>VXBP01008824.1:0-117010 GCA_013400115.1 Rhinopomastus cyanomelas
GCAATTGCAGGCAGAGTAACTTGCCCACAGATTAACCTAACTGCTAGTGAGCCGCCGATGCGCAGATGCAGCGCGAAGCCACCCCTCCGGTTGGTTGGCGGCCAAAAGCTGCGGTTAAGAGGTTCCCCGCTCGACTACGTACACGCTTGCACACTCTTACATGCAGCTAATCGCACTCAATATAAAATACTCACTGCTCCGCTGTCTTCTTTGAGCGCAGAAACCAAGCCCTTTGGCCAAAAAGGAGAATAACTTTTTTGCTTGCTTCTATTTCGAGTTCAGGATGATGGTGTTAGTCCCAACCGACCTGATCAGGGCCACCTAATGGGAGGGCGCCCCTCTTGAATCAAGTCAGAATTCAGGATCTAAAGCCATCCCAGACAAGCCCCCAAATTGTTATGTGTAATTTGACCCAAAACAGGTTATTTTTAACCAATTACAATTTATTAAATAGGAACAAGCAAACAGTGCTTAAGGGTTCCTAGGGGTAGCACTGGGTGCAAGGATTGGGGGGGGAGGTTAAACACCGTTCTTCCTGTACTCCTGCACACCGAAAATGGCTCAAGTCCCCTCTTCTATACCCCATGCATGGTCCATCATTGGTCAGTTAGAAAAACAGTGTGGGCTCTTCACTGGACTAGGTGTCGTCTTTGGAAAGAAGCTGGCACATCACTGGACAGTTCTTAATGAACTCAGGCTTTTCATTGTTGTTAGGGTCCTTTCTGTTATAGCATGGTCTCTTCAGGTGTCTTAGAAGATACCTCTAGCGTGAGGGTCCTTTGGTCTCTTTAGGTGTCTGGGAAGACGCCTTTCCAAAGTGGCGTAGCAAAGAGGACTTAAATAATAATAATACAACAATACTAAAAAAGTACATGAATCACCAAAATACATATAACAACATTATGCATGTCACAGCTGGCTGGCATTTTAGCATAGAATTCTGAACTTAATTCTGGCTTGTGAGGACCTTGTCCAGAGTTGATACCCACAGAGTACCTCTGCAAGGCAGTGCCTGGACAAAGGCAGGGAGGGGCAGGACTGAAGCCTCCTAGCAATCTTTGTAATGCCTACTTCTGTAGCCTTTCAACTCTCACTCATCTCATTCAGGGGGCAGCAACTGAAACCTCCCATTATCTTCCAATTTCCTACTTCTGTAGCTGCTCAACTCTCCCTTCACATATGACAGTCACTGTCAACATCTTGGTCAGGAAGACAGTCACAAAGCTCCAACTTGCCTACAGTGGCCTAGAGTATCGGTTCATTAAATCCTCTGTTACTTCCCCAAAGCAGTTATTTCCTCTTTAACGAAGAGCAGCTCACTTCATTCACGTGAAAGCCACTCTGCCCTCTATGCCATCTGGAGAGTCTGCCTCCACAGTGGCTGAGCTGCGACACAGCTTCTGATACTCCCGTATTATATCATAGAGATGTTCGGACACCAGTTTTCATGCCATGGGGATGATTCTCCTCTTCAAAAAAACAGTGTAGCCTGGCAACCTTCATGTTCTTTGTCCACCAGCTCGTCCCCACCATTTGGCTTTTCAACGTACAATTACACATACATGGTGTACATGACCATATATCAGTGTAGATTTAACACAGGCACAGCCTGGCTGCAAACGCACTGACACAAAGCCCGGTTTGCTAATGCAGAGTCTTGCTATTCCAAGAACATTTCCATTTTCTTCCGACTCTCAGCTCCTTTTTTCCCCGCACAGTTTTCTCTACTGTGCGCTAAGATTGTTCCCTCTCAAACTCCACCTGGTCCTGCACATCAGAGACCTACATCTAACAGATATCTTTAACCCTGTATGTGACTTCTCACACCTTCTAGCTACACCTTTTCCACGTAACTCAGCCTGTGACAAACAGCTCTTCTTAAGACACTGACTCAACGTCTTCTGAGATGCATCACAAGCAATCTGGTGGCAGCACAAAGACTATGTCAAATACAACGGCTGGCGGCTCTGACTACCTCTGCAGACCAGCTGGAACCACAGATCAGAGGGACAAGCCAGCAGAAGGGCATCTGTTCCTAGCCGAAGGAGTGCAGTTTGGCTCATGATCACAATAAAGCAACACCCCAAGTCTAAGGAGTCAGCTCTTTCAGACATTCCATCACCATTCACCAGTGAAAAGAAGCCGCTGCACACAAGGAACATCTGAAGTAATTCCCTGGGGAATGCCACCAGCAGAGGCCTGAGGAAGACACTGATGTCTCCACAGGAGCTGGTAGCACAGAAAAACTACAATTCACGTGAAAACCATCTGCCTCGCAGACCAATACTGCTACTTCTATAATGCCATCACCGTTTCCATATGAATGAATGTAGGTGTTGCTACTTCATTCAGCTCTCTTTTCACAATGCTAACAGCAGCATTCTGCAAAGGTAAGTACATGCAAATCCATTAAGACTTAAGTAAAATAACTATCAACTTACACATGTAGTATTTAATCTCCAGAAACTGAGGTTACAGTTCACAACTGCTCCTGCACTTAGAAGACTGCTGTCTGCAAGGTCTCAGCACAGCGAGCTCAGCTATAAACGATCACCACACAATGACTGGGAGCAAAGTTCTGCCTCTGCAATCCTCTTATCTGAGCTCCCTGTCTAAATAAACAAACCTCCAAAACTCTGCTGGCTGGGCGCTCGCAGCAACCAAAAGAGGAATTCAGCACCTAAACACCTCTGCACCCGGGCTAAGGGATCCAATCCTTCAAGGCCCTTGCAACCTCCACCTCAGACACTGTGAGACACTTGGAACTTGACCCACAGTGCCGCACACAAACAACCCTCCGTTCATAAACATTACCCAGGGCACGGCCCTCCACCGACTCACACAAAAGCAGGGGTGGGTCGGAAGGGGCCTCTGAAAACCCTATGTCCAGCCCCTCTGCCAGAGCAGCGTCTACCAGAGCAGCCCCCAAAGCAACTGCTAAGGTGGGTCTAGACTGCCCCAAAGAAATAAATCCCACAACCTCTGTGGGCAGCCTGTACTCAGTTACCACAAACAGAGGGGTTCCTAGTGTTCAGTGTTCCCCACCGCCTGCGGGGCCAGCTCTCTGGCACCGAGCGAGCCGCGGCGCTGCCTGTCCCCCCAGGAGAGACCCGAGCGGGTCGCCCTCTAACCACGTACTGAGTTCGCCAGAGTCCGCGAGTGAGGGAACTCCACCTGAGCCGCCAGGCTGCCGGCGGTCTCCTAGCGCTGCCAGCGGGATCGGGGTCTCCCCTCGGGCCGGGTCCGGCCCAGGCCAGGCCCCGCCGCGGCGGCAGCAGCCTCCGCCCGCGCCGCGCCCCGCCCCGCGCTTGTGTAACGGACCCGAGGCCACGCCCCCTCCCTTGCGCCCTCCCCTCCCCCGCCCCGCGCGGCCCCAGGTGCCCGCGACCCCCCCCCAACCCAGCGCGACCACCGCCCGCAGCCCCTTCGACCTGCCGACGCTTCTGACCCCCACGGTTTCCTCACCGGGGCTACCGGCGACCTCCAGCTCCGCAACAAGTGCCGGGGGTGCTCCTCGGGCCCAACCCCGGCCGCGCCCCGGCCCCTCCGGACCCACCGCCCTCGCCTTTGTCCACGCGCCCCTGCTGCCCAGACCCGGGGGCAGCGGGTGCCCCCGCCCGCCGCCCTTCTCCGCCGGCACCCGCCGCCCTTCTCCGCCGTCGCCCCCCACTCCGGCCCCGAGGCGGCGGCAGCGGCGGAATCGGGTTCGGTCGCGGCCGCTGCAGCCCGACCTTTTGTTTTGAAGGCGCTGAGCAGCCGCCCCGGCGCGGGAGCGGGGCCGCCCGACCGCGAAATGAGGCCGGAACCGACCGGACACACACTGACCGTTCAGAACAGAACCACCAGAGGCGAAAGATGGCTGTTACCTTGTCCGCGGCCCTGCCGCCGCCCCTCAAGGTTACCGCCGTTGCCAGGGGACGCGGGATCCAAACGCGATCGGCCGCGGTGCAATCTCGGGAGCCAAAAGAAAAGTTCAGCGCGGGGGCCCAGCCAGAGCGGGGCCGCGACCGGGACCGGAGCCGGGCTCGGCCGGAGCGAAATCAAAACAGCGGCAGGAAGCGGCCAGGCCGCCGGCGCTTTGGAAATCNTTTCGGCCGTGGGTGCGTTTTGGGACCCGAGGGTCTCTTGGGTGCTGCTACTGCATCACTGAGGATCTCAGAAACCATCCCGCTACAGCCTCTAGGGCCACCTCTCACTAGACGAGGTTGCCCAGAGCCACATCCCACCTGGCCTGGAACAAGGGAGGGGACGTCCCCGACCTCCACGGGCAGCCCCTTCCAGGGCCTCAGCACCCTCCCAGCGACTAAGGTGCTGCAACAGGACCGTCAGCTCCTACTTCAAGTGTTGTCAGTCCCAGGTCTGACCGGCATTGCGTGGAAATCGCACAAGTCATTTATAGTCTGACTGATGACTGAAACAACCCTCTGCCCAGCCCTAAATAAAGCAGGGTGCTGGCTGGAGGTCTGGGGAGGGTCAGCCCCATGCAGGGCTGGACAGAGATCTGGATCCCTCAACCCCCTGGCCAGCACAGGCTGAGGGGACCCTACCCTAAAGCACCAGCCCATGGGTCAGCACAGGCTCTCCTGGAGACTTTGGGGGAAGCCCTGCAGCTCAGCTCCACTAGCACCACTGCATCATTCCTTCTGCTGAGGTGGGAGTCTGGGTCTGGTGCACATGCATGTTGGGACCATCACTGCCTTTAAAGATCAGCTCTGTCACAACTCTACAATGAGAACAAGTTCACACTGGGTCCTTTGAACCCAGAGAGCCTCAGGCAGTTTCAAGAGAGAGCTCCTGGATCTCAACATGTTTTTCGAAGAGACTGTGGCCATGGAGTCTTTGTAGAGACCAAGGGGGTTCTGCAGGATTTAGATAATCCCAGTGCAACCTACAGCATACAACTCTGACTGAGGAGACATCACTCCTAGCCCTACCCACGCGTGTTGGAGGAAAGGCCCCAAGCACGGGGGGGACTGGGGAAGATCACAGAATTGCCCAGGTTGGAAAACAAGATGATTGAGTTCGTGATGTGAAATGCAGTCGTTTTGTGGCAGCCCCTGACACGCACAAGAGACTGAACTAGGAATGGAGTGCAGAGGCCACCCTTGTGGGTGATGAGTCCTCCTGTTTTGAAAAAACGTTGTAATGAGGAGAAAACAGTCACAGAACAGTTCAGTTTGGAAAGAACCTGTCCAAAGGGTATCAGTTGTCTGGCCCACACACCCCAGGAGTGAGACAAAGGAAAGCAGCAGAGATAACACAATGACCTCCAGTCAGAGTGACTGGAGCCTCAATGCTCCAAGTGACCAGGGTTGTTTAGGATGGAGAAGTGACAACTAACAGAAAACAATCCAATGAGAAAGAACACACAACAGGAGCTGTCAGGGACCATTGCCAGGAGGCTCAGGAGGAGAGGCAGCAGGTGCTGGGATGTAGCCACCTCAACCAATACCCATGTGAGTGGCAGAGGCCAAGAGGTGCTCACAAGGGAGGTCTCCTGCTGGCAAAACTGTGCTCCTCAGCTTGTCTGACCTTGCATCGGCCTCTCACACTCAAATCTGGCTTGAGCCACTCCTTTTTGATGCATCCCCGGCCCATCCTGAAGCACAGCTGAAGTGAGAGCCCAATGTGACTCCAAACACCACAAGAGGAGCAAATGATAAACATTTAATTTGAGGCTTTTCTGTCTTCAGTTAAAACAGTTGTTGCAATCATTTCCACGTCAGCTCTCTCTTTAAAGCTGTCGTTCTTTCACCCTTCCTGATCAGCATTTAATTATTAACAGAGAAGTCTTCTTTGGCTGTTGAGTCCCATCTGCTGACTGCCTGCCTGCAAGATTTGGCCTGGCAGCAGCAGTCACTAGAGAGCTGCTCTGTAGTGTCTGCAGACCCCACCGCTGTCCTTCCACAGCAAAAACAGATGCAGCTTCCTTTAACCCACTGAAGTAGCCGACACTGAGCTCCTGCACTGTGCCTTTGGTGCCAGCCCATCACGTCCAGCAAGTTCATTTCCTGAGAGGCAGCAGCTGGCCCTGCTGAGCTGTTTCTGGAGAGCAGCTCAGCCATGACTCATCTCTCCTGCAGCCCATCTCGCTGCACTTCTCTATTGACAAGTCATTGCCCTGCTCTCAGGTTTGCTCAACCCACATAACTCAGAGGGGCTCTGTCAGAGGCAGTGGATAATTGCTGTCAGAGCCTGGAAAAGAACTACTCCAGGGCATAATCAAACCTAATGGGCCCCAAAATTTGCTGTTGTTGCTGGGGCTACCAGAGTATCGATGGGACACATTTGTGGGGAAGCTGCTTCTGTAGTGCAGCTGGACCAGTGCTCTGTTGGTACTTGAGTGCCAGGGCTCTCAAAACTTGGGCGGGGTTGCTTTATCACTTTAAAAGTCGTGGGAGGGGGAGGAGGAGGAAAATTGTTGCCTATTAATAGAGACTATGAGTAGGAGCTTTATTTTGAATGGCTGCTTTAATTAGTGACAGGCAGAGCAGAGGCAGGGCTGGCCACGTGCTCTAACTGCTGGCTGCCCCAGTGCAAGTCAGAGGCACTGGGGTGCAGAAGCACTGCCACACAGGGGAGTTTTCAACAGGCCAAGCTAACATGGCCAAATTAAACGATAACCAGGAGATCAATCCACCTTGAACTTCAGAGAGATGCTTTCTGAACACAGGCTGGTAGAGTCGGCACCACCAGGTCCATCCAGGACCTCTGTTACCTCTCCAGCCCCACTGGCCTGATGTGAGGTTTCTCCATTTCTCTTATTTGCCTTGTATACCCATGTGGATGAAGAGCTCCCAGAGATAAGAAAACACCTCTCTCATCTTACATCCCATGTCAACAAAATCTTAAAACAATAAATGGTTTGGGCTGGAAGGGACCTTAAAGATCAGCTGGTTCTAAGCCCCTGCCATGGGCAGGGACAACTCTCTCTAGGCTGCTCAAAGCACCATCCAGCCTGGACTTGAACACTTCTAGGTACAACCTCCTTTCCTCTCAGTGAAGCACTTCCTCCTTATCTAACCTACATCTACCTTCTTTCAGCTTAAAACCATCACCACTCATCCTACCAGCACAAGCCCCCAGAAAAAGCCCTTACCCACTGTTATGTGTAATTTGACCCACAACAGGTTATTCTTAACCAATTACAATTTATTAAATAGGAACAAGCAAACAGCGCTTAAGGGTTCCTAGGGGTAGCGCTGGGTGCAAGGATTGGGGGGGGGGGAGGTTAAACACTGTCCTTCCTGTACTCCTGCACATCGAAAATGGTTCAAGTCCCCTCTTTTATACCCCATGCATGGTCCATCATTGGTCAGTTAGAAAAACAACGCAGGCTCCTCACTGGACTAAGGTGTCCTCTTTGTTGGAGCATGGTCTCTTTAGGTGTCTTAGAGGATGCCTTTAGCGTGAGGGTCCTTTGGTCTCCTTAGGTGTCTGGGAAGACGCCTTTCCAAAGTGGTGTAGCAAAGAGAACTTAAATAATAATAATATAACAACACTAAAAACAAAGTAAATGAATTACCAAAATACACGTAACACCCACTTTTCTTGTAGGTCCCTTTCAGATATTGGAAGGCCACAGTAAAGTCTCCCAGTAGGTCTTGTTTCTCCAGGCTGAACAACCTGAACTCCCTCAGCCGGAGGTATTCCAACCCTCTGAGCATCCTGCTCCAACAGCTCATGGACAGGGGCTCCAGAGCTGGGGACAGCACACAGTGGGGGTCTCACCAGAGTGGAGCAGGGGAGCAGAATATCTCTCTTGCCCTGCTGGCCGCAGTTCTTCTGGTGCAGCCTGAGCCGCAGTTGGCTTTCTGGGCTGCACTCACACACTGCTGGTTCATGCTTAGCTCCTCAGCAGAGTCATTCTCAGCAGGGCTGTTCTCCAGCCACCCTCCATCTGCCTGTCTTTGTGCTGGGGGTTGCTCCAGCCCAGGGGCAGGACCCTGCACTTGGCCCTGTTGAATTTCATGAGGGTGGCATGGGCCCACCTTTGGGGCCAAGCTGCCTTCCCCCACGCTGGCCACGCACAGCACTGCCCAGAAGCAGCTGGGGGGGGGGGGGGGCAGGGCCCTGATCGGCNNNNGGGGGTGTCAGGGCCCTGATCAGCAGCAGCCAGCCTTAAGGGAGCATTTTATGTGCAGATGGCAAGAGCAGAGGCATGGGCTCTTGCCAGCTGCCAGCCAGAGGCAGACCTCCACCTCTCCCAGGAAAGCACTGCTAGGAGAATGCTGACTCCCCTGCCCCCGGTAACAGAGATGGAGTTAAACCAGCTGTTTATAAGTTACCTGCATTTCTTTTCCTCCTGTAAGTGGGCCTGGCTGAGCAGGGGAAGCCTCATACTATTCTACCTTGGGCTAGATATGTAAAAACCTGATAAAGGGGTGTTATTAGTTCCCGGGCAGCGTTTCCTGGCTGGCAAGGCAGCACTTAGTGCTCCAAGCCCAGCTGTAGGCAGTTTGGGGAGTAGCTGCAGAGTGCATTTGCAAGAAGGTGCCAGCAGACCTGCTCTGGAGGTCACACAACCTTCCCCTCTTTTACTGAAGGATGTTTTTAAAGCTGTCACCACATTATCTTCTCTCTCTTCCCAACTGAGGCAGTCTTGTTCCATAAGAAGAACATTTCAGCTTGACTGCAAGCACTTACCTCAGAGGCTGGACCACTGTCAGTTGTCCACAGCAGAGCAGTTTTTAGCAGTCGATGCAATCAAGCAAGAAGCTGCAGCCCATCCAGTTGAGCAGCTTCTCCCCCTTGGCCAAAACCAGTTGCCACTGCACTCAGTGTTTTCATGTGTGAAAGGGAGCAGCCATAGGAGACAGCACCAAGATGATCTTCATCACTTGGTCTATTGTCCCATGCGATCACTCCGCTGTGTCCCTTCTGCCTCTGGACCTGACAGCACAGAGAAACTACAGCAGCAGCCAAGACAGCACAACACAAGGCACTACTGTTCTTTCTTCCTTAGTCATGGGCTTTGGGCTGTTGTGGTCCCAATGGGCTGAGGGCATGAGAAAGGCAAAAGAAAACTGGTTGCCTGAAACATTAATTTCTCCCACTTTATTCGTGGTTCTGGTGAAAGGCCAGAGCTCTCCGCCAGCCTTCCGCGCTTCTTCCCCTCCCCTTCCAGGATCTCACTTTAATCTAATCAGATCTGAGTTTCAGCCTCCTGGTTTCCCAGCCACAGTCCCAGCAGGACCCCAGCACACTGAGTTGTGGCTGAGCTGCCGTCTCATGCCCCACTCCCCCAGATGCGGTGGAAAAGCAGCCTGGAAACGGCCGCACCTGCAGCGCTGCTGACCTTTGCCTGCAGCCGGTGTTTGCAGTGTTCTGCAACCTTCTGCAAGATGGCAAAGCAAACGATCCTGGGTTTTAGGAGGTAAACAGTGAACTCCACTGCAGACACCTCAGCTCGTGCAGTTGCGGAGAGAGCAAGGGACAGTCAAAATGAGAAGCCTGAAGCAGAGAACACTTGCTTGTGTATGTGAAGCTTTTCTAGCCGGTATCTTTGGGCTCTGTTTTGCTCTGATGTTCTGCTCTGATCCTCTGCCAGGCCTGTGCACAGCAGAGCCTCATTGTTCAGTGCCAGCACCTAGACATATGTCTGCACTGGAATCTCAGTTCCCAGCTGAAGCTGGACACTACAGTGGTTTCATTCCCCTCCTGTCCCAGGGCAGCTGTGGCTCTGCAGTGGTAAGGCAACTTCCAGCTTAAACCAAGAGTAAAGCAAGCGAGTATATTTGCTCCCCAGGAAGCTCTGCAGCACTTTGACACTGTAGCCTGAGCACTAGATGCCAAAGGAAAGGCAGCTGGTTTCGTGTGAAGGGTTATTATCTGTCCTGTGAAATGGGGCCTGATTTTCTTTTGAAGTTACCTCCAACATAACATCGGGGGCACTGGAAGCCCCCGTGACAACCAGCACAAGAACAAATCACTCAGGGCAGCTGTTGCCGTCACACTGTCCCTGGTGAGGAAACATGCACAGGAGCAATCTGCTCTGACAGAGATTTTGGGTTTATTCTGGTTTGCAGCCACTTTTCCTAAAGAAACAAGGTGGCGCATATGATCGTGTTGTCAGTGCCTCTTGTCCCTTCCTGACCAGCTCCATTACCTGCTGCCTGGGACAAGAGGCGGAGAGGAGCTGTGCTGCTGCAAAGGCAGATGCAGGGCAAGTCCCTCTGTGGCCACGGGCACCAGCCCAGGCAGGCAGGACCATGCCAACCAGCAGGCAGCCCTGAGCAGAGCTCACCCCTCTGCACGCGTGGCATGAAAGGAACATAAACAGGAAGCATAAAGCCACAGGAAACAACGACGACTGAAGGTTTGACGTTGATAGAAGCAGTATTTTTACCAGCTCTAACGCTGGGCCTGTGGCAGCAAAGAACATTTGTTTCCCCACTCTGCTTAGACTTTGGTTAGGAAGAACACTGTCCGTTCAGGTTCGGTTCATGTTCTGCCTCTCACCGTGTGACAACCTGGTGATGCCAAACCCTAAAAACTCACACCAGAGGGTGCTGAAGTCCAGCCACAGGGACACAGCTCCGGCCAGACCTTGGGAAGACTGACTTGACCACAATGTTCGGTTGATTTAAGTGGTTTATAGGGCTGGGTACCTGCGAAAGGTGCTGCTGTCACACCGTGTGGGCACCAAAGTGTCAGTGCTAAGACATCCTTCAGTTGCTGTGGTTTCAGTCACCAGGACAAGGCTCATACCTACTATTTTGTTTTGAAGTTAGGGAGAGAAAATTATCTGCTTCCTTGCATCTCTCAGCGCTCTCCTAATCCTTCTGAGCTTTTTGTTTTCATTGCTTCACTCAGCAAACTTCTCCCATCTATGACATGAACAGGTTTTGTCCCAATTCCTCCAGCTTTCAGCAGTGAACCACAGGTGCTCCACACCTACTCATCTCCTCCTGGCCTGATACTCTTCTAGAGAGTTTCTTCATCCATAGACAGAATCTCTACTTCACCTCCTGTGCTGCTGATTGCCAGATCGACTCTGCTCTAGCACCACTCTCCCCTCAAATCAAAACCTAAGCGGTCCTCAGAGGCAGGACACCAAGAAACCTGAAGCTTCTAGGTCCTTCCATCCTGAACAACTGTCTGACCATCTGCACTGAGCTGGCAAGAAGTGACTCAGGTGGACTTCTGCACCTCTCCCAGTGTGGAGGGATGCTGGCAGAGCCTGCCCTACCCACACAGACCCCTGCAAAGGATCCCGTGGCCTGGCCTCTCCATATAGCTACAGCTCTTCCTCAAGAGCTCCACATCTTGGCCACCAGCGATTCTTTGCTGGGGCCTCGCAAATGTAGTTTTCCCCACAGCCATCTTCCGGGAGCTGGGGGTACTGGAGCCTTTCCTAGTCCACTGCTGATCACTGCCCTGTTCCTCGTGCATCTCTCTGCTTCTCCACTGTTTTCTTCACTGTGTTCAAGGCTTTCACTAGTCACCAGTGCTTGCCCTGCTGCCCTGCAAGCTCTCCTCTGCTTTCCTGCACTTTCCTGCCCTGTCCTTCCCTTGAGAAGCTTTTGAGGTTGTAGGGATTTGGACTTTCCAGAAAGCAGCAGCTTTCCTCCACTCTCCAGGGCAGCACCTTCCTGGCAGCTGTTCCTGCCCCAGTCCATCCACAGCTGCTATGACTGGCCTTTCCCAGGGTCAGTGGTGCAGCTCACAGACATGACCCAAGTGCCTCCACTATTCACTGGAGCCCGTGTCAGGCCATCTGCTTCTCACACTCGTCCTTCCTTACCGCCTTCTCCCTCTTTTCCTCCTAAGCTTCACCACATGCTGCCTTCTGAACGCAAATGAGCTCCCAATGGTTTACCTGGAAGATTTTACTTCTGCTGTTTAGGGCATTCCTGTGGTTTTGGGGGTTTGATGGTTTCGTCCTCTTCCGTGCAGGATGTTTTTGTGTTTTAGCTCTCAGCTAAGCCTTCCCGGTGCCTGGGATCTCTTCCAGTGCCTTTGCTTCCTCCTCATTTGTTAGTGCTCCCCAGCCTGTTCCCCCTTGTCCCTCACCCCCATTTGCAAGCCAGCCTGCTTCCTCCTTCCCCCCTTCCAGGACTACTTGTAGCCACTTCCCTTTTCCAGCGCAGCCGAGGCTGCCTGGGGTACAGTGCCACGGGCCCCGCTGGAGTAACCCTCAGCTTCCAAGTGCCTGCTGCAGCACATTCTCATCACGCCAACAACTGCAACAACTATTTATAAGCAGTCTCTCGTTACATTTCTAAGGTCGCTGTTCAAAGTAAAAGACTTGAAGTAGATGACACGCTGCTCTGAAGCTTCCTCTGCCCCGGAGGTTTCCAGTAGTGTGTCAGCAAGCCACAACCACTAACTGTAAGGCAGAGGTGGCACCAGCTCGCAGTGAGCTGCTGGAGACTTGTAACATCGGTTGGTGTTCCAATGCTCCTCCCATCTCCCACAGATCTCAGGAGATATTTCCATGGCAATGGTGCCATGTAATCCCATTCAGGCCCTGTCTTGGACAAGAAAAGGTCAACCAAGAACTACGGATGCTTGGGTGATCCTCTGGCCGCTGTAAACATGGAGGGCAGAGAGCCCAGAGCTCACGTGGGGTTGGTTACACACTAGTGCCTGAGGTCTCAGTAACAGGCAGGCTGAACGGGAAGGCCCCAAGTATTGGGCCACCAGTCATAGCAGCTGTGTGGCCAATGGCACTAGATGTGGGGTGAGGATAAGGTACTGTCCTCCTAGTGCAGGCCAGGCTGAGGATCTCCGGTAGCAACAGCAGCATCCCCACTGCTTGGACGAAGGTCAGCCGTTGCTCTGGAAGCTCACTGCTCAGCTGAGGTGAGGTGGGACAGCTGAGCATGGGGAACTGTCTGAGGAGGTGGCAAAGCTGGGTGAAGTGGCTCTGCACGCTGCCTACAGCGAGTTACACCTGCATATATCAGCCTGTTTTGTGCTGCCTCATGCAGGGGTGCTGGATGCTTTGAGGAAGCTGCTTTGGGCTGAATGGGATAAAGGGGAACACAAAGTGCTCTGGTTTTAGTACCAAAAGTAGACAGGAAGAGAAAGAGGAAATGTTTGTGTCTGTTAAGAAGGAGCCTACAAATTTAACTCTCCCCATAAGACAGTGTTTAGTTCATCAGGTTCTCATACTAAAGAGTGCTGATTGCCCAGTACTGTTGTTCCCACTGCTCTCTTTAAAGGTCCGGTGGTTAAATAACTAGGACCAATATTTTCTTGATGGTCATGGAGTATGGTGACAGTGTTCTTGATCCACAGGTACACCTCTGCATCAGACACTGTCAAACAACCCAGGTAACACTACTACAGCTTTACACATGCAGGAAAACCCGTGGTCTGGGCCTCCAGTAGAGACAGCAGGAGCTGGTTTTGGTGGCCTCTTTCTGCACGCAAGGTGAAACAAAAAGGAGCTTGTTAGATCATCTCTGTTCACTTCCTACACACCTCATGCTATTGAGTTTCACCAGATGAGTCCCTGTGAAGCACCCTATGTTCAGCCAGGCAGAAACATTGTGGTCCTGTGTCCAGCAGGCACAGGCAGACCACCCCTGCTGGTCTCCTGAAACCTGGGGCAGCAGCAGCAGTGAGTGATGAGCTGCTGAGTCTGACGCAGAGTCCTGCCTGCAAACACTGAACAAACCACTTTGGGGAACTGCCTGTTGAGCACCTTTGGTTTTGAGGCACCTTCACTATGTTACCATCTTCATGGCAGATCTCTAGCAAAAACAAAAGCCCCCACCCCCACATCTCATTTGGCTGGAAAAGCCAGCTCTGAACGGTTTGTCACTACTCAGGAAGATCACAACTTCGCAACTTGGGTTTCACTGACTGAAACGAAACCAAGTGCCCCCAAGCCAAGTTCTCTGCCTCTAGTAGCTGTGCTTCATGATGCAAGGGCAGTAAACGATTGCACCATCCTGCTCAAAGCCCGTCCCCATGAGGATGGCAGAAGCTTTCCTGGGGGGTGCGGAAGGGACTTGGTTACAGACTGTCAGCGACAGGGCAAGAGTCTGCAGGGGGAGAGCTCCACAGCTGGAAGTGCTCTCCCTGTAGGGCCAGGACCCTTTTTGCCTCAGAACAAGTCAACCTGGTTCACTCAAACACACAATGAGAAAGAAGGGGAGGTTTTCTTGCCCGATGCTCTCGCCTACTTGGTGACACAAGTCCCAGGATGCCATAAACACTAGAGCTGCCAGACAGCAGCCAACCATCGAGAGGTGTGAAAGAGCTGTTTCACGCAGGAGACTTTTGGTTTTGGTTTTAGAGGTCTCCTTAACATCAGATGTGGAGGCGATTGTGCTATCTGCACTGACACCCTGTGGTGACAGGGCTGCAGTCTGCCACTGACTCAATACCTCGCGGTTTTGCTGCCTCCAGCCATGAACAGGAGGAAATACAGAGCTGCCCGGTGCTTTTCTTTGGCGATGAGTAGCGTTCCTTAGAGGGTCTGGAAGGGACTCAGAGCTGTCCCTGTGTAGGGAGGTTGGACTGCATGACCTCTAGAGGTCCCTTCCAGTCTAGAACATTCTATGATTCTACACATACTGTTAGTATTTCTAGATGTGATTTCACGTGCACACTGCCTGGCTTTAACAGGAAATAAAGACCTGTGGCAGGTAGTTAAAAATACAAACAGCCTATGAATGTGCAGTAATTGAGTTGTAAGCACTAAGGAGAAGTCCTATCTCCTTCCAAGAGGAATGTGCAACAGATAGAAAAGGGCCTAGTGCCACAGTGCTCTCGCCCATGGTCTGAATGCAGCTGGTGCCACTCAGTCCCCCATGTACACACACACACAGAGAGGGAGCACAGTCCCCCACTCAGAACAGTGAAACCAGAATTCAGTCAGGAGTCAGGACAGGCTGTGCATTCAGACTCAGGGCACGGCCAGACAAGCATCACTGGACAGCTAATTACTCACATGGGGCCAGCTATCTGTATCCCTTCACAGCTTCACCTTCCTCACAGTTCCTCCACAAATCACTGAAATCCACCCCTTTGCCTGCCTTGGTTCCTTCACTAAGTATCTCCTCATAAATCCTGTGCAATCTCAAAATGCTCTTTCCCTGATCCCATGTGTCCCACCACTACTCAAAAGCTGCCCCTGCAACCAGCTCACCTTGATGGGTTTCACACTGGGATTCTGGGGCTGAGGCTCTCCCAGATCAGCTCTGGCAGGAGCCCACACAGGCCGTCCTTGCCTTCACATCCTTAGTATGTGTTCCTGCCTGCACTGTCCTACTGTGCATGCCTGTGACTGTGGAGTTGTGAAGGCGAGCTATAAATTATTCGACTGGGGTCCAGGGTTAGTCGAGAGGCGTTCTTGTGGGAAATCTAGCAAGCTTTTACATACAGACCAATATGATCTCGTAAAAGCCTGGGAACATCCGAGGACGAAGTGATGCACACAAAAATGACCCAGGAATGAACATTTATTAAACAAAGCCACTAACTTATATAGACTTCACATAACCCACCTCACGGGCAGATGACACACCTCCCATGTTCTTTACTGGAACAAGCTAGCTGTCCATACACCTGCAGACAGCAGGCAGTCCAGCCCTGCACCTTGTGCAGCCTCTAAAACCTTCCTCTGCTGCATTTCACTGTTAACCAAAGTCCTCCAGTGTAAGGACTGGATTGCTCACGCACTCATGTTCCCCTACAGAGTTGCCCTGCAGGACAGGTTGTTTAGGCTTCCCCTCCTGCTTGTGCTCCTCTATGAGTGGGGAGAGGAGCCTTTACCACATACTCCAACAATGAAGGTTTAGAGGCCCCTTTACCAGCAGCATGTGTTATAAAACCGACCCAGACGTCTGCTGGGATTTCTGTATGGTCCTACAGCAACGACTAATGGGCAGCTGCGCCCCTAATACATGGCCTTCACCAATCTCTGTGTAGTTGTCACACACTGAGCATCACCTACAACCATGTAAGTTGCCCTGTTTTCCTTATGCCTTTCCTAGATACTCTGCTACAATCTTCCACTCTGTTGTCTCCTCCCCAAATTCACCCTTTCAACCAGACCACATTTTCCCAATTACCGTGAGCTCCAGACCTCTGCCAAACTGAGTGTCCAAGAACACTCATGCCTTCCCCTCTCTTCTCTCCAACAGGCTGTGTCTCGGCCCAGAAGTCCCCCTCTAACTAGGACACTCGCTCTCAGCTAGAAACACCCAGAAGGCTTCCTGGCAGTGTGACCAAATGTACTGACCTGGAGTACAAAGCAGCTCCTGAAAGGAAGGGACTGACCGAACAGTGTTTCTTTCCCACAGCCGTGCTCTGGGTCATCCTAACTGACTGGGTACTTACTTGCTGCAGCTTAGCTTCCCTTTTGTTTTCCTCTATTTTAAAGACTATTGGAAAAGCTGCAGAATCATTTTTCCTTTAAAACATCAAGGATCAAGCAGAAGCTGTTAAATCTAAGGGAAGAGCAAATGCCATCACAGCATCTTTTCACAGCAAAACAACTGACGACTCCAAGGAACACGGACAGTCCCAAACGTTTTGAGATAGATTAACCCACGTGTTGCCAGTCACTTACAGCAGGGGCAGCTGCTCATTGTAATTAACAAACTACTTGAAGAAACTTAAGACACAGGTTTCTGTCACTGCTACGTTTGGCAGTGTTTACCAGAGATCCCTTCAGTTTCTCAACAGAAGGCTGAGTAAAGAATTTCCCTGACACTGAAGTTTCAACCAGTTAAAACAGACTAACCTTTTCCTAAAAAACACTTCTATGAGAGAGACAACAGTCCTTCAGTTGAACTGGGAGTTAGCAGAGAGCTCGCTGCAGCGTTTCAAATTGCATCCCCCGTGCAGCTACTGATCCTGCATTTCCTGGGTGCTCTGATCACCCTGCTAGATGGTGCACAGTGCTTCAGACAGGCTCTTCTCAGCCTCAGGGGGGAGGCAGGGGGGAAGAGAAGGGAAAGAAGTGTCTTGAGAAAAAGGAACATCAGTAATTTGCAAAAGTCCTCAGATCCTACACAAATAACAGGCAGAGCAGAGTGTGACACAGTTCAGGAGACAGTATTTATATTAAAAAACCCCAACAACGGGAAGTGAACAGCAGTTTGCTGACGCTGGCTGTGCTGCACAACTGAGAGTTTTAAGGCTTCGCTTCCAAGCACCCTGTAATGATTTGATCATTGTCCTCCCCTCATCTTAAAGACTGCCTCAAGCTGAAACATCAGCCACAACATTATACCATTTTGTAAAAGCCTTTTCTACAAACTTCAGAGTTAAGAGACAGGGCCTCACTCTTAGCTAACTGATTTTAGCTGAAGTCTTGTCATTAAATTGATTAAGAATTAAGAAGTGAGACTGCTGCAGCACCACAAAGCAGGGGCTCCACACAGATTAAACGTGGTGCACGCACAGCACCGAGAAAACCCTCTGATTTATGGCCAGAGAGGGCAAAACAGACTACTTGGGGCGCAGGTTGCCTTTTACACCCAAAACCTGCCCTGACAGCTCCCCCGGCTCAGGGTCACACAGACAAAGGAATTTGGGAAGACTGGTCCCTTAGTCACTCAGCTTTGAGGTCACAATCTGAAACTGATTTGAAACAGCTCCCGTGCTGATCTAATTGCTTTAGCTCCATCCAAAATGCTATAAAATAATCAGGAAAAAATGACTGTGCTTCCTACTGACATGTGAAACATTAAATGGCTGTCCCCACAGCTTATGCCCCGTGACAAAAGCAGTCTAGACCAGTTTGTAACCTAAACCTTGAGAACAGGAGTTAAGGAGAAATGTTTGACAACACTACTATCACCATCATTACAAAAGGATCAGAGTGTGAATCCTCTTCCTATTGCAAAAAAACCAATCTATTTCCAAGAACTGTTTCTTTTCTCTACCCCTTGAGTCAAGTGAAATGTAGCACCAGAAAGATTTGGGGAGAGATCTCAGTGTCCTTTCTCTAATTTCCTAAAGCACTACTTTCCAATTTGCCTGGGCTGCATTTCCAGCACAGCTGTGCTGTGTTCTACTCCCTAACGGACACACCTAGCTCTGGGACAGCTCCTTATGCCACACACAGCAGTGAACAGTGATGCAGATGGAGAAGTTCCATCCCCACAGTGCATATAAATCACAGAGACAAACACGGGCTGAAAAATGACGAGGTGCAACTCCCTTAGCTAGGGAAGTAAAACTCTTTGGTGAGCATAGAGACAATGCATGGAATCTGCTTCTTGGCATTAAAGTCCTGCCGAGTGGAGCAGGACTCGTACTCTGCCACTCTGCGATTGACACGAGTTAAAATCTGCATGAGTTCAAGTTTCCTTGCGTGTTCCTGCAGCATTTTACACAGCGACTGAATGAACCAGGAGCCTTCAGCTGAATTCCTCCAGGAGTAGTAGCCTGTGGGAGAGAGAGAAGTCACATTGAGCAGCTGCAGCGGGCTCTGCTAGAGGACAGGATGGCAGTTAGGGGAACAGGGCACTGCTTCCTACAGCAATCAGGACATTAAAGTGAAAACTCAAAACCATTAAACCAACATCTAGATTTTCATCCCAACTCAAAGGAGTTTTCTAATCCTCTCATTTTTGTAATCCCATAGCTTGGACAGGCACATGCTTCATTGGACAGAATCCTGACTGTGTGGTTGGGCCTAGAGGGGTGTTCAATCGAGTGCCAACCCAGTTGGCAGCCAGACCTGAGTGGTGTGATCCAGGGTTCGGTATCTGGGCTACTCCTGTTTAATATCTGTCAGTGATTTGGACAAGGAGATCAAGTGCCCCCCTTAGTAAGTTTGCAGATGATGCCAAGTTAGGAGGAAGTGTTGATCTGTTTGAGGGCAGGAATCTCCACAGAGATCTAGACAGGCTGGACTGATAGGTACAGGCCAGTGGCATGAAGTTCAGCAAGGCTAGCTGCCAGGTGCTGCACTTGGGTCAAACAACAACCCCAAGTAACACCACAGGCCTGGGGAAGAGTGGCTGGAAAGCTGCTGCTTGGGAACGGACCTAGGGGTGTTTGCTGACAGCTGGCTAAACATGAGCCAGCAGCGTGCCCAGGAGACCAAAAGCATCCTGGCTTGTGCCGGACAGTGTGGCCAGCAGGAGTAGGGAAGTGATTGTCCCTCTGGACTTGGCACCGGTGAGGCCACACGTAGAGTACTGTGTTCAGTTTTGGGCTCCTCAGTACAAGGACATTGAGATGCTGGAGTGCACCCAGAGAAGGGCAGTAAAGCTGGTCAAGGTCCTGTGAGAAGCAGCTGAGAGCTGGTGCTGTTTAGCCTGGAGAAAAGGAGATTCAGGAGAGACTTTATGGCTTTCTACAACTACCTGAAAGGAGGCTGAAGAGAGGTGAGGGTGGGTCACTTCTCTCAAGTAGCAAGAGATAGGACAAGAGGAAACAGCCTCAAGTCACACCATGGGAGCTTTAAGTTGGGTATTGGGAAAAATTTCTTCACTAAAAAGTCTGTCAAGCACTGGAACAGGTTGTCCAGAGAAGTGGTGGAGTCACTACCCCTGAAGGGATTTAAAAAAAAGATGTGTAGAGGTGTTGCTGAGTCACACGATTTAGTGGAGACTGGCAGTGCTGTTAACAACTGGTGAGGACCTTGACGACCTGAAAGGTCTCTTCTAACCAAAACGATTCTATGATCCTAAGATTCAAAATGGATTTCTGTTTCATATCTTCAGGACCACCTGCATGAACTGAAGAATGGAACTTAGTTCTGCTGACTGGCAACAGGAAGGGCAGGGTGAGGGCTCTGATGCTGCAAATTCTGTTCAAGGATGCAATGAACAGACAGCCTATAGGCAACTCGCCTGTTCAAAGCTTTCTGTGCAGGCCTCTCACCTGGAGCTGTGGAGTACGCATACAGGAAATCTGCTTCCACCGGGATTCTCTGGCACACCGTTTCCTCTGACGCACTGTCTGCCTCAATGCCAGAATCCAGCTCCGTGCCTCTACAGGCCTGTTTGATGGACAGAACAGCAGACAGTAACATAATCAATACATGAAGACAGTGATCACCATCAGAACCGTTTTCTGATTCAGAGACTACAGTATTCTGAGCACAAAACTGCACAAAGACCCAGCATTTACATGTCCCCGTTCCCATCAGACAGAATAATTGCACAGATTGTTAACCAAGACAGTAACTAAAAAAACCATCCAGAAACTCACTCAAATGTTGGCCAGCATGCAGAAGGATTTAAATCCACAGAACTGAACCAATGCAACCTCAGCTGCATACTTAACAGGGCAGACTGTGCCACTTCTAGATCTGAAGAGAGTCTTATTTGGAAAGCAATCCCTTTTACATCCACTTTAGTAATAGCTCATTTTGTTTTGCACTAATAGTTCACAGGAAACAATAGTTGATGTTCACTGATTGGCTGCACATCACCTGAATGAAAAAGAGTTTGGGTTTTCCTGCTAAACTTCTGCATCTGTCACCTCTGAAAAGGCTTGTCAGTGCTTTCAGTTCCAGGGGGCCATCCGTACCGTAGATCAATCCTTCCTCACCATGGCTCAGTAACACACAGACAAAACTGCTTCGCTTGCTGTGATCTTCCTCAGAAACTTGAAAGAAAAAAGAGAACCACCTTAACTTCTTGCATTCCCTAGCAGCTGTGATGATCATTGGATGTTTCCTACATGACACAAGTCTTTAAGAGTGAGTTTCCACGCTTAGTAACCCCCACAGTTTTTGCCTCTAAACAAACGGAGCCAGCCCACTTTACTGCATGAGGTTCTGCACAGGAAACCCCAAACTAAAGGGTACCCCATGGCATTCTACAACATTCTACAACAGAACTAGGCCAGGAGCACCATAAGACAACCAACAGGGCCACAATTATTGCAGCTGGAAAAGACCTCCAAGATCATCAAGCCCAGCCCATGACCTACCATTACCACAATCACTTAGACCAGGGCACTAAGTGCCACATCCAGTCCTTTCTTAAATGTCTCTAGGGACGATGACTCCACCACCTCCCTGGGCTGTCCATTCCAGTGTCTGATCACCCTTTCCATGAGGAAGGGCTTCCTAACATCCAACCTAACCCTCCCCTGGCAGCTTTGAGTCCTGCTGTCTTGTCCTATCACTAGTTGCCTAAAAGCCTGACCCTTCAGGTAGTTATGGAGAGTGATAAGGTCCCTCCTGAGTCTCCTCTCCTCCAGGATAAATAACCCTGCCTGTCTCATAAGACTTTCCCACAGAGGCCTTTCCAGTTTCAGCCACTGTCAGCAGACAGACTGCAATTAACTGTGCCTGGTAGCATTTTCTCCCAAGACTGTTAACCTAACCGGCACTAAAGACCCTACATCTCTGTGGGTTAGCAAACACATCTGAAAAAAACAAACCACAATTTAAAGACACAAACAAACAAAACCAGGCAAGGACTGCTGCAGGCTACCTGGCCTTTGGGAATAATCCCTGCAACATTCCTACTGTTGAACTGTGACCTGGAACAGTTTGAGCAAGCGTAAGCCACACTCATGCCAGAGAACCTTCCAATAGTTAGCTACTACTGACTCTGTCCCAGAGACACAGACATCTCCAGGTACCATTTAATCTACAGCCCACATGTAGCCAAGTCCAAACAAAGCCAAACAAGCACACACAGCATTAAGGTCTCACTTGGCAGAGGGTCTTTTGCTTCCCAAGTTGAACAACACACGAGTTGTTTCTCTAAAAGTTTAACTATTCAGTCTACACACTCGCAGGTCTGGTGTGTCAGTCAGGACCCCCACGATCAGAACATGTCTTGGGCCACAGCACTGAGCACACAGTGCCTTGACCCAGACAAGCAGATTTCTTTCCAACTCACTGCACTCCAGTCATCCCAGGGGCAGGATATAAATCAGTCTCCATTTAAGTTTCAGCCTTTGTTCCAGCCTTGTTCAGCAGATGAGAAAGGATATGGAGACAACAGTCATGAGCAAAAGATGGAGAGACAACAAAGATAAACAAACACAGACAGTATGATGCATTTGTCATTCTGAACAACAAACCACTGGCAGGTGTGAAATACAGGCTAAAAGAACCATGAAAGAAGACATGTGAGAGCTAGCGATGTATTTGGTAACAGCAGCTGCTTTAACACTCACACTGAGTGTGTTATTACTCACCATTTTTCAGCAGCACATAAATTTCATGACTTGACAGATCATTGTTGATCTTTATTTTATATCCCAACTTCATAAAAACTTCTCTGACCCTTGCAGCATCTGCGTCTGTACCTGAGCGGTGGGACATCCCTACGCATAAGAGAAAGGGGTTAGTTTTTGTACCATGCAGATAGCGCGGTCTGACTGCGCCCAATGCTTTTCTCACTTATGCCTGTACCTGTCTGGAATACGGTTTCGTTACTCCAAGCTCACTGTAAAAGAAAACCCATCACACTACTACACATGCACACCACCCCCCCCAACCCATGTTTATCTTCTCATTTTTATATCGACTTCTTCATACCTCTACAGAGACCGCTAATGGATTTTACACCTCTATAAAGGTGTAAAACCCACTTCATTTGCAAACCAGAAACCATAACTAAAAGATGGACTTCTGCTGGCCACCAGTTTTTCTCCCATTACTGCTGTACCCTAACTGTTCCCTCTGTGCATGTGTGGAAGAGTGCCCTGAAGTGACTCACACCCATTCAAACCATTTCATCTCAGATCGCAATCAACTTCAGCCTGTGTGTTTAATGTTGAAGAGCAAGACATGATACCAGTTCATCTAAATTAAGGAAAAAGATGTAAACACTTGACAGTGGTACCTGTGTCTCTGTGGAAGTTCTTGTTGTTTATTATTACACACTGCCCCATCTCTGGATAGTCCATCCTGTAACTGTAGTCTGGCAAAATTCCAGAGTCCATGGACTTGCTGGCAGGTAGGTTCTTCCTGTATAGAAATCAGATAAAGTTCAGGTGGTAATTTCTTATCTCCCTTGGCTGGTTTTGAAATAAAATCAAAATCAGGTTATTTCAGCAAAGCCAATGAAACTGATAGGGTTTGCTGCTTGTTCCCTGGAGGCTTCCTCAGCAGGTCTGCTGCTGATGCCAAGCTGTGATGTGGCTGACACACATGAGGGCAAGGATGTCATTCGCAGGGACCATGACAGGTTCCTGTGGACTTCATGAAGTTTAGAAAGCCGAAGGGCAAGGTCCTGTGATGCACGTGAATGGGGCAACCACAAGCACACACGCAGGCTGAGCGATGACTGGATTGAGAGCAGCCCTGAGAAGGATGGGGGTGCTGGTGGCTACAAACTGAACATGAAGTCAGTATGGACTTTCTCATTTAAGCACCGGGGTAAGCAGTTGCAGGACTGGAACCACTACTTACTCTACAAATAACAAGTCTGTAAGGCTCTCACATCTAATTTTAACTGAAATACAGAAAAGAAGGACTTCAGAAAAACAATTAAGTTCCCAGGGAGGGCACAATCTGATAACAGCCCTACACCAGCACAACACCTAGCTGTTGCCAAGCCTGTGTTTCCTCCCTTCCACCCCCATAAGTTCCTCTTAGCCTAGAGTGAGTCAAAGTCTCTTTTCAAGAACAGCTAACTGCTCGATAACACCACAGAGGCAAATCTAACTGCACTTCAGCCACTCTGCTTTTTGGTTCCTTCTACACATCGGTGCCTTGTTCTATCACAGACAGTGCATTTTCAAAGTCAGACAACTCTGTAGTAGTTTATGGTGATCAAATTTAACTATAATTCAAGCTTCGAGCGCCATTTCTTGTACAGCTCTTGCTTCTGTTACAGCACAAGAGTCCTTGCAACTGAAATTAAAGACTTGAATCAGAAGTACCTCACTTACCCTTTGGAACCAGGAACAGACTTTGCATCTGTCAGCTCTTCCCCCAAACGTGGTCCATCTCCTGTGTCTGCCATGGTGGCTCTCAATCACCAACTGAAAACAAGAAAATAGAAACATAGGACAGTTTATTTAATACACAAATATTTTTACATATACATACACATGTATTTATTTTATATTATTATATCTGTGGCAGTGCAACCTTTAATCAGGTGGGATTCAAACTGAGGACCTCCTGCTCATGAGACTGATGCTGTGTCTGTAGTCAAGGTTTTGCTTTTTCCTCTCAGGGTCAAAAGCCCAATCCAGGGACTATCTTCTCATAAACCTTCAGAGTGCTCAACTGCTGTTAGAGTTCCTTAAAGGCTTACACAGAGCAACTTTTAGAACTGCAGAGAAAACAGGGATGTAAAAAAGGGGGTATTCACAGTGAATAACCTTAGCCTCAGAGCATCAGTTGGCAGAAAACAGGACTGCTGAGTAAAAACATGACTTATCTTTTTAAATTACTGCATTCTAAAACAACTCTGGGAGTAACAGTCTCCAGATCCCTGGCACCAAAGCACTGAGCAGGCCTACAAGAAGCAGCATAAGGGACAAACAAACCAGTTTAAAAATCATGTGATGTCCGTACATGCATCAGTAGCACTTCAGTGTGATGAACACAGTGCCGTGTATGGATCCTTCCCCGTCAGTCACAGAGAAGCTGAGATCCAAGCCCTAACAATACAAGTCACCAGATGTGTGCAATGATCAACAGAGAGAATGAGATTCTGGGTCACGGCACTTCAGGGAATTAGTGATTTCTCTGCTTTCCATTTCAAATGGAACAACTTGATCTACAGTGATCTTGCTCTGGGATTCTGGTGAACAGCAGCAGACTTCAGCAGACAAGCTGAAGACATTCCAGAGTGGGACCACTGAATGCTTCATTAACACAAACACCAAAGCACACTGCTAACAGTAAGAAAGGTTTTCAAGTTGAAGTGACCTGAAATGAAGACTTATCATCTTGACCCTTCTGCAGCCTTAACATTATCTAAAACTGCTGTCCTTGATCCAATGCCAAAGGAACAATGAAACCTGAAGAAGTGGGTAGAGACAACCACAGTCACACTGAACTACAGCACTTGGCTTCTGAAAACGTCGAACAGATCTGTTATATTGCATCATTAAAACACTTCTCAGTAAAGCCTTTGCCAGCCCAGCTCACCGCCAGAGGTTTCAGTAGTTCAGTGGAACATCATGGCTCACTGTTTTCTACTGGAGCATGACTGGAGCTTGTCTAAGGATCCCACAGAAGCTAGAGACAGCAAATTAAACCAGGTAAAAAACCACAATAGGTATTTGAAATACTCTCATCCTTAGAACAGAATCTGTAACTCACCTTGAATATCCACCAACTTTTGAGCACCTCGACACACCAAGTCACCTAGGCCTCTTTAAAGAGCAAAGGACACCCACTAGCAGGTAACTGTCTTGCTTCTAGGCGCTCAGCTGCGCGGTCTAACCAGCGGTGTTTCCTCTGCTCTAAGGCACTAGACAAGGTAACAGCAGCAGAACCACTTCTCTCTGGAGAGCAGTGCTGATTCTGACAGACCGCTAAGCATTGCCTCAGCTGGTTTAGGCAATGCAGTGATGTCATCTGTCGGGCAGAAGACACATTTCCCTGCAGAGCATGAGCTCATGCTGTTAGGGACACGGCATGGACAATCAGGGCAATGCATTAAGAACATAATTAAAAGTTGTTATTCTGCTCCTTGATATATTTTCCTTTGAAAGCTCCGGCAAGATGAGCTTCCAACTGTAACAACAATTAAAAACCCAAGGAGCTGAAAAGGCCAACAGCATTTTTCTAACCCAGCAGAATACACTCTGCGGCTTTTAAGCTTATTTTACAGTGTTTTATCTGAAAAAAAAATTTACAAAACCCCTCATTTAAAATCAAGACAGAGATAGTGAATGTAAAGATGATGCTACAATGATCTTTACAGGTAGTAATAGAAAATAAAGTGCTCAGCCAGCTACCAAAAATGACCCAAGTCTCCCACACAGCAATAAAAGCAGAGACAACTTTATTTTGCTTTAAACAACTGCACTAGTTCTGGAGCTTTTCTTCTGATGGGAAAAATGAGGATGCTTTTACTCCATTCCAGCCTGGATTTACTGCACCTAATGGAAATAAATTCCTCTCATGACGAGAGTGATGGAGCACTGGAAGGGGCTGCCCAGGGGGGTTCTGTAGAAACTTCTCTAGAGAAGCTTCAAACCTGCCTGGCCATGTTCCTGTGTGACTGGATCTAGAGGATCCTGCTGTGGCAGGGGGATTGGACTGGGTGATCTTTCAAGTTCCTCTCCAATCCCTAATATTCTGTGACCATCAGGTATCACAAGTACCAGAAGAACACTCAGGTTCCTTTGTAAAGCAGTTATTTACTTGAATAGTGAACCAGTAAGATAAATTAATGATATAGTGATAAAAATAATCCCAAAGCTTCTCAGGCAGAGCAAATGTCTCAGGAAGCAAATATCTGAATCACCTCTATCTTGAGATTTGCAAACCACAGAAGACAACACATGTTCAGTGCATGTCAGCTGCTACAAAGGAATGACTGTGGAGGTATTTAAATGCACGTCCCAAACAGAACCCAGCACTGTAGAACACGTCCTTAACCATTAGAAATGGGCAGTTTTCCACCCCACGTGACTGCCAGAGAAGAAGCCAAGCATTCAAAGGCACTGTATGTACAGAAATACATACAGTGTGTATGTATTTCTGTGTGTATTCTGTATGTACAGAAATACACACAGTGTGGTACTAGCGTGGACATTTTCCATTCCACATGGTAAAAAGATAACTGATAATTACCTAACTAATAACAGAAGGAAAACACAGATGCTGAAACCTCCTGTATGTGTTCCTGCATGATCTGCTCTAGGAGAACCTGCTCTTGCAGGAAGGTTGGGACTAATAGATGTCCAGAGGTCCCTTCCAACTCTGTACCTTACTGTGATACAGCTCTTTTCTATGTGGCATCATCCCCCCATTAAATACGACTAGTCCCACTGGAAGCCAGTACTGTGACAGCCTCTCACATTGCTTCTGTCTGCATGTGGTTGTTGGAAAACACTGATGCTGGGCCATGATCTTCCAAAAGCAGACAGACTTTGGGTTAGTCAGCATAAATCTGCAGAATCAGCAAGACATTAATCTATTCTGAGCAGGTGGGACCCTTCCTTATTCCTTTACCTGTTAACCACAGCATCGCAAGCTGCTTGACAATTGTTAAGGGGGAGGTGCGCTGATTTCCAAATCTACCGAGATGCAGGAAATGAAAGCAAATTAGCAGCTGGAGGGTAATGGACTAGTTACCAGCACTATGCTCCACCCTAGACAGGGCCTTCTACGCTCTACAAGAAGCTGGTCACAGGGCCCTCGGGGGCCTCAGGAATGCTTTTGTCTGCTCTAGCAGGATCAGCCCAAACAGAGGGAAGGATCCCCAGACCAACAGAGGGAAAGATTCGGATCCCGAGCCGCACACAGAGGGAAGGATCCGGATCCCCAGCCCTACACAAAGGGAAGGATCCCCAGCAGCGCCCTCGTGTCCGCCGGGCTGGGACGAGGCCTCTCGGCTGCAGCAGCCTGAGGGCTCTCTGTCAGCGCCCAGCGCCGTTTCCCACACGAGGTCTAACCCGCGGCTCCACATCTCCATGTTGCCGCTTCCGAACGCGGCTCCAGGGCTCGTGTCTCCATCCAGGTACCATCCCGCGGGAGGGTCACGCCAAGCAGTTAAAATCTGAAGCGATCCCCACCCCCCGGCTGTTTCTCCCTTTTGTTCAGGGAGCTTCTCCACGTAAAAGGGTTTCGAGCAGCTGCTCCCGGCCCCCTGTAGAGGCTCCCGCCCACCTCCGCCAGCCCCCAACCGCAGCGTGGCCTCGCAGAACCTCAGACGGGCCCGGGCGGGCACCGGGGCCGCTCCCGCCACCCCTGCCCTACTTTGTTCGGGCCCTCCGCTCGGATCCCTCCGGCCCCGCTCACCCGGCTCTGCCGGCTCCGTCGGCCTTGCTAGTGCTCTGCCCGGTGCGGACCGACTGAGCGAAGGTGGGAGCGAGGATAGAAGGGCGGAGCGAGAATAGAAGGGCGGGAGCGCCTGGGGCACGGCCAGGGTACGCGGCCGCCCCTCCGACTCTTCCCCGCGCAGGGCGGGCGAATTCGAGCCCGAGGGCGTGACCTCCAGCGGCTGTCGGCGGCAGCGAGGAGCGGTCACGGGCGGGACCGCCCCTCCGGGGCCTGCGGCTCTTCCCGCTCTGCGAGGAGGCGGGAGGTGCTTCACAGCCCCCTATCGGGGAGTCCTCCTGCTCCGGTCTGCGCCAAGTGGGGAGAGAAACGGGAGCAGCCGCGCCCCTCGGCTGCCGCCGCCCATCGGGGCGCTGGGGCGCGTTAGGCTGCCCCGGGGCGACACGTAGGCTGCTATGAGGGCTGGAGTCACGGAACTCTGCCCAGCCCCGCGACGAGCGCGGCCTGACCGCCCCTGTCTGCCAAGGCCGCGCTGGAGCTGGAGGACGGGTTCATCAGCCTCCAGGGAAGTCAGTTCCGTGTTTGTTGTACCTTGACCTTCGGTAGCTGTGGGCGGTGAGTTTAGCGTTAGAAGCGGAACAGGCTGTAGCTTGCTTGTAGGGGCCTTGCCATGAGGTCGGGTACCCTGATAGGACTCAGAACATTCGCAGTGCAGGAGCTGCTCATCAAGTGAGGAGGGCGAGGTGAGAACCAGCTGCTCGGCGCTGTGGCTTAGGGACGATCAGTCGTGTTTGTCAGTGAAGACAGCTGAGGCCATCCTCGCTAACGTTAAGAAAATTAGCACTAGGGAGAAGGGTATTTAGCACGTTACTCAGTAGCTGGGTTAAAGTCTCAAGGGTTTCTTAGCACTGAGGAACATGAATTCTGCCATAGAGCTGCATTGTTCGATGCACACAGGCCAGGAAGGTGAACCTGTTGGTCTGAGTGCTGGTTGATTTGCGAGACTGAGCTTGATCTCTCTGCAGGTGAGGACGGTGTCCTTTGACACAACTGGTACAGATTTCTCAGCTTTTTGGGGTGGGCTGGAGGCAGTTGGTTGTTTTACTAAAACATAGGGTGATACCACATGTTGGTGTTTGTCTTCGCTCTGTAGCATGAGGGAGAAAACAGCCATTTCTGAAGTGGCAAGTCCATTTGTTGAAGAAAACCCGAGAAACGTCCCAAACCCCCATGACCCTCCTCACACCCTGGCCATCTGAGATGCCTGCTGTCCTCTCTAAGAAGGAACTAGTCTTTCATCAAAGGGGAAAATGAAATAGCAAGGCCTTTACATCATCTCACAGGAGACAGGTTTTTCCTGGGTCGTTGTGCAGTCATCCTAACGAGCAAAAAACACTCAAGTCCAAACATGGTGGTGATGCCATTTCTTTCTGGCAAGTGAAAGAATAACAGTAACTCCCCTTCTGGTGGGACACAAGAGAGGAAGAGGAAGCCAGAATTTCCTAGTAAACTGAGAGAGATGTAACTGCAGAGTAGAGAGGTGTCAACTGTATGTGCTCTAAGACATGTTGGACTGCTGAGAATCCAAGAGCGTTTGGACTGCAAGAGCAGTGATTACTCTCTGTTCAAAGTACGGGCCATCAGCCTTCTCCAAGGTTCATATATTCTCCCAGTTTTGGTTCTGCAAAAATACATCCCGATACGTGTAGGAAGTTTAAAGCTAGAAGAGAGTTCTTGGAATCACTCTTTGCTTCCCTTCTTTTTGATGTTCACTTTGTGGAAAGTGCTGACA
The DNA here is from genome assembly GCA_013400115.1 of Rhinopomastus cyanomelas. Lineage (NCBI taxonomy): Eukaryota > Metazoa > Chordata > Aves > Bucerotiformes > Rhinopomastidae > Rhinopomastus > Rhinopomastus cyanomelas. Next base: position 29,595 of record VXBP01008824.1, read on the forward strand.
CAGGGAACCACTTCTGCAACCAATTTACAGCAGAGCCAACAGCTACAAAATGAAAGTAAGGGCTCTGCCAGAACTTCTTGAGAAGGGCTGAGACTGCTGTCTGTAATATCACTTCTCATTCCCAAACAAGAAAAGTGAGTGAAGGAAATCAACAGGTCATGAGACTGACAAGGTCTAGAGAGACAACATGTTGATAATCGGATGTTTCCCTGTAAGCAAAACACTTTCATTTAAATGTGACCTGGGCAGTGAACTATCTAAACAGGGGGAGTTGTCAACGTATCAGGGACAAAAACCTTCACCGTGGAACCTTTACCTTCAGAGGATCTGAAACATGGGCTTTGGGGCCAGCAAGAGTATAAATACTTGCACTCACCCTGTGGATCCGGCTTGGTGAAGGGTTTCATACTTTCACAATAGAGTCTGCATCACTTTTACCTTTCGTTGCAGTGGGGAGGTTGCCGTGAGAACTGGGTGGTCATGCTGGGCAGAACAAAACGATGCACCTTCTTCATCTGTGTTACTTCTCAACCCTCTTCCTCGGTTTCAGTTTCTTAGCAGTGTGTTTTCCCAGTTTGTAGGTGCTCAGATCTGGGGGAATGGTTTTTCCCAGAAATAACAGAAATGAACACATGAACACACGTGCGTTAGTCGCACATTTGTCACGAGCAGCTGCGCTTTGCTGCTCTACGCTGTAGTGTGTGGGTTACCTCATGTAACTAGGAGTCTCCCTGCATCACGTGCCGTTTCCTGAGAAGAGTTGGGATTGCAGTGAAGTACACAGGATTTTAGATCAGGGGAACAATAACAAAGGTCAGCAGTGGAGAATGGAAGCCTCATTTCAGATTTCAGTTCCTTAACCTTGAGATACAGAGCTACAGCACTGCCAATCATCTAATGATAGCACAAGGGGCAATGGGTGTGAGCTGGAACAGGGGAAGTTCCACATTAGTATGAGAAGGACCTTCTTCACAGTGAGGGTGACAGAGCCTTAGAAGGGGGCTGCCCAGAGGGGGTTGTGGAGTCTCTTTCTCTGAAGACATCTAAAACCTGCCTGGACATGTTCCTTTGTGACTGGATCTAAGTGATCCTGCTTGGCAGGCGGATTGGACTGGATGATCTTTTGAAGTCCCTTCCAATCCCTAATCATAGGATCATAGGATGTTAGGGGTTGGAAGGGACCCAAGAGATCGAGTCCAACCCCCCTGCCGCAGCAGGACAATGTTCTTACATTTTCTCAGGAAGTCAAGTACTGTCCTACCAGTGCAAATAAATTACTTCATCTGTCTCCCCATCACATAGGTGAGATAATGTTGGGGTGTTTTCACCTCTTAGGGTTCTCCTGTGGCTAATGAACACCGTTGTTTACATCTTTCTGAGGAGGAGTGTAATACCATTCTGTAAAAAAACAACTCCCAGCATCCCAGGCCTTCCCTTGTTGTGGCAGTCCCATTGTGTTTATCTTCCATAGTATTCGTGTGGAGATCTTATCATGGAAAGATCCAGTGATAAAAAGGGTATTGTATCAAGGCTGGGTGTTGATTTGGAATGCTGCCTGCTCCAGTTAATAAATAAAGTTCAACAAAGCCAGGCCCCAGGCAGTGGGGAGTGCAGGAGATGCTGAAACTGAGACACAGACAGCAACTGGTGCTGATGTGACTATTTGTACTTGCTTTAGGACAAATGAAGAGGAAGTGGGAAGAAAGACTGAAGGCTGTGGAAGAACGAGCATCTTACTACGAAAGAAACCCTCTTCGTCCAGTTTATAAACCAAAACTGTCCCAACCCTTTCTTCCATCCCCTGTTTGGAAATTATTTTGTCATCAGTCTGAAGCCTTTAGTTACCTACAGACCTGCCAAGAGGTAAAGGATTTTCGAGGTGAATGGCTCTGCAGTTTGGGTTCCTTCAAAGTGTAGCCTTCCTGAAAGCTTGGTGGACAGTAGAGCATCAGATTGCAGGAGTGAAAATGAAAACAATACAGCTCTCCAAGGGCATCAAGTGCTGGGCTCAGACGATAAGAATGAAATCAATGTTACACAAAATGAACAGAGCCTCTGTTTTGAGTTTAAGGCTTTTCAAACTGATTTCTGCTTTTAAAGAAGGTGCTTGGGTTTTCTCCACACTGTGTTGGGTGTTTTCAAGATGCACTCATGGTGGCTTGACAGCAGGGTTTTGTGTTTCCAGCTTTCCATTGCTGTGTTTATCTAATTCACACTAAAGAATCTTTGCTGTAAAGCTGTGTGCTGCCATCACACCTGTGAGGCTGTTCATAGAATCATTAGGGATTGGAAGGGACCTCGAAAGTTCATCTAGTCCAATCCCCCTGACACAGTAGGATCCCCTAGGCCAAGTCATAGAGTCAGTCTGGGTTAGAAGGGACCACATGATCATCTAGTTCCAACTCCCCTGCCATGGGCAGGGACACCCCACCCTAGATGAGGCTGGCCAAAGGCTCATGCAGCCTGGCCTTAGACAAATCCAAGGACAGGGCCTCCACCACCTTCCTGGGCAACCCATTACAGGCTCTCACGGTGAAGAACTTCCTCCTAACATCCAGTCTAAATCTACCCATCTCCAGCTTTGCTCCATTCCCCCTAGTCCTCTTGCTACCTGGCATCCTAAAAAGTCCCTCCCCAGCCTTTCAGGACACTGCTCCTCCTCCCCTTAGATGCAGGAAAGGAGGCAGCTGTACAGCGAAGGCAGAGTTTGCATCAATGCACAGCAAGGCAAAGCTTAAGAGTCCTGTGCCTGAACCCGGAATTACATTTAATGAAAACCAAATGCTGCTGAGCCTGAGAAGAGCCAAGTGATCTTTTTAGAGTTGCCTAGTACTTAGCAATGTCTGACCGAGGAAGTTACTGTGAGACAGGAACTCCTGAAAACTTTTACCTGGTTCTCTGTGTAAAAAATCCTTCAACGTTTTTATCTTCAAAGGATGTTCACGTGTTTGCCTTGGAAAAAACCACACAGAGTGGGCCGAGGTTTTACCTTGTGACAACATACAAAGAGCTCTGGTTTTACTACACGTGAGTATTTGAGATGGTCTCCTACAGGTTCTCATAAGATAGCAGTGCACTGGATACGATTACCTAGTAACAGCTGCTACTGGATTGGTGACTCTGCTCCCTCTGTTGCTCTGACTAGCACAGAGCTGTGAGGGGTTGGTGAGAGTTTGGCCTTGGCAACAGGGAGAAGCTTCGTAAGGACAAACCAGTCTGTTCTCTGGTGGTTCTCACCTCTGTTTTGAGTTGTAGACTCACTATTTCCAGTGAGTTCAGGACCTTGTCTACTGAGAATTTGTTGTCACTAATTTTTGTGCAACAATAAAACTTCTGGTCAAGAAGTAAAACAAACCAAGAGGCCATTTTCATATGAAAAACAAGTCTAGTTTCTTTTCTCAATTTGAAAATGAGATTAACTTTTAACTTACCTGAGAACAAGTCTGGGCCCTCTCACTTCTAGTGCATAAGAGAGACGAGTGAGAGTGTTCCAGCGTAGTTTCCACCATTCCTTCTGTTCCCAACAGCATGTCTGCTGAAAGTGCGCGTTGTCAGATTTGCTGTCATCAGCTGAAGAGAACACTCCGCACGCTTCAGATCTAGGTCAGGCAAACATCTCTCCATTCAGATTTGGTGCTGGAATGAGTTAGAGGCTTTTCAAAGCATTAGAGTGCTGCTGCTTTTTCTAATGTGGGTGGCTGCCAAAACAAATCAATCAACATTCAGGACTTGCAGGGAACCTTGTTTGCAGCCAAGGACCCTGTAATGTTTGTTGTGAAAGCTTGTGATTTGTTTTTCCTCAGCAAAGGCTACAAAACAAGTCTGATGCACTGCTACGAAGTCATTCCTGAGAAAGAGCCTTGCAAGCTTTATTTTGACCTGGAGTTCTACAGAGCAACCAATCCTGGGGCAGCTGGCAAGGTTATGGTGGCAAAGTTAATTGAGGTAAACTGGAGCAGTCTTGTTGATTAATGTGAATTTGTTGCTGATTTAATTTGAAATGGAAGCACTTACTCAGCAGGATCAAGATAAAGTGGTAGATGACTTGTATAGACCTAGTGGTTATTTGTACTGAGCTAAACACAGTTCTGCTTTAGTTAACGCAAAGGTTCTCTTATTCAAGTGAAAGGAAAAACAAAGAGACCAGTAGTTGTCCTTGGAAGGCTTCCATTCCCCATCGGTTTGCTGATACCCTATGTTTGCTTTCACAGATTGTTTCTGTGCTCTGCCTCTCCAGAGCTGTAAAACTCAGGGAATGTTCTTCAGAGCAGCAGCAGTACAGGCTCACAGAACACGAGGGATTGGAAGGGACCTTGAAAGATCCAGTCCAATCCCCCCACCACAGCAGGATCCCCTAGATTCAGTCGCACAGGAACATGGCCAGGGGGGTTTGAAACGTCAGCTTCCATTCAGCTGTTCACCAGGACTTCTCTTTTGCCAGTTGGTGTGTCTGTATATCAAGGGTTAGATAAGTCCCTCCTGATTGGAGCTGTCTTCAGCTCACTGTAATAGAGTTAAATGCTGATGTGGAGTACACCATGACTACCTGTATCAAGTTGGTACCTGAAGTTAAATATCTTTGCTGGCTCTTATGAGATAGTGCAGCTGTCTGGGCATTGCACACTTGGCTGGAATATTAGCTCCACTGCAAATCTGGTAGGACAGAGATGGAACATAAAGCAGGTTTCTGGAAGAAGATCTTGGCAGTCCTAAACATGAGTGATCGCAAACTTGGCTGACAGGAGGCCTTAGAGCTGTTTTAGAGGCAGGCATCTTATGTTTTCTGCATAGTTAGTGTTTGCTGTGTCAGACCACTGAGGTAGTTAAGTCATGCATAGTGAAGCAGCAGCCCTTTGTATCACTGGCAGCCTCTGTCTTTCCTTCTAGGTCAGTCTGCTTTATCAGCATTGTCACTCTGGGTGTGAACAGCTGTGGGCTGGAAAAAACCCAGAAGACAGAGCCACTGCCTTGGTCTTTGACCTGAAACACTGCAAGTCTGCTCAGCCAACCACTGTTAGTAAATGCAGAGACTTCTTATTTCAGGAAGTATTGGCTCTGCCACATGGAGTCAAAATCACAGAATAATCATGGTTGGACAGAACCTCCTAGATCACCGAGTCCGAGGTCTACTGTTACAAGTTAGTTTGAATTACATGTATTGATTAAAACAGATGCAGAACCTGCAGTGTAGGAGGTTTTCCAGGTACCACTAATTCAAGTTTATCCTTCCAGCTCGTCAGCCACAAATTAAAAGAACTTTATGATGTAAATTGTTCAGCCGAAGATGTCCTAAATCTAGATTCCAGTACCGATGAAAAGTTCAGTCGACACTTAATATTTCTGCCTGCCAAGACTGTCTTTAAGGATAACATCAATGTTGGTAAGTGCAGTCTCTTATCTGACACCTAGGTATAAACCGATGCCGTTTGGCCTTTGCACAGTGCCGTCTCACATGGCAGTGTTTATGTTAGTGGCATTAGATGTGGAAGCCAGTGGGTGCCCTCAGAAGCGATTCTTCTGTTTCATTAAGTTCATCTCCTACTTCCTCCTCCTCTCGCTAGCCTGTCTGCACGAGTGCAACGTACCCCTTGTTTTGTTCCCCAGCATACTTGGATCATCCACGCACGGGCCATGGCCTGAGCATCATTTCAGGCCAAAGTCCAGATCCTTACTCCAACACAAAGAGGAGTTTTCTCAGGATCCTTTGGAATCTGTGTCCCTAAACCTGCTGAGGAACAGCTCCCATGGCCAGCTAAGCAGCCTGTCAAAGATACAAGTAAATGCTTCTCTTACTTCTTGCCAGCCTGAGGCAGGACACAGAGCAGGTGTTTCTTGTGTGACACCAAGGCAACAGCTACAAATCCCAAAGACTTAAAAACCACTTTAAGGTGAGCTGCACGGGAGCAGCGTGAGGTCCTGTCTGTCAGAGGCTTCAATAACTGCAGTGGTGCAGGTGTTATGATGGGCAGAAGAAATTCTTTTGAGAGGTGGCAGACCCCTATTTCCATTTTGCTATTTTATCTGGGACTTTGGCTTTAGTTGGGAAACTGAGGTGACAGCAGAGGTGTCTTAGTTACTAACCAAAACCATTTGGACCCTGGGCTCATTAAAAGAGGTTTTAAAATAAAAACAGAAGGGGGAGAAATCCCCCCAAAGGCAACCACTTTCATCCTGGCTGCTGTGAAAAACATTTGCCCAGGACCTGTTCTCTCTTGACTCACAAATGATGGCATCTGCTTTGGGGTTTTCTGTTTGTTTGCTTTTAAGGTCATTTTGTGAGAAGCATTCTGCAGCCTGCCATGAGGTTAATGGAGAGTGAAGCTGCCGCAGTCGTTCCAGGAGGAGAAAGTACTGCCCAGTGTTCTGCAGGAGCTGCATCGGATGGGCCTCTTTCATACCTTGCAGCCGTTGAAGGTGCTTCCAAAGGCTGTGCAGCCATTGCTTGCAAAGCCAAGGACATGGAAACTTCGCAGCAGGGACAGAATTGGGATTTTTCCTTTCTGGTAGTAAAGGGCAAAGAAGGGGACAAGCAGCTTTTTGTGGATCTAGGTAAATGCAGTCAGTGCTTTTAAACATCTTTGGAATGCAGCAAGGGTTAACACATGAGGTGCTCCTTAGTCTTTGCTTACAGACAATAAGAACAGTGCTGCCTATTACTGTCGCCATAGCCAGAATTTAAACTGCACGTTATGAGCTGAAACTCTGATCATTAGTGCTGTACCCTAGAGGAGCCTTAGATCTGTGGTCCAGGCAGCTTCTGATGTTACTGCTGTGAATTCTTTTGCTCTGAAGTTTGAAGCAACTCCTGTCACGTCAGACTCTCCAGTTTGTTCTTCAGGACTTGTCCTGCATCCGGCTTGGATGAAACCAGGCTGTGTAGATGGCACCTTTTGTCATTCCAGTTGAATTAGAAGCTGATCAGTTATGAATCGGGTCTTAGAGGTGTGACCTTGTATTGTTCAGCAGCTGTGAACTGAGTCTTCTCCTCCTGTTTGGGAAGACCGTTGTTTTAATGGAACAATAGGAGTGTTGTGTTGGGCACTTGGTGGCCCAGCTGGCTTGGCCTAGTCATGAGATTCAAATGTTAAACAGGGCCAGAAGCACAACACCCACAATCCAGCTACAGTTAGGGTTAGAAGTTCTTGTCCATTCCATAGGATGTTCGCTGCTGCTGCAGGGGAAATTGTTTAATTTCCAAGTGCCAAGTACCTCAGATCCCAGCCAGCACTGTTCCGGTAACACAGATGTGTTTTCCTCCAGGAGTTTATACAAGGAACAGAAATTTCCGGATGTACAAGTCATCAAAAGCAGGAAAAAACGTGATTCTGAAGATAGCAGAGGATAATAAGTTTGTCCCTACCTGTGAAGGCAACATCTCTTTAGAAGAAGCTTATTTCCTCTCCTCCTTGGTCTGCAACGTCAGGTAACTCCCAAATTCTGACGGAACTTTAGGCAAACACTTTTACATGTATTTTGTTATTTACTGCTGCAGGAGCTGGGAGTAAACGCTGTCAGTGGACAGTTGTTCCATGGACATGGTCTGTGGTGCAGGGTAACTTAGGAGCCTTCAGCAGAACTCCTTGGTTTTAAAGAAAAAAGTATCCTGGGCTGTATGTATTAGCCTGTCGCCAGTTGTGTAAAGAGCACAGAAGGTCTGGGACAGCTGCCGAGCTGCACTTCACCTCTCTATCCACGTTCCAAACGTCACCATGATTGAGCTGGGTCAGACTCTATGTGTTCTGAAGGGAAAACTTCGGGGCTTCTATTCAATTCATCGTCCAGAGCCCAAATATCTTCTGCACTCTGATGAAAACCAGACAGGATTTCTGTACATGGTGCGTAGCAGACGTCCCAGTTGGTATGAGACACCGGCTTAGCTGGGTGCAGCAGTCAAACCTCCTGTGTCTGGTCTCAGTGGTTAGTTTATTTGAACCCGCAGTGACTTTCTTAAGATGCTCCCAGTAATTCTGCAGCAGAAGGGTTAAAGTGGTACCTCCATCTGTATGATTTTGTGTAGAACAGGTTCACTTAAAATGTGTATTTGTTGTGACTTCAGTTTTTACATCCTGAAACGTCCCTTATCCCGACCTGATGCCAGCAGCCCCACAGGGTAAGTCGTGGAGTGTCTTCAGATCATCGGTACTAGCTGAGCCTGTCAGAGACACAGATGAGAGGTTCTGCTCAGTGCAATCTCGTCATCTGTGATTATCTGGCTTCCGGCAGCACTGTGACAAGCAAAAAGTAGTTCATCATAGAGAGAGAAACCCCACCCTGAAACCTCTGAGAGGGTACACAGGCATAAATAACACATCTAGAGCAAGTCACTGCCACGAGACTTGGAGCAGCAGGCTTTAAGGGCTGGGTCCTGGGAGTTTTGCCAGGAACTCAGTCTGGTGGCTCTGCAGGAGCAAACCTGGCCCTCTGCTGGTGCAGGCCAGAGGAACTGCCAGAATGAGTGGAAAAAGTACTACAGGGACAGCAAAAGGCAGCAGAGTGTCACAGACCAGTGAGGTTGGCAGGGACCTATGGAAGTCATCTGTTCCACCCCCATTGTCTCTGGCCCCAGACTGTTATGCTGGGCCAGACTACAGTCTGTTAGACCAAGCTGTGTCGCAGTGTGAGAGTCACACCTTGTCCTTTGCATTCTCTCTCTTTCATTCAGGGTGAGCAATGCCACCAAAGTTCTGTCATCTGGCTTTTCAGAAGAGAGGAGAGTGTCTGCTCTTGTAAACAGCAAAGCTACCAGAAGCAGTAGAGGTACCTCAAGCCTCCTCTTTACCGATAGAAAAAAAACCCAGTGCTTGTAACCTAAAGGTACTGTGAGTTACACACCTGGGAGCATCTTGGAAGGGCTCTTCTTCAGCTGGCTTTCTCGGGAGGCAGCAGACAGCTGTAGAGAAGGAAGCTCTGCAGCTCCCAATTACCATCTGTGCTGCCCTGGATGCTCCCACAGCTGCCACATTTCATCCCAGTTTCTGATGTACCCTGGGGGTGGGGGAAGCAGTTGAAAGCTGTACGGGAAATCATCAGTGAATTTACTCCTGGTTCTATCTAAGGATGTGGTGTGATTCAGGAACATTTTCCCTCTCTGCGCTGTATCATGTGTCACTGTTCCATCTTACCATAGCAGAGCCAGTAACAGGCTGTACACGGCCTTTGCCTTAACAGGTCCCCTAGAAGGTCATTTGGATTCACCATATCCAGAAATTGATGCTTTTGTTCGCTCCTTGGTCAACAAAGATGGGGTACAAGGAGGTAAAGGTCACTTTGCTACTCACCAGTCAGTGCTCTGCAACAGTATTTGTGCAGAATTAACTACCTTTTCATCCCCCCAGGGATACGGCGATGGACGTACTTCTCTCTGGAAGAAATGCTCGTCTACGACATTTCTGGTTACCGCTGGTGTGAGAACATCGGTAGAGCTCACAGAAGTAACAACATCATGTATGTTCTGTAGTTCTGCTCTAAACCAGCCTGTTGTATTGCCCTGCTGTTCTGTAAAGAGGCTGAAAGACTCTTAGAGATCCCATCAGCAGCTGAAATGATGGTTGCTTCCTTGTGCTGTGGGGTACAAGGTGGCTTGTTCTCTTTTAAATAAAACCCAGCAAACTTCTCCCCGCAGTTTACTCTGCCATAACTGAACTTGTATGGCTGTGAAGTAACCTGCATGCTATTTAAAAGCTATGCCCAAAGAAGCTAATGTAGAGTTAAAGCTGTTCAGCAGTGCTGTGCTGTAGTGTTCCTTATCCAGACAGCTGACCCATCAGAACCAGGGCAAACAGACCCTGTCTACGTGAACTTACAGCGCGTCCTCAGTTTCCTTCTCACTGAAACGACAAAGGTAACTCTTGCTGCCACCAGTCAGGAGGATTTTTGCTACAAGCACTTGGCCTTCTGATAACTTCAAGAAAACAGTGTTGAAAAGGCAGTTTTCAGAGGGTGTTGGAACTGCAGCCTGTCCTTAGTACAGAAATAACTGAGATCAGGACTGTGTCTGGGAGAAACAAAGGTGTGACAACAAACCCACAGCCACCGTGGGAGGTGAACTTGCTGTTTCTCAAGCGAGTTGCTTGAAGCTGGGTGTTTCTAGAGCACAGTGAGAGGCCGGGTTGTCTAGTCACCTCACAGTATCCTGTCTTTTATCATGAAATGACCTGTAACAGGAGCAGCAGCAAGAACCCCTAGATGACAGACAGGGCCCCCACACTAATCCACTGTAATGATCTCTTCTTCCCAGCTGAGCAGAGTGCATTGACTAAATTTCACAAGCAAAGACTGCTTGTTTCATGCCCTACAGCCTGCCCTCACTTTATCTCTGGACTGGTACTAACAGCTCAATGATTTCCTTCTCAGGATTCTGGTGGATCTAAAGGAGGAAACCTGGTACCAGAAGTGTCACGATCCAGCCTGCAGAGAGAACAACTTTAAGTCACCAAGTAAGTACCCTGGGATCTCACAGCACTTCCACTCAGTACTCTGACACTTCAGTTAATGTCATATCTGAGTTAGGCTCTCCATTACCACCAGGGATCTGTCTCCTCTGTCTCTTCAAAGAGGTATGTTCTGTCCTATCAACATGCTGGGTTTCTTGTGGCTAAAGCTGGCTTGAAGTTGTGGAAAATCCCCACAGACGCACTCTGTTAGCAGACAGAACAGTTCCGCTGTGCACAGCAGCTCCACGTGGTCACTTTGAAGCTTCCCAGCAGCAGATCCAGCACAAAAACTGTCAGCTCAGATGAACGGAAGTTACTGGCACAGCCCAGCATCCCCTGGGTCTAAAGACTTACTTCTGCTTAGATCTGAACAGCAGTTCATAGGGCACAAACCACCCGCCCACTGCAGACGCAGTGGTAAAACTGCTGCGTGCTCTGCGGTAGCTCTAACAGAAGTGCCCCTGGAGTGCTCCAGCCACACAGGTTTAAACAGTGACCCTCAAAGGTGAAGTTCACTCAACTCCATTGCAGGGTATTGAAGTGGTCACAGGTAACAGTGCAACTGGCCCGTTACTACACATAGTAGCTTTTTCCATGGAGTAGGTGACAGGAGCTGGTAGTTTTCTAGCAAGTTCCTACTTTACGCTTCTCAGTTCCACCCTGCAGAAGGGCACAGCAGGCTCTGCTGAAGCAGATCGCCAGCAGCTATTAATTTCATAGGAACTGTAGCTTGAGGGCATTTGCAGGTTCTGACAGTGAAACAGACACTGGTGTTTTATTTCAGGCTGTAGAAAACAGACAGCATTTCTACCCCTATTAGAACAGGCTTCCACAGTTGCCATGGCTGGAAACTAACCTGCCCCCAAAACCCATCTTGTTTCAAAGGAAGAAGAGTTTACAGAACTGGGGGAAAGCAAGAGCAGAGAAAAGAAGACCCCCCAACTACCCTATCAGACTGGTCACAGAGCTCAGGATCTCTGCAAAGAAGCCAGTCCCAAGACATCCTGTGGTCAGGCAGTGAGTGGGACAACGCAAGTGATGATGCCCATCTCCTAGAAGCTACTGAGGATGTGGAACTCGCTGAAGCTGTAGATGAGAGTCTGAATTGTGCCCTGGAGGAAATTCCTGATGAAGTTCTTCTGGCAACTTTAGGGAACCAGGACATCTGAAGTAAAGGCAGCAGCTAACCACAGATTGGGCTGGCAGACAGACTGCTAGCAACAGGGCTCGTGGACCTCTTGCCTTCTGTGAAAGACACTGTGGTATAGCTCAGAGTAGAGCTGAGTAACTGCTAACAAACCAGTATCCTCACAGCTAGATGGATCTTCAGCAGCTGTGAGAAAACACTGGACACTTACACAGGGGCTGAAGAGAATGGGACTGGAAACTTGGCACCAATGCTACTCCAAGTTGAGCACTTTTAACTCTCTGTTGGGTGGTTTCTCTTGCCACTTGTACATCCAAGTGCACTGACAAGTCAAGCAAAGCAGATTCATTTACTTCCAGAAATGGGAGGCAATTATTTATTACATATACAAACTTAATAAAAACATTTGTCTACCAATACTTCACCCTAAATCTGTGTTCTCTTCCTCAAAGTGCCCTTTGCTTTCAGGATGACTGCAGTAGCCCCAAACTACACCCCAGCTCTGGTACCAGAGCAGAGCTTCACTCATTAACCACAATTGCTGCTCCTTTAGTTTCGCTGACATTGAGTTGTAACACAGCCTGTTTGGCAACAGGAAGACAGTACCTGTGACTGAGGCACTGGCTTCTTTTAAATGCTGAAGCAAACTAGAAGCATCACTGACCAGACAAGCTTTAAGCGCCGATCGGTGTAGTTTTTCTAACAAGTGCCCAAATCTGTGTTAGGAGCCACTTAGTGTTTCTCTGCTGCGAGCTCCCCACGTCGGACAGCCAGGGCCTTCTCCAGTTGCAGATTAATGTTGTGGAAGTGTTTCTCTGCTCCTAGAACTCTCTGCGACTCCACCAGAAGAGCTGGGAGGCTGGACGTTCCGTACTGTTGTTAAAGGAAGAAAATTACAAGACAACATGTTTCATTCCCGGGGAAGAAAGTCACTTGCGTCTCTGGATTTGGTTTTCCTCCATCTCAAAGGTGCTTGATGTTTAACAGTGAGTAACAGCCAGCAGTAGGCTCTTCAGAAAGGCTAGGATTTCCCTTACACACAGCAGTGTTGCAGCACTGCCCACAGCAAACGCCAGGGCATGCGTCACAGTGAAAGGGGAAGGAGCTGCAAGGCCACAGGAGAAGTTCCTCTGAGTGTGAAATACAAATCTGTCGTGAGCACTACAGACTTCACAGAGCAGACGGGCAGGGGCCAGTGCTTCCCCTACCTTTAAACTACAACAGGAGAAATCGGTCGCTTGTTTCTCGCTGTTAATGTCTAGCGAAATGGGCACAGACCTCCAGAGAGCCGTGAGGCTTAGCAAGGCAGCCACAGCCTCTCCAAAACACTTTGGTTTGTGAGACAGTGCAGCACAGCTAAAGCAGCAGCTCTCAAGGCGCTTCCACAAACCCAGGCGCCAAAGCACTGCGATTTAACCGAGGTGAGCGTTAACAGGGGTGACCATCACTCTGAGGAGAGGAAAACCAAGGGCTGGGGGCATGGGGAGGCTGAGCCAGAACAGCTCAGGACCACTCACAAGCTGAGTACTTACCACCGCTGCTTCTTCGGGGTTTTCTTTTCTGTAATTCACACAGTCTGCCTGGAGCTCCTTCAAGTCTGTGAGTAACTGAGTCGCTTGCCTCAAGGAGGATTTCCTCTCCTGCAGCTCAGCATATTCCCTCTGTAGTTCTGTCAGCTGTGGTTCCGCTCTGACAGAGATCAAGGCTTTGGTGACTACATTTGCATTTCTATTTCATTACTAAGGAGGAACACATTTCCTCTGGAGAAGATTCAAGGGAAGAGTCAGTCAGAAATGCAGAGCAAAGGCTGCTGTCACACACTGTTTAGTTAGAACAACTAACGTATTGAAACAGGAGCCTGTCACTGGTAACCAGGCGGGTGTGTGGAGGTCTAACGGTCCTTCCAAAGGCTGCAGTTTGTGTTGTGCAGCTAAACAACACTCACACTAGAGAAAGGGAACTGTGTCGCTGCAAGAGATGGAAGCAAATCACCTACTCAAGGACATCCCTGCTAACCTGCAGTGAAACACATCCTCCCTCCTAAAACTCCAACACACCTCTGGGTTTTACCTTTGTAAATGTCTGCATTAATCACCTTAACGATGGTTACGAATGGTAATGGCACTGCTGTTCTTATTCTATGTTCATAGGGTGTGAATTGCTGCCCCAGGAACACAGCAGCTAGATTGACTATCCAGAGGCAAATAAAACATGGAAAGGAGAGGTTGTCCTGAGCTGCAGTACAGAAGCAGTTTTGTGAACACAAGATGAAAGAACAAAGCACCAGACACTTCAGCACTTCAGGCTACTGCTGTGCAGCAGCTTTAGACACCTACCTGATCAGCTCTGCTTGGAGTTGGAACAGCTGCTGCCTTTTCTTCTGGATGTCTCTCATTATCTGAAACAAACAGTGAGGCCAGGCTTTGAAAGCAGTGCTGCAGCGCCAAAGACAACTCAACTCTCACTGGTTTTTCTTCTTTGAGGTTTTAGTGCTTCCGAGTCTGGAGTGGAAGGCTCCAAGAGGGCCAACCTTACCAACTGCAGTGCCTTGTCATTCCAAACCTTATCACCTGCCCTACTTTGCAGTTGTATTTTAAATGCTTCTAAGCTCTTTCTTCTGTCCAACTCTCTTCTCAATCCCAACTTTCTGTGGTTTTACAAGCACATGAAGAGAGTCTGTGGCATCTGGAACACTAACAGGTTGCTTGTTAGTTTGTTTTGAAGGGGCAGACTGACAGGTCTATTCACTCTGGCTGCCACCACTGAGAAGCCAAGTTTAAAACCAAACTAAATCCTCAAACCAAAACTAATCACAAGCAAAATGTTCACAGCAGCATGTGTGCAGAGTTGGCAACCCACTGTATTCGCTCCAGTCTTCTCCCCTGCCCTCCATCTGTGCTGTCGGTTCTCTGCTGCAGTGCCTTTTGCCTGTGAGAACTGTTTCATGTGTCAAGCTGTCAGCACTCTCCTCTGAACACTGGGCAACCCAGCGGTGTGCGAATACTGACCGTGGCGTTCTTTCTCTTCATATCCTCCAGTTCCTGGGCTTCCACTATCTACAGAGGAAAACAAGAATAAACAGATTCACCAGGGAACTTGGCTTCATCTCTGTCCTCCTAAAACCACAGCTGCAAGAGTTACTTTGGAATGACACCAGATGCTGTTTGAAAACCCCAGCACTGCTCCAAAGGAAGGTTACAAGTCTATCAGTTCCCTCCGAAGGCTGAGTTGCCTTTGTCATCTTGCTCCACCCATCGCAAGCCACACTTCTTGTAGCAAGCACTGCAGTATGACCTAGTAAAGTCTCCTATAACTTCTCTAAAAAAATGTGTAAATCCAGTCATTTCCAAACTTGCTTCTTCTAATGAATCACTTACAAGTCTGATTTCAGTACTTGGCACAACTCCTGCACAGGCCTGAGTTGCACCGTTTGGAATTAATGAGAAGAAACATTATCCTTCCAAGTTAATCAGCTTTGAATTGTCAGTTCAAAGGGTTAAAACTGTCAGTTCGCAAAAGGGTCCTTTCCCC
Source organism: Rhinopomastus cyanomelas (assembly GCA_013400115.1). Taxonomy (NCBI): domain Eukaryota; kingdom Metazoa; phylum Chordata; class Aves; order Bucerotiformes; family Rhinopomastidae; genus Rhinopomastus; species Rhinopomastus cyanomelas. The sequence goes on from VXBP01008824.1 coordinate 44,706, forward strand.
TGAACTATGTCAGTGGCTTCAGTCAGACCCTCTCCACAAGAGCCCCCGAGATGCAGCATGAATACTGTTAAAGTCCCTGGACGTGGCATGTCAGGAGATGGGCTAGTGATTGGGGATTGTAAGGGTGGACAGTGGGACTGGATGATCCTGAAGGTCTTTTCCAACCTTGATTCTGTATCACCAACCTTCTGCGAGGCCAGTCCATGGGGCTTTCAAAGCAGTTTGCTCACAGACATCAGCCAGCTCTCCAGCTGTACTGCCCTGTGCTTCAGACAGGGAAAACACCTCAGCATTAATAGCTGTGGGGGGGGGATCAGACTGGATGGTCTTTTGAGGTCCCTTCCTGTCCCTAATGTTCTGTGAGTCTGTGATTACCAGAGGGGCCCCTGCTCTCAAGAGCTGACAGCTTTGCAGTGCATGTGACAGCAGTGCTGTGGCTGAAGGCAGTTCTCGAGTCACTTCCACAACACTGGTTTCATCGACGGTTGTACTCACTAGGTCCGTGATCTGGCTCTTGAAGGCAGCACAGAAGCCATCGACAGCTTTTCTGCAAATGTCTGATTCTCTGCTTTGTCTGGAGAAGTCAGAGGGACAAAAAACCAGCCGTTTGGTTCAGTCAGGGAAAGGTCTCACCTTGCAGAAACCCATCCCTGTGAACACCGACTCAAACCCAACGTTAAGCAGCCAGCAGCACAGGCAACCGCACATCTTTCACTTGCTAGAAACAGCTTCATTTCTGCACTGAAACATCAGCTGAGCTGCGGGGGGTTTATGGTTAGGAAAACATTAGATCCTTGGAGAGCACCTCAAGATCCCACGAGCAAACACTTGTACTGCAGAACCCTAACAGCCATTAAGTGACACTGGAGCATCACCAGGTAATAACTTCCTTCCCCACGAACAAACCATCACAAACCCACCAGTGCTGCATTTGCCAGGCTTTTGCCTGTTCACCCCTAGTAAGGCAGAGGATTTACCTGTAGTTGGCTGCTACTTTCTCAAACTCAGACAGAACAACGTCCAGCTCTGTAACATCTCTAGAAGTTCTCTTCAGTTCTGTGGGACACCAGAGCTGTACAGAACACGGGCCTGCCGCTGCAACGACAGAACGGAGATAAGCTCTGCACAACTCAGGGTCACGCTCTGAGGGCACAGGGGAATCACTGGATGGTCTTTTGGAAGTCCCTTCCAACCCCTAGTGCTCTGTGATTAAAACAACCATCTAAAGGTGATGAATATTTTCATATGCAAGTTGGGACTAGATGATCTTTGAGGTCTTTTCCAACCTAAACAACTCTGTGATTCTATTTCACCTGTCTTTAGCTGAGGAACAGCTTTTACCTGAAGGGTTGGAGGTGCTCTGCAAAGGCCGCTTGTTTGCATGGAACTTGGAAGCACTCACAGCCTTCTGCAATAGAAAAAGCAAATTCAGTTTCAGAAAAGACCCCAGGTCTCTCATTTCAAATTCTGAGAGACGACAGAATGTAGGAAGAAAGCACTTCTTGAAACAGCTCTGCCGAGGGACAACAGCCTGCTGACTGCACCCACAGGTCACCCGCTGGCCACACAGCGGCAGTAGGAACAGTCTGGGGAGCACATGGGCTCTCGGTTCAGCAGTCCACACCAGGGTGGGCAGTTCCCTGGTGAACTGGGCCACCTGCCCTCCTTTTCACACAGGTCTTTCTTCACTTTGCTTTGCCACACCAACAGCTCTCCTAGGGGCATGCTGCATGCACACAGCTCCCTGATGGGACTGTAACGCTCTGGGCTGATGGTCACAACACCCTTCTCACAATTCCAATCCACTTCTTTAATCCCAGTCCTGCCCTTGAAAGCCTGCACGTACTTCACTTCCTCTCTAGGCCCGGAAGCTACCTGGGCCAAGAGCGGGAAAACACGCAGAACTGAGTAGGTTTTGGTTAATTCTAACTTATTTCAAGGCTAATGTGAGCATTAAGTGATAAAATTGGTGTGTAAAGACATTTCAGTTCAGCACTGAACGAGTACCAGCCACTTGTACTCAGTTCTTCAAGAGCACAATCACTTGTACTCGGTTCTTCAAGAGCACAATCACTTGTACTCAGTTCTTCAAGAGCACATACTCCAGCTACGAAGCAGCTGTTCAACAGAAGAACAGAACATGATCTCCACTGAGCAAGAGAGTGGCCCACAGGATGCAGGAACACCTGGCTGTTACAGTCCCCACGAACACAGTGACTGTTGCTGGCAGCGTTTCACTTGCCCACCTCACAGAGCACTGATGATTTCAAACACAGGCAAGTCCTAAGGCAGCATTAAGAAACAAGGCGCTTTGTCCCCCTGCTTTAACATGCACACGGCATGAAGTCTGTGATCATCAAATTTACTGGTAACCACAGTGAAACTGTCTCGTACCGGACTCTCCTGAAGGGATTCGTCTCCGGAGTCGTCTGCGCCGGGTTCCTGCACCGCGACACCAGACTCTCCTGAGTGATGACGTTTTTCACTAGGAAAAGAAAAACATCCACCTGTCAGCCCACCAGGAAGAACGGCCTTTGACATCCCGTGTTTGGGGACCGCTGTGGAGTGCCCTGGCATCTACTTTCTGCTTCCTAAAGACCACACAGGAGGTGGCTGACAGCATCATCAGGGGCAACAGTAACTCTCAAGGACATTCAGAAACCCCCTGCTAACTGACCCCTGGAGAGCCACTGCGCCGAGCAGGAACTGCCAAAGAGACACCATTACCACTGAGGATGATGTGGAAGGAGTGGAGAAGTCCATCTTAGCTGAGGATCGGAAGTTAGAACAAGCAGCAGCCTCTCTCATCCAAGCACTGCTACTGTCTTGCTGGTTCGTTCACATCGGAACCACGCCAGATTGACATCGAATCTAACAAACCAGAGACGCACTCCAACGTGTACCACACCTCTGCAGAGGTGATTGTCTTTGTGACACAATTCAGCTGGCTCACGCCCTGTCTTTTCACCTTAACCACTTCCCACTGCAGCACTTTCAGTGCTAATTATGATCTCGGGGTATTTAAAATCCTTTCATATAAAAAACCACAGTCAGACTGCAGTCTGCTGACGGGAGACAGACTAGTTTATGCTCCCATTTTCTACACTCCTCCACCTCGCTGCACTCATCTGCTTCTTGCCTGAGCAGTTTTAAGGCACACTGTCTCCTTAATAAGCACCTAGGGAAACCTGGCAAACACTTGGGCCACTCAGGCTAGAAAGGTGAAGATTAAATGAAAGGCTGGCAAGACCTTCTTTCTGCACTTTTCCTCTGCGGTCCTGACACACGTCCAAGAGGCTCGTTTTCTGAAGGCTCCTCTCCATCAGCATCCACAGCCGTGCTGTGCAAAGGGTGATCTACAACAAACAGAAAACAAAACTGGCTGTGGCTGTAGGAGGCTCCTTCCCACCTGCCGGGGCACAGAGTGTGGCCACACGAGTGCTGCCAAGCGTTATGCACCTACCTTGAACAGCTGTGCTTTGCTCTCTGCTACAGAGCAAGTCCTGACAACAGCTTTGAGACAAACACGTGTATGAAAAGCTTCAGTTTTTCTACTCATCCACCTCCTGTTTCTTCAGGAACCAAACCCAAAGGCTCAGGAAAGCTCAGCCCGTGCATAGGGTGGGCAGCAAGCAAAACACTTTGCACAGTTCATGCAAGGTCTCTGTCCACCTCAGCCACATCAGTCTTCTACAGTTAAACTCCTACTTCCCAAAGGCTGCCTTTCTTTTTAAATGGGGATGTTTGTCTGCTTCACCAGGTGCTAACGGCAGCGTCAGAGCTGCTGCAGGATGTCTGGGAATGTAGAATTTCCAGAGGTAGCAACCAAAACAGACCAGAGCTCTTGGAACTTGGGGGGTCTTCTGTGCTTTCCATAGCAGGGACTTCTTTGTTCAAGCGCACACACACACACAGAGTGTCAGTGGGCACGCTTACTACAGGAGTGCCACCTACCACAGGCAGGAGGAAACAAGCTTGTCCTTTGCCAGCCCTTCCCTTGCCATAGCTTTTCTTCTAATCTGTTCTTTACAACTTACTTTAGAGTAGTTCTGTGGATGCTGCTGTCATTGTCTTAAAGCCGTAGCTACTACCTTTTGTATTTCCTCTGAGACTACTAACTTCACAGGCTTTCAACTATTTTTCTTGTAGGCATCGACAGGTAAGAGCCATCTAGTTACTAACAAGGGGCACACCTACTTTTACCCTGGTGGAGAGGAGGGCTAGGGGGCACAGTGGAGAGGGCAGGGGCCATTGCTTGGCAGACCGATGTTCAGCCACGGCTCGCTTTTGCTTGGTGCTTAAGGCTCAGCCTCGCCAAGGAGCCCAGGGTGAGCGAGAACAGCAGAACATGTCCCTGCCCATGGTGGGGGGGTTGGAACTGGATGATCAGGTGGCCCCTTCCAACCCTGAGTGATTCTGATTCCATAACTTCTCCAGTGAAGTGATCCTGCTGTGGCAGGGGGATTGGACTAGATGATCTTTCAGGGTCCCTTCCAATCCCTGATGATTCTATGACTCTCTCCCCGCTACCAAGGCCCCACACAGAATGCGGAAGGGGGCCGCACGTTTGCATTGTTACTTTAAGTCACCTCTGGAAGTGGCAGAACGTCCTTGTGAGCATCTTGTATTTGCTGCCGCGAGCTTTCTGACAACAGCAGCGTGGACCTCTCAGTCTGTGTCATTTAACCAAGAGTAACTTCAGAGATTGAACTGTCACTTCTAAACAGAAATCCTCAAAAAACAACATTCTGTAGTATGAAATTCTACCCTCCAGACTATCAAACTTCCATAGCTGGTTCTTTCCATTGGAGTCTCCTTGCTCACACTACAGTTCTGTTCTTGCTACTTCTCAAAGGACAGAAGATAACATGTCTCAAAAAATCCCGGTCACTCCTGCCCATGAGCTCACTCTGGCAAAGAAACAAAACTTTTTCCTAGGCGGTTTGCTCATGAAAACCACATTACATGTCAAATGAGTTACCACTAACCAAATGAATCCTCAGCCTCTTCCAGCTGGTTTGATTCTGCTACTTTCAATATCCTGGAGACATCTGGTTCCTCAAGAGGAAGAGACTTCCGAGAATGGGAGCCGCCTTGATGTTCCTGAATGGGCAAGAAATGAACAGCCAGCTGACCCAGCTTTGGCACGTCAAACAGATTCACTACAACTGACCTGTGGCACAAAGGATTTGAAGCATGCAGGGCTTTCCCCCTCTGGCTGCAGCTTTTTTTTTTCCCCCGCTTAGAGCCGATACAGCCTGCTCTCTGACACTGTTCTGCAGTGCAAGCTCTGGCCTCGCTGGTAACACTCATGAGCTTGGAGTTAGCAGCCTAATGCATGTGTTATATGAGCTCCAGTGTTTTCCTTTGCAGACATTAGAACACGTTTCTTCTTCCATCTCTTTGTTACCTGCATTCCCACACATAATGGCATTACTCTCACTTTAGGGCTTTCCAAAGATCACAGAACCACAGAATATTAGGGATTGGAAGGGACCTTGAAAGATCATCCAGTCCAGTCACCCAGACCAAGATACAGGATGGCTTCTGATAAAAGGTGACGTTGACAAAGCAGACGCCACACAGGTACTTCGATAGCACAACAAGGTAGAGCAGACTGGCACCAGTTTATCAAACACTCGTAACTGGGTCATTCACATCATAAATGTTGGGAGTGAATTTCCTCACTGATTTGTGTGTGGGTGCAGGGAGAGGGACTTGCAACCAGAACAGACCAGCTTCCTGAGCTTTCAGCTTTACCAGCACCTCACAGTCTCTTGCAAGCTCTCCTGTGGTACCAAGCATGACCACACCAACGGTTTCCTCTATGAACTGTTCTCTTTAAATCTACACAATTGTTTTGAAAGGCTCATCTGAATGTCAGCAGCCCTGATGTACTGCACCTAAAGGAAAACAACAGATGAAATCTCTCCACCCCACATTTGCAGCAGGAGGGTCTGGAATCTTGTGTCCAGCTCTGGGCCCCCTCAGCTCAAGGACACAGAACTGCTGGAGAGAGTCCAGCACAGAGCCACAGAGATGATGAAGGGAGGGGAGCATCTCCCTGATGAGGAAAGGCTGAGGGAGCTGGGAAAAAAGGAGACTTGAGGGGTGACTTCATTAATGTTGATCAATACGTGAAAGGTGGGTGTCAGTCACGAGGATGGAGCCAGGCTCTGCTCCGTGGCATCTAATGATAGGACAGGGGGCAGCGTGTGTAGGTGGAACATAGGAGGTTCTACATCAATGTGAGAAGGACCTGCGTCCCAGTGAGGGTGACAGAGCCCTGGAAGGGGCTGCCCAGGGGGTTTGTGGAGTCTCCTTTTCTGGAGACACTTCAAACCTGCCTGGACATGTTCCTGTGCGACTGGATCTAGGGGACCCTGCTGTGGCAGGACTAGGTGATCTGTCGAGGTCCCTTCCAATCCCTGATGAGCTGTGATTTTGTGAGAGACGACACAGAGCCACTTCCAGCTAAGTCCAGCACCCACCTGCAGAGCTGGCACCAACTTGCAGAGCGAGCGCCACAGGGACCCGGTGCCAGCGTTCGTTCTGCTCGGCCCCGCAACAGCCGCCTTCGATGTATTCGAGGAGCGACTTGTCTTTGCTTTCTTCTTCGATGCCATCTCCCGGATCAGCGCGGACAACCGAGGATAGGGCACCCCGACTCCAAGCTGCTGCCTCTGTCTCGGCACCTGGAGAGAACAGGCTGTTAATCCCCTGTGCCCCACGGAACCCGCTTTAGAGGCGGCCAAGCCTCCCCGGAGCGGGACCACCCGTGCGGTTACCGGCCATTCGGACCTGCTGGAACAGGGGCCCAACCGCCCCGCCCTTCCCTTCCCGCAGGAGCCCGACCCGCACAGCGGGGCCCGACCCGGCGTCTCGGCAGCGGAAATGGCCCCGCCGAGGCTCCCCGCGGGTACCAGCGTCCCTGGGCCTGGTCCGGACCTTCCCTTGCAGGAGACCCTCCCGCCGCGATTCGAACCGGGCGACGGAACAGGAAGCGGGGGCCTGGCGCAGGCGCTGCTGTGAGGGACCCGCCCCGGCCTGGCGGGGCCCAGGGACGAGCGGCGCTGGGCCGGAGGGAAGGGGCTGGGAACCGCTCAGGGGTGTCTGTGCGCCGTCTCGTCTCCGAATGTCAGCGACCGCTGCCCCGCTCCGGACCTCGGGGCTTATTTCGTATGTTTTTGTTTCCCCAGGTCAGGGCGCAGGGTGGAGGACAGGCCGCTGCTGCTGGGCTGGAAGAGAACAGGCCGCTGCAGCTGCTGGTTGCACCTTACAGCAGCGCAGCACCCGCTGAGCCTAGGGTTCTGGAAGATTCATTAAAACCCCTGGCTCTGCTGACAGTTCTTTCCACCAGCCAGCCCGGCTGCCCCACACAACCACCCCCCAGCCAGACACACACACACACACCAGCCCCTGTTCTGGCCACCTTGACCTGGTGCTGTGATGGGTGGCATTAGGTGGCATCGCTCATCTCCAGCTCCTACCTATCACCGAATAAACAGGACATCAAGGACTGGAAGGGACCTTGAAAGGTCACCCAGTCCAATCTCCCTGCCACAGCAGGACCCCCTAGATCCAGTTGCACAGGAACATGGCCAGAAGGGTTTGAAAGGTCTCCAGAGGAGGAGACAACCTCCCTGGGCAGCAAAACTGAACAGGATCAATTCCACAAAGAATCCCCAAACCCTAAAGTAAAAAAATTCACAGCAGTTAATAAATTGTTTCCAAACAAAATTACTTGAGCTGAAAAGGAGTAGGGTTCAGACTGAGGCCAAAAGAACCATGCTAAGGGTTGCTGTTCAAACACAGAACCATAGAATCACTCAGGTTGAATAAGACCCTTAAAGATCATCAAGTCCAACCAGGAACCCCAGTCTGTTGTTCACACATCACAGAGTATCTGACCTCAAACAGGATGTGAAACAAGGTTCTGGGTTCTGTTGCTGACTTGAAGAACAAAAGAGAGATGTCATTTCTGGACCAAAGAAGAGCCAGCCTTGTGTCCTAGAGGATCCTTCAGTAAAACACAGTGCCCTGCACCCTGAAGGGGCCCTCAGCAGACACCACCACAATACCCACCCCTAAGGTAAAACTGAGCCTGTTAATTAGCAATCCTCCCCAAAACATTTGAATGATGAGACAGCACGCACATAGGTGCTACAGGACCAGCAGAAAAGTACAACTAACCATCTTGTGCTGGCTGCTGGTAGGAGCCTGGCACCCTCATTCTACAGAGCAGAAAGAGCCATCACAGCTCAGTGTGCGGAGTAGCTGTCTGCACACTGGGTGAAGAGCCCTTCTTGGCATCATGAAATGGCCTTGAATTATGTAACTATGGACAAAGATTGACAACTTGGAATTCCAACACTGGCATGTAGCTACTCAGCAAGTAGATGAACTGGAGATTCAGTAATCTGACACAAGCCAGAGGAGGTGCTCTTTTCCTACCACACACCCTCATCCACAGGTGAAGCTACTTAGAGAAGACCTGCTGCCACCCCCACCCTTTGTCCAACCAAACAAGCTACATACCACCTCAGGAGTAACAGGTGGTGAGTCCTCTATACACTGTTAGTCTGCTGGCTGTAGCTACCAGCCTCAGTTGTCAGCACATGAGCTGAAGGTAACAAGCAGTAGCTCAGACCCTGTACAGCACAGCTTCCCCTCACCCCATTTGTATCAGGAACAGAAGCCTTAGATCCAGCTGCCAGCCACTTCCCCACCAAGCATGCAATGGTACTGCACTCCCTGTCTGTCAAAGCAGCATTAAAACATTTTAGGTTGTGTTCAATGTGAACAAAACACAGGCTGAATTTCATTCGGCAGGGAAGGGATGGAAAAAACACAGAAAACTACTCAGAAGGTGTTAAGTGAGGTTATTGGACAAGAGCACTGACCTGGCGATGCTTCACTGAACTTGGTCCAAGAACCTTACCCAGGAAATCTTTCCTGGGATACTCTTGATTAAAGGCAGATGCCCAGTACAGGAGAAAAGGGGAAGAATGATGACAACAGAAACAAACAACAGCTGCACAAGAGTTTGAGATCCAGACTTCACTCCGAAGTTGAAGACAGTAAGAATATGACCTCTTAGAACCACAGTGATGTAGCCAGTCACACACAGCAGTGCCCTTCGCTGACAGCACTGACCAAAACCACTCCCATCCGAATCAGAAAGGGACCCTCCAAGATTAAAAACTTCAACAGGCAGCCTCTATCATCTATTTGGAGTGTTTGTAGCAGCAGAGTTCCACAGCTCATCGGCATTACCGCTTCACCCCCAGGCTGGTTAGTCAGCAGCACCTTCTCTTGACAAACAGACACTTCACCAACTGAAATGCAGAAATATTTATTTTGATTTCCTTCATTGGTTTGAAAATTGTTTTGGTTTATAAAACATAGAAATAGCCAACACTAAGCAACCATCTGAAATCCAGGGTAGCCAACCACTGCTCCAACAGCTGGACTTGCGCACAGAGTCGCACACACACGACCTCACGCTACAGTAGTGCATCACAGCCTCACACGAATCGTAGTGCAAACCTCGTTGTGCTTGTATTTTACAGAGCTCCACAGTTTTCTGAGAGCAGCAATGAGCGCTACTGCACCCCAGCTCGGGTAAGGACAGCAAGAGACTTAACGCTGTAACGAGGCTTCTTTCTGCCAATCCCTCAAAGGGGGCCAGTTACTCCATAGTTCATCTGGGAATTCGGTGTTTGATCTCCAAACCAGTACCCGTCAGCCTGCACTGGCACATGGCTCTGCTGGCACACACAGACTCCAATGGCTGCAAAGCATCAGGCAAAATGGATCCCACCTGACCAACGCTGCTATTCGGTGAAGACTACTCAGTGGCTCACACACAAAGCACAGAAAACTGAGGTTACATCAAGCTCTTCTGCTCAGAGAGAACCTGGCACAGTTTTAGAACCTTACAGACTAAGTACAGGTTCGTTATAGGGAAATGAGTGCCTGGTGCAGGCAGCGCTCCCCTGGCTCCTGAATGGGCTCTGTTTAGGTCTTTAGTGTTGGGGCCAGAGTCTGGCTCTGCTAACTGACAGGGCTGGGATTAATCAGACTGGAGTTAACACACGAAAGGCTACACCTGCTGGATTAGCTGCAGCCTCTGCTGCAGAGCCATCGGACTTCACTCTGAGGAACTTGTACTCTTCAGTCTGCACTGTGCAGAGCTCTGACTTCCACTTCATGAAATCACCCCTCAAGACTGGCTGTAGACAGAAGGGAGCAAAACCCCACCCCAAGCACTCTGACGCCTTGTCCTGGTTACTATTAGGAAACGCAGGATGTGACAGCAGCTACACTGTCATAGGGGTTTGGTGGCCACAGGTATTGTGAGGGTTTGGGGGTTGGAGGTGGCTGACTTTTCATTTGTGTACTTTTTAAGGAGGAAGCAATCCTTTCGAGGGTGTGAGAGGCTCACTCGGAGGTGTTTTCAAACCTGCCCGATCCTTTGGGGAAAGGACAACTGCACAACACACAGCAGACAGTGAGTGTGCCAGCAGTAAGGAAACCATAGCTCCTTGGTGAGGGAGTCCCATTTTTGGCCAGGGAATTCTCCCATAACTTAGAGTTACAGTTAAGGCTCCGTTTGGAAAGGGCGGGTCACCATGAGAACAGTGCGCAACACAGCTGGACAGCAAGGCAGCGATCCATTTCGTCAGCGTTCCTATGGCAAGCACCAGTTGTGTCCACAGCTATGATCGCACAGCTTCCTTCCCTGGGTTTGCTGCAGTTAAATTACACACAAGAAGGCCGACAGTAGGCAGACGCGTGCCGCTCTCCTCTCCCCTCTCCCGGTTACATTTTGGCATTGGCATTTGCATAGAGTTCATCTATCTGCGGCTGGAAATACTTCCGTAGCTCTGGTCTCTTCGCCTTCAGCGTGGGGGTCAGCAGGCCGTTTTCAATAGAAAACATCTCTGGGTGCAGGAAAATGTCTTTGACCTGGAAAGTAAATGGGGACCAGTCAGCCTGCATCCTCAAACCAGAGAAGGCCCCTTAAAACTGCCCAGACACCGTCACAAAGCCCGCTGCTCCAGATCCTGCAGATGCAAACCACAAGCCGTTCAGATCTTGGCACTGCGATGTTCAAACCATTGTGTTTGGTTTTCAAAACATCTTACCTGTTCAAATGACTTCAGACCACACTCTTTCCCTATCCTCAGCATGTCTTCCAGAATGTGTTTCTTGACATCCTGTGGACACAAGAACACACTGTGCGGCTTGAAGGAGTCCAAGCAGAGCAGCTAACCCTCTGGCCACCTGTGACTCACCTTGCTCTTGCAAAGCTCTGCATATGAGCCTTCCAGTCCCTTCTTCTTGGCCCACTTGCTCAAAGTCTCAGGATCAGGCACCACGACAGCTACCAAGAAAGCCTAACAAGGATGGTGTGTTATGCTTTGTTTTTCTTTCAAGGCCCAACTTTAGTTCCTGCACGTTTCTGACTAGGTTGGATTTTGGACAGCATTTCCAACCCTAGCTAAAGCCACCAGCTTTCTGCTACGTGACCATGGAAACGCAGCTCAGGAGCAGGCACTTCAGAGCTACTTCTGTTAGGACCCTGTTTCAATTTACACTTGCAAATGGCCAGACAGCTCAGGGGTTGGAGTAGTGGGGTGTTTACAATGTTCTCTGCACACTTCTAGCACCTTGTACAGTTGTGAGTGCTCCAACGACTCCAGCCCCACCACGTGGTCTCAAACCCCACGCCAAGCCTGCTGCCACACTGCTGGGGTGCAGCACAGTGGGAACCAAACGTGAACTGTTACAAAGCGCAAGGTTCCAGTTCTGAAGTCCGGACTGCGGGGCAAAAAGACTCCTCTGCAGTCTCCTCTTTCTCACATGTGAAAGAGCTGAGAATGCTTACCTGCAAGCTCTCTCCATGGACAAACACCTGAGCAAGTGCTTCGCACGTCAGATACACGTTCTCAATTTTCTCTGGCGCTATGTACTCTCCCTGGGCCAGCTTGAATATGTGCTTCTTCCGGTCAATGATCTTCAGGGTACCGTTCTGGCGGCAGAACAAGCATCTCCTCAGAAGCAGCACTTCCAGCGAGTGGCCACCCTGCGCACCCTAAGCACGCCGCAGCAATACAGTGAAGCAGCGCTAGAGCCAGAGCCTGTCCGACTGATGTTAGCAGAGGCCCTGTACTCACCCAACCCGAGTTGGAAAAAGCCTCTAGGACCGCCCCGCTAGTATGTGTTTAGCCCCAGGTGCACAGGCTTATCTGCCACAGTCAGCTATCCTCCCGCAGTGACTCCACTTTCACCCATTTGTGATGACCAACACCAGGTATTTTCGATTCTGTCCAACTCCTGCTAACAGCTCCAGAAACACATCCGAGCTCAGCAGGTTAACTCACCGGTAGCCACCTCCCGATATCTCCTGTGTGAAGCCAGCCATCCTTGTCCAGAGCTTCTGCTGTTTTTTCTGGATCTTTCAAATAGCCACGAAAGACGTGGGGCCCTTTGATACACACCTGAGAACAACAGCCAGCGGTTAGTGCCTGCAGCTATGGAGGTTATCAAACAGCTCGCACTGCAAATGACTGCTCCAGTGGTTCTCAAACTCCACTAATAGTGTTTAGGAGGGTGCTGGTGGTGTTGAGAGACTTGTGACAAAATCATGTTTTAGGAACAGAAGTTTATTCTGTAAGAGCTTCTCTGGAAGGACATGAGCAGAGGAGAGCCCTCTGTGTCCCAGTCAAGGCAAAGACTGCTTGATCCAATGTTTTAACTCTTCACGGCTCCTACGGTGACAGGGCACCAGCAGGTGACAGCTCTCCCCAGCATCCTCCAAGTGGTTTGTCTCCAGGCTCGTGCAGGTCACAGCCAACACAGAGGGTTGGCATTTTTTGCAGTCACAAACTAGTTACTTGCTGAAGTTTGTGTGTTTATCCAGCCCTGTGATGCAGGCAGCGCTTACAGCACCAAGTGCTCAAAGCACAATCAGTCCAACATGTGTTGGGCTTGTGCAGGTGGCACAACAGTTCAGAACCATGGCAGGCAGTCACCACAGTTTGTTAGCAGCCTTCTGGGCATTTCTCCTCTTACATGTTCCAGCCACATTAAGTTGCCTCATCATGCAGCACAAGCTGCATGTGTCAGCTTCTCCAGCACACCGCCCACTGCTAGCATTTTACTGCAAGAGAAATGCAGTTTGCAACAGCCCTGTTCTGAGCCACCCATCCCATGGCTGAGACAGAGCAGGCTGGACATACAGCCACAGACAGGGTAAGCTGCTAGCCACAGCTGCCTTCTCTCCCCTCCAGTACACTAGCTTCTGCTTTGCTTCTCAATCACCAGCCTGTGCTGCATGCAAGCGATGCAGCTGTCTTGAGGCAGCAGGACCTATTCAGCACATCCACTAAGTTCACCAGTTTGTTATTTCAGGAGTCAAAACCCTTTCCCATGATCTCTTGTGAGGCTCACATTGGCCTTCTGAATTCCTTACCTCACCCTCTCCTTTGGCAGCCAAGTAATTCATCTCTTTCACATCCACAAGCTTGATGATGCTGCACGGCATGGGTGCTCCAACGTGGCCTGTGAAACACAGCAACACCTCAGGAGCTGGAGCTGCGCTCAGTCAGGTTCTCAAAGCAATAAGCTGGTTACACACTAAAGCAAACAAGATTGAAAACTGACTCATGGCAACGTCCTGCCCCAACAGCAGCACAGGAACAGCTTGAGCTTGCTGGGACAGGCACGAGATTCTGGCACCCCCTGAACACTAGAAGCTGGATCACTTCCATGTCATCGGGACCCTCGTTCTTAGATGTGTTTCAGTAGCAAAAGTCTCACAACAGTTGCAATTGTTGTTTCAGTTAATGAGGTAGAGAAGTCACAGCTAACAGAACTACAGACCATTTGCTCCAGCACAAAACAGTGTCAGCTTCCAGCACTGTGTTTATACACAGTAGATTCTTAATCTGTAGGAACAGGAGATTCCTATTAAAGGGTTGACACTACAACCTCCTGTCTCCTTAATCCACTTCAACTTAGACAAAGCCTAGTACAAGTTTGGACATTCCTCATTAGTTAGGGCTACAAAGCTCAGGGGATCCCTTTAAAAACTGTATTTTCAAGTGAAGAAAAACACGTGTGCTGAAGGCTAAACATAATCAGGGCACAGACTGCACTGCAGGCTACCTGCAATCAGGGACCTCAAGCTGCTGGAAGTTTGACAGGCAGACCACCAAACATCATACCTGCTGTCCAGTCACCAGGCAGGGATAGTGAGCATCCTGCTGTGCATTCCGTCTGTCCGTAGCCTTCATAGAACTAGGACGAGAGGCAAAACCCCTTCAGATTTGCACTTTCACATACTGGTTTTTCACTAGCAGTTAGTACTACTTTGCTTCTTTTTCTAGGTGTTTCAATTTGGTTTTAGCAAAGCCCCCAGCATCCTCTGAAGAGACTTCTACACGAGTGTTCTATCAGCGAGCAATTTCATGTGCTACTATTTCAGTTCCAACACTTACTCTACAAGCTCACTCAGTCTCATGTGCTGCATGAGAACTGTATGGACCAAAACATAAAGCAAGAGAGGGAACAAAAGAGAACCAAGAACAGTGTGACTTCAGGCACAATGTAGAGTCAGAGCTGTCCAGAGCCACCAAGAATGCTATCCTTCTAGCCCACTGCAGCTCTGTGACTACACAGAAGACAGGCCTCCCTTTTCTAAGATGCTCTTGAGCATCAGGAAGTCACAGAAGGCTTGTATTTGAGGCCATGTGCTCTGACGCAGAAGAGAAATGGAACACATGTGCTTGAGCTCTTCCTAGTCCCACCTTCAAAGCAGTAACGCTACATTATCACGACGATTAGATTCTCTATGGCAGTGAGTCACACTGTAAGCAAAGCAAGCCCCAGACACTTCATCCAAGCACACAAGTTAGTATGAATTGCTGCTGACAGCAGCTGCCCTCTCCCTACATCTGCCCCTTAAGGCAGTTCAGATGGTTACTTCAGTCGTAATGAAGATCTTGGGATGAACACAAATGTGAGGCGATGGAGATAAACTCTGGGAAGGAGCACACGCTCAGAGTCTCCAAGAATGCCAGAGTCACCCACATTATCAGACTGCTAGAAATGCTCTAACAAAGGTGGAATTCAAACCTTACATTTCAGATTAAGGCCAGGAAACAAGGCCAAGCTGAATGGGGCTTTGAGCAATCTGGTCTAGTAGGTGTCTCCACTCACAGCAGGTGACTTGGAGCTGAGTGATCTTCCAGATCCCTTACAACCCAACCCATCCCATTCTATGAGTATGTGATGCTCACCTGACAGCCAAGAGCTGTTCTCAGGAAGGTCAGTACACTTGCAGATACTGGTGCTGCTCCTGTAACCATTAGCTTCACTTTTCCTCCTAAACTTGCCTACAACAGACACAAGATACTGTGGACACCAAAAGCATTTTAGAGGTATTTCTAGAATCTTCTTGTGTCCCACCCCCAGCCACTCTTCACCTACAGCGCCAACCATCAACATTTAGTCTCCTGCTGCAAGTTGTCCCTCTGTGTCTTCAACCTCAGTGGCTGGAAGAACCAGTATCACAGAGGACTGACAAAGACAGTGCTCCGGTGCTGCTGCAATGCAGGCTCTGCCAAAGCCTGAAGAGCTCAAGTCACGGCCTTACAGCAGCAGCTGCTTTATTTTTAACTGCCCTGTATCGCTTCACATACATCCCGTTGCTATAAAAAGCAGCCACAGGAGCATGTTGTATAACCAAGGTTAAGGCCACAGCATGCGAGTGCCACGTACAACGGCAGACATGACTTACTGGTAACCTACAGCGAAGAGACAGGAGGGCTACAGGTGGCCCTGTATCACATTTAGCATTCCTCCTTCGCAAGGACAGTGCTTGCTTTCAAAAGCAATGAGAGGCACCAGGCTGTTTGAGAGCCCCTTCCCTAACTCACTGACACTGCTAGAGCAAAGGAAATAAGAAGTGAAGTTGAACATACAAAGAGCTCTGATTGTAACTGCGAGTAGCCAGGTAGTCTGATCAGTGCCGAAAGCCACAGCAGATTCTAACCATCTGCACAGACCTCAGCCAGTGCAAACTCTGGTTCCGTGTTTCGAGCCTACCTGTATTTTGCGGAAGACTACTTTATCCCAGAAACTGTTGTTTCTGATTATGCCGCTTCTCAGTTCTGCTTCTTTCCTCTTGGAAGCAAAATCCAGCACCCACCTCTTCAGTGAGGTGTCTGCCTGTCCAAAGATCTGTTGAGCAAAATGATCTGCAATTAGAACCCTCAGTCTGCCCTTCCCTTTCTTCCAGAAGCATGCACAGGGACTTTAAACAGGGCAGGGAAAAGTTCATTAAACCACTGTTACTGGTGGGAGTCACAATTCTAGTGAGAAACACTGGTACCATTTGGTTTTGGCCCCACCTCACGCCAAGGAACATTTACGACAGCCAGCGCTCGATTCTTGCTTCCCAAACTCTGTGATGCTGTTTCCACGTACAGTTTTCTCATTAAAACAAAAGGACTCTTTCCTTTTCCATTCCAGTGATACCACCTGGGTTTCAGCAGCTCTGTGGCATCACTGCCGGTCCTGTCCCCCCAGCTGCCCACCCGTTAGCTCTGCATGCTCAGCGACAGCAGGCCCGGTGGGGGCTGACAGCAACATGCAACTGAGAGCCGCAAGGCCTCACTTAACGAGCAAGAATAACAACATGAGTGCCCAGGTTTGGCTGTGCTTCTCAAACACCAGCACAGAACATGTGAGCGGGGCGAGCAGTTCCACTGTAAGCACTGCAGGTTGGCCTCGGATTCCTTTCGCTCCAAACAGACCAGAGCTCCGCTGTTTGTTCCTGGCACAAAACAGCCCTGTGCTACCTGCTGCTTGACTAGGCTCATGATTAAAGCGCTGCCCTGGCCAAGGCAGCACAGGCAGCTCTGTTACTTCTTTAGCAGCCACAGCACTTGCTGTATCCTTCAGCTCCTCTGGCTATACCCTAGGAAGAGTCTGATGTAAAATCCAAAAGAGGAGAACTTATGTCTGAACTCCCATAGCACAGGGCCCTGGGCAGGCAAGCACTGAGCACAGGGGAGACTGGGGCTGCTGACACCTTCTGCCCAGGCACTCCCAGCTGGCTGGCTTGTAGTACCCTCTGCTAGAGCACACTGGCTGCTGTGCCCTGCAAACACAGGCAAGCACCTGACCCTGTTTGCAAATTCCACTTGGTGAGTCAGATGCTACACATGTGGCATCCAGATGCTAAGGCTCCTGTTTGGTTTGTGGACTAGACTTAAATAACTTGCTCAGAGGAAAACAGTACTGTCTCTTAATGACTGAGTCCCCTAGTCAGGCTTCTCAACACTAACATGCATCACCCAAGAAGAGTTTTAGTGCAACCAGCAGCAGTCCCTGTGCTTCCAGCTCTTGGAATGGAATACCCAAGCGCTAGCACACCGAGTCAACATCCCAGAGCACAAGTTACTTCTACCCTGTCAGCACAAGCTTCATGAAGTCTCCGAACACCCTGTGCAGGGCTAGACTCACCTTGTCAAACATTCTGTTCAACAGTCTTGGTACCACAGGAAATACAGTCGGCTGCAGTGTTTTTAGGTCATCCATAAGCAGTCTGATATCACCTTGGAAGAAACCTATTCGAGCTCCGTGGCACAGGATTACACACTGTTAGATGAAGGCAAACACAGACACAGGCTGCATGATGTGCTTATTGATCCTGTGCAGAGTAGGGATCCACCTTAAACCATCTAAGCTCCTGGGCTAGTTCTGCAGCATTCTCTACAGGATGGGGCTAGAAAGACTGATAAGCAGGACAGGCTTAGTGTACACGGGACAAGGACTTGGGCAGACTGAGACACAGCACAGAATCCGTGTCCAGAAAGGGCAGTTGGACAAGTAAGGGAATGCCAGGGACTCAAACAGCAAGAGATTGAAATGCACAGCTTCATTTCAAACACTTAACAAGCTTATTTAAAAACAGAGACCCTTGCTTGCTCCCCTGCTATACACCAAGGAACTCTGCATTTAAAACCAGCACATGCTATTTACTGGTCCAGCAGAGATCTCCACCTTATGCTACTTCATTTCCATTCTTCTGCACTCTGGTTTCTCTTCCTGTTTCACAGGACTGGTGTTTGGGCATCAGGATGGTGTCAGAAGATTCCAGCAGAGCCCTTGCTTATCTCTGCACCACTTCATACCACCACTAAGGCAAGCAGATAGAGTCCTGTTGTATTCCAGACAACACCCCTCACGCACACTCACAGGCCCTTTTGTTTGGGTTTCATTTATTCTTTAACACACTGCTCTTGTGTTTACCTGCCCCTACCGGGTTTTGTTTCTCCCATCTCCTCTAACATCTCTTCATTCACTCCCTGCCACCTCTTCTCACCGTTTCTACATGAGACACTCTGAAGAGGCACCAAGGCAGCGTACATACGTTGAAGAACTGTCTCATGTTCTAGAGACCCCGTTCCTTATCAGCCCCAGCTATAAGCCAAGCATTCGTAATTCGGCACAAAAACCAAACTGCCTAGTGCTCACAGTGCTACCTGAGGGGTGGTTGTGGCCAGGAGGAGGTTGCTCTCTTCTCTCAGGCAGCCAGCACCAGAACAAGACACACCCTCAAACTGCACCAGGGGAAATTTAGGCTTGAGGTGAGGAGAAAGTTCTTCACTGAGAGAGTCATCGGCCACCGGAATGGCCTGCCCAGGGAGGTGGTGGAGTCGCCGTCCCTGGAGCTGTTCAAGGCAGGATTGGACGTGGCACTTGGTGCCATGGTCTAGCCTTGAGCTCTGTGGTAACAGGTTGGACTGGATGATCTATGAGGTCTCTTCCAACCTTGGTAATACTGTGATACTGTGCATGGCTATCATTCTCCTGAGTGTCACCCTCAAGCTCTCACACACATGCACAACAGTCAAGAACCAGCAGGGGACTCAAGAGGCACACAGTCTGTAAGAAGCAGGTTTTTGAGCAGCTCCAAACAAACAGATGCCTACCTCAACGATCCTCTCAAACATGTGGGCCAAGGGCAGGAATGATATCAGAACATCATCAGTCGAAGGCACAAACGCTTTCTGAAAGTGTCAGCAGACTCAGGTTTAATTCTCCCCAAATATGTTTTTCCAGTTAAACACAACAATGAAACCAGCACCAAACCTCTGGCCCATGGCCCTCACTTCAGGCTGTGGGTTTTCATAGCAATGCTGTGTTGTCTGTCGCTGACAAGACTAAAGGAATGACCTGCAACTTGAGTAAACACTGCAGAAGCAGCAATCCTTTGGACTTGAACAGTGACAGGCCCAGCACAGCCCATCATTCACACTCATCTGAACAGAAACAAGTGATGGAAACCACAAGTTGCCCCTCCCTCCCAACGTACAACAGAACAAAGTTGGTTAAAACAGCGAATGCAGACTTGATGTCAGATCAGAACGCTTGCTTATCTAGTCAACCACAAGAAGTCCCTTATGCTATCCAGAGCAAGACCTATTCCTCAGTCTAAAAACCATTCTATCTGCAGAGCACAACTATTTTCAGTTGTATCTGCAGGTGTTAGAACCCTGAACTGTCTTAGCCAGCCTGCAGGTGAACAGTAGTCCACTGCAAATTAAAAGTTAACGCTAAATCATCGGGTAAAACTCACTCACGATGCTTCCTCTCAGATACAAGGGCTTTATGTACATGGTGCCTTCTCCCCCACCATTAGTGGGGCAGGTTAGCCTCTACCCACTCCTGATGCAGCTGGCACTACTGACAAGCACTGTGCACCCGGGGCAGCAGGTAATGCAGATCCACAGGAGGAGCTTTATAGTGTTTTTGCTTAGATCAGACCAAACTAACTGTCAGGTTTTCAACCCTGACAGGAGAAACCTGCAAGCGTTGCCCTCTGGCTCAGCATGCACAGGCAGAGTACTGCCTGGTTACACTGTGTGAATCAAGACTAAGGTGTAAGATTAAGACCAAGTTCATGAGATTTCAACCTTGGTTTTACCAGTAAGATTTCCCTTCACCCAAGACCCCAGGATTACCCTGCACCATTTACCTCTGTTGCTTTCAGAAAAGCTGAAACATTGCTGACTATGTTTTGATGCGTGATCATCGCTCCTTTGGGGTTTCCTAAGGAAGAAGCACATCAGGATGCAACAGTGAGGTTTTTAGATCCCCAAAGTTACCAAAGGGTGATAAACCAAAACTGCCTTCCCATCAGTCAGCCCTTCCTTGATACTAACAAATCCCTTCCTTTGAATAGCAAACAAAGGCAAAGAACTTGCCAACCCGCTGGGAAAACCAGATGGTGCCAGTCAAGCAGTACGTGTGTCCTCACATCCTCATGTTTCATAAGGAGTGCAAAGCCTTAAGAAGTTGCCTTGTTTCTTGGATCAGTTTCTCATTCAAAAGACCCTTTCTGTTAAGACACAGCCATCCACTCCAGGCTGGTTTCCATTCTCACACCTGCTTTCAAGACGTAGCTGCTTGTCATGCTTTTGCTCCCTGCCAGTGCAGTGCTGGCTGTCAGCTCTCAAATGTCAGAGCTCTGACATTTAGCCAGTCCCTGTTCCAGCCCCAGAGCAAGGCTGCTTGCAGCTGGAGAACAAACTTCAGTGACACACTACTGAAAAGACCGCAGAGCAGAAAGCCTGGCGCAGAGCCCTCACAACAAAAATACAGGTTCAGCACTTATTTCCAAGCCCAAAAACGCAGCACCTCCACCCCCAACACCACAGATCTGTGCTGATCACCGGGAACAAATATCAAAGTGCAGTCTCACCATAAAATTTCCACAGCTACTACCTGCCAAGAACATGCAACAGCAGTGGAATCTTGACAAAGCAGTAGGGCTCCTGAATTAGTCCTGACATACAATATAGTAAACTCTGCGTAAAGTATTGAGGCGTACCTGTCGTTCCACTGGTGAAACAGACGATTGCTAGGTCTTCTGGCTTGGGAGGCTACAAGAGGTAAGACGAGTATGGTTAGGGTAGAAAGGCATAAGCTTTTCCTGGACATCACACAAATACCAGTGTTACTTTGAGCTGTGGGAGATGGGGAGGTGTGCTATCCAGCTACAGATTGCCACTTGAACCCATTTCGTACTTACCATCGGCTTTTGCCTGTGTACTCTTCCCAGCTCCTACAGAAAGGAAATGGGAAGAAAGACAGTTTTACATGAGCATGTAGCTTTTGTGCTTAAGTTTACAAAAGCACCACAGTGCTCCATTTATATACTGTCTGTTAAGGCACTTTACCTTGCAAGAAGAGTAACAAAGGAGATTTTGAACATGACCACCATGTTCTTCCCCTACAAAAGTGATGTTGCTTAACACACTGCAGGTTTTTTCCAGCTAGTGAGCCAGAGGCCGCTTGCTAGAGAATCTAAAGGTTAAGCAGTGTTTATAACAAACACAACCAATTCTATACCTCATACAGAAGGTGCCATGTGCCATTGAAAATCGTCTAAAAGATAAGGCAAGACTCCTCCCACAGCAATATCACTTAAAGGGAACACCACCAGGTTAAGGTTGTCTACAAATTCAATCAAACCTTTTGTGAGGTGCAGCTTCAGAAGCACTCCGAGGGCAGACTTCAACTTCACCACTGCCTTTACATTCCAAGTACACAACAAGAGCTCTACACATCCCTTTACTGGCCCTAGGCTTCCTCTAGTATGACTCACCTCTTACATTACCCGGTGAATGTCTAGGAACAGTTAACACTCCAATACCTGCAAGTCTGCCTTTTGGAAACAGCCACTCTGAGAAAGCGGCATCTGCACTGCCAGTACACCAGGAGCTCAGTGCTCTCCTACAGCCTGTTCTGAGTAAGATCAACTCAACTTCTACCTTAAAGATAACATGGACCACTTGAGTTCTTCTGCAGCTACATGATCCAGCAGCGAGCATCTTCCGCTGCTAGAAACTCTAGTTCACGGAATTCCAGAACATTAGGGATTGGAAGGGACCTCGAAAGATCATGCAGTTCAGTCCTTCCACCATAGCAGGATCCCCTAGATCCAGTTGCACAGGAACAGGTCCAGGTGGGTCTTAAATGTCTCCAGAGAAGACGACTCCACAGCCAAAGAAAGAAGCTGCTTTTAGTGCACCAGCCTGCAGCTGGGCCAATCATGTTTGACCCAACGCTTCTGCCACTGAGCTCTAATTAATTTACTCTGCACAATGTTTTCAGCCCCATTCCACCCTGCAGTCCTGCTGGGGCCAGCAAAACCAGCTTTAGGAGCTGTGCTGGCACTTTTATACCTTTACCAGACGGTGGCTCTGTGAACACAGTGGTTAGGACTGCGGTGAAAACAGGAGTGAAAGGCGGCATTGCACGCACTGGCACCTGCGCAGGACGAGCACTCATCTGGAGACTCAAGTCCTGGCGAGCCAAGCCTTCACCAGAACTGCTGCTGGAGCCAGGCTAAACTGTTTTATAACCTCACAGAGTGAAGGTGTACTCTCCGCAACTTGATCCTGGGACACACATCTCCAAAGGAGTGGTTACGCATAAGAGATCTAGGCAGACAAAGTAACTAGAGGCAAAACCAAAACTCAATCATTAAGTGACTACATGAAGTGTTTTCAAAACCTGGAAGTGTCACTCCACTCTACAGGTTTACCTTGGAACAGTCTGGGGGGTTCTCTGGCCATTTTTCTCCTCCTCAAAACACTAATTCAGTGTGCACAGGGAAATACCATTTTCCCCAAGACCAGAGCCAGCCCAGCCTCCTTGTGAAATAAGGACTTCTGACTTATCAGTCAGTCTATAATTAGTGTTACTGCTTCACACGAGCAAGGCCTCAGACTGGACTGTACGCGCCTCGGTTCCACCATCCCAGCGTACACACTTCTACATCGAGCGTTGCGAAAGTGTCTTTGCAAGCTGTATTTCTATAGTTTTAATTGCTTTGTAAACATCAATCCAAGAGATGATTAAGTATTTGGAAACTAACCTCATAGAGCACATTTTGTTCAGTCCTCAAATGTGCTCAACAGAGCGTCTTCCTCCCCAGTGAAAGCAGCGTGAAAGCACCAGGATGGGTTAGGCATGCTCACCTCCATGTCTCGCATGCTGAAGATTTCCACCCCACACTTCTTGCCACGCTCCACGAGATCCGCACCAAAAGGCTCCATGATAACAATGGTGTTGAGTATTGGGGTTTCCCCCTTTTCCACATTGGAGAGCAGAAGTTTGGCCTTCTCAGGTTTGTCACAGAAAACCAGCGACAAGTCGGCTGGTAAAAGAGAACAGCAGCATCATCATGACAAGCCGAGTTCAGATTAGATCCTACGTGCTTCAGAACATGGGAACAGAAGCCTCTTCTGAAAGCAGCTCCAGTTCCACCTTCAGCCTGTGCTCCCATCACAGATTCAGCTGCTGAACTCCTGAAAGCACCCTACCTTTGTTCACAATGTGGATAATTGCTTCAGTTCCCAGTGTATCGTAGAGTGGCACCACCACCACGGAGAATGCATAGCATCCATTTTCAATGATCACCCACTGCAGAGAACGAGGAGATGCAAGTTACTGTGTTTGCTTGTCATAACAGACCTCAAAGAGCAAGCCTTGTTTGCACTCTAAACAAGGAAGCTAATAAACAAAGCTCCTTTGGACAAGGCTTTCTAAAAACCAAGCTGTGGTTTCTACCATTTGTTTACATTGAAGACCTACTACATTTTTATCTGTGGAAGAAGGAAGTAAAACCTATGGGAAAGAATCCAGTGAAATCCAACACTGCAGTTTTTCCACCCCCCACCAAAGAGGGAAAAAGACTGAGGCATAGTTACTTCAGTCAGTTCCAGTCACAGGAAAAGCACTGTAACTGTTCAAGAGCTCTCAGAATCCCACCATGGATTGCATTAACAAGGGTGTCTGCCTCCCTTTCCCACTCCCAAGCTGTCACACTTCCCAGTGTTTGTGTGGGCCACTGGCCAGTTACCTCACCCCTGTAGGATAAGAAGCACAACATCAGCTGGTTATTGAACATCGGACACAGAGGGCACATTAAGAGCTGCTAGACCTCAGTTTTACAAGCTGTTTGTTAGGAGCATGTTTCCTCAAGTAAGCTCTGCTGGCTGGGACAGCCTTCAACACTGGGCTTTGTACAGCTCTTGTTCAACAAGACTTCTGAAAACCAGTTCAGGGGAAGCTAACAGGTAACTACTCTCATGCAGACACCAGACATACAGCTAAGTCTAAGCTGGCACATCTGTATCAGCCACAGAAGAACCAAGTCAACACTTCTTCCTACACAGCATCCACCTCTAACACACGCACATACAAGGGGCAGCCCTACTGCTTGTTCAGCAGCCTCAAGTTTCGTAGCTATTTTCACAGGGCGACGGCCTATTGCTGTCAACTACAGAAGCTGCACCCACTGCAGCCTCCAGCAATGCCTACACACCAGCATTCTCAGCACTACCTGCACTTCTATTTTCTGACTATCAAGACATTTTATCTTCCAAAATTAAGAGTAAATGCAAATATCAAACCTTGACAATCGAGTTCTCAAAGCCTGAGCAAGGAACTAGTACTGAACTCAGCTGGTCTGCAAGCTCCAGTTTGCTTTCCAACATGGCTCTGAGGTCCTGCTAAGGGCCACTGTATTTCACTGTGCTGTTTTCTCAATCCAAGTCACAACTTCCTTGCATGCAGAAGTCACCTGTTTTTCCAGTTTACTCAAAGTGAAAGTAGTATGTTCTTTATAAACACAAGACTGTTTTCTTGGTGACTACTGCAGCAAGTAACATGTCTGGATGTTTCCCATTAGGGGATTTCCCAGCTGTTCCCTGAACTGACAAATATGAATCATTTAACACAAAAACCACTTTACACAATCACTAACCCAGACATGAGATTATGCGGAGGATGTCAACACCCATCCAGTACTTTTGAGCGGGGAAAAGCCCAGATTTGGAAAGCTGCTGGTTTAAACAAGCCTTTCCAGCTCGTTCCTGACTCAGTTCAGTGCCTGCCAGACCAACACAACTCAGGCACATTTTGTCTCTACAACTGACAAGCAGACCACAGTATCAAGGTCTGCTTCAGAAAACCCACTGACCCAGCAGCCAGAGCCCTGTCACCTGAAGGACTACAGAGAAGTATTTCACACTAGCTCCCTTTTCAATCCCAGTTCACATTGTAAGCACAAGAAACTGGGGGGGGGTCTTCAGCAGGTTCCTAGTTGGAAACATCCCAACTTACTCCAGAATTAAAACTACAGGTGTGAACTGAAATTCTATCAGGACAAACCAGACAGCAAACTACAGCATCTGTAAAGCAGATGCTTTAGTCTGTGCAAAGCTCGAGTTACAGGGCTTTTCTACAGCATGGGTTTGGAAAGGGAAAAGCAGGTCAAGGTCACTTGTGACACAGCTTGCATTGTAGTGCCAGCAGGGAAGGCTCAGCAACAAACTGATGTCAAGAGAGATACAACCACAGGCTGTTGTCCAGCACAGCCAAGGCACTGATCCAGCTTCTCAGCCTGTTAACACTGTAGATGGCTCTGGACAACAGTATCTAGCTGGGGGGGTTTAATCTATAGGCATAGACTAAAGATCCAGTCTCTAACACAAGTTTGAATAAAGCTAACATAACACAGCAAGCACCAGGCTCAAGACAAAGCACACACAGGGTAGAGAAATTAATGCCCATCAAATAGCCTCTAGCCTTGGTTGTTCAATCTAAGTATTTACTGAGTACTTCACAGTATTTTTAGAAACCACAATCCAGAAGCACTTTTGGGTTAAAAAGGACAAACAGTAGCTCAATCTAAACAGCTCCACCACTGTCTTGGCTTCATAACATGATTCTGCTATGTCTGGGAATCCTCTTTAATTAGGTCACTTTTAGGCTGTTCCTCTACTAAGTTGCAATTGGTGTTCAGATCTGTGCCTTCACCAGCAGTTATCTCATAGAATCTTCATGCCCAGGGCCTCTGTCAAGAGACAGAGCTACCACCTTTAGCATTCTTCTGCTTGTCCAGTGTTTAATCACTAATTGTTTCCTTGTGTTCTGAAAGGTTTAAACATCTCCTTTTGACTTCCAACCACTTTCAATTACTACCTTGTACTCCAGTGCCACTAAGTGAAAGCAGATGAGGATTACGTTCCCTAAGTACTGCATTAGCTTCCCATTACACTGGCCTCCTCTAGTAAGAGGAAAGAGCAGAAGAGAATCAGCTGCTTTCTTCTAGAGTCCCCAGTTCTCCTCCTGGTCTCTAGCAGGGAGCAAAACTCTGGGAGCAAAGCATCAAAATAAGACACTAACAGTTGTGTCAGTTATCAGTTTTGACTCTTAGCTAGACGCCACGTTTACTGCTTGTGGGCTGTATGATGGCAGCCGCCAGCATTCTTCCAGCACCTAACGGGCTCCTGGTAGAGAAGCTCTGCATACTGCCAAAACACAGCACACAGCAGGCCACTTCAACAACAGCCACACCACCAGTACCTACACTGTCAGTCAACTTACCTCAGGTCTGTTTTGAGAGAAGATTCCGATACACTGAATCTGAGATGGTTTGAAGCCTCGGTAGAGCAATGCAGAGCCCAGGCACTCAGCTCTGTCTGCAACCTGCAGGGGCACAAAAAGAGAGAAGACAAATGAAGCACAAGCTCCTCAACAATGTGTTACCTTAAGTCTTGCAAAAAGAAGGCAAGTAAGTGGCAAGAATTAGAAGGCTACTTTGGATGTCCTCTGGTAGCCTAAACACAGCAGTGCCTTTACACTGCTTTGACTGTAGATACGCTGCACTCAACACACAGCATAGAAGACAATCCTGTTGGACTTAACAGGTAAATGAAACTCTTTCAATAGCACACAGAGGTTGTTTTGTTGTATTGAACCCTAAAAGTGAGCCCAGACTGATTCTGCATTATGTACCTGCTCAGTCACAAGTACTACACAAGCCACCCTTCCGCTTCACTCAGAGCCTACAGGAATAGCAGATGTCCCTTCAAGAAGCAGAAGACTAAGGAGGCAAGCCCCAGGCAGTCCTATAAATTAACCTTGGGAAGGCAATTCTCTAAACTCTTTCCAAACAATGTAATGACCTGAACCCATGAGTCACATGACTCAGGCAGCAGAGCTTTATTAGAGTTGCCACCTAACTTCTCACCTTGGAGAAAGTGCAGACTGTTACCTACTGAAGGTGTTTAATGACCATAACTGTGTGTGTAACAGGCAAGGCCTGTGCAAATTTGAAGGCTAACTGATTAAGTCAGGACTGACCCAAAAGTGCCCAGCAGTTAGAAGTGCCATAGGGGTATGTTTAGCCGTCATGAAGGAGCACAGCCAGAACCCCATCAACACCCTGTACAACCACCATTCAGTACGCTGTCACCAAGCACAAATGACACCTGTAATTAGGGATTTTCTTAGCGTAAAACGAGCCTCTTGGAAACAAACACCTACAACAGTAGTACTCCGAGTCTCTGAATATCACTTCAAAGCCGCAGCCCTCCAGAGGCAGTGTCCAAGTTTAAACTCAGCAAGGAAATGCTGAAAGATACCAAGGTAACTCTCAAAGCTTCAGCAACAGCTGTTAAAGAACCAAGTGCACCAGAGACTCTTCTCCCCCTTGCACACATTTGAGGCTGTTCACTTAAAACTCTAGTCCCTACTGAAGAATCTGACTGCACTACTCTTACTTTAAAGCATCTATAAATAATTAAGGTTTGTTATATCACATTACTGGACATTGTATCGGTGGTCTCAGTGAGCAAAAGCAGATCTAGCACTAAGTTAAGAGATTCCTTACCTCTTTGTAGGAGATCCACTCATACGGCTGATTTGGCTTTCTAACACCTAGACAGGGACCGTTACCTAAAAAAAGGACAAAGGTTTCTCAGAAGGTAACCCCTGCTGACTCTGACCTCACACCAGACTAACTGTGCTCTTGATTCTTTGCACTTCAGAAGAAAAGGCCTTTCTTCTAAAGGGAGGGAAGTTGGCAGGTGGGGGACAGACAACCAGGATGATCTAGGCTAACAAACACAGCACTGACTTTATTACCACAGTTCTGCTTCACAAGAGGTCAGTTAATTCTGCCTCCAAGAAACCTCGTAAATACATTTATCCTATTGGTGGGCAGACATCCCTTGTCCCCAAGGCATGTCAACAGGGCACAAAGCACCAGTTCTTGATCTTAATTTCAGACTTACCTGATACTTGCAAACCCCTCTGGAAGATATCATACACCGTTCTCACATCATCGTAGTAGTAAACTATTGGTTCATCACTGTCAAGAAGACAAGATCTTCGAGCATGCTCCCCACCCTAAACAGGCAATTAGAAAGGTTGGACACACATGTGGGTTATAAAAGAACTGGAATTTACTGAAGCAATAACACCACCTCATCCATTAAGTCGTGTGATGAGGCTTGGCAAACTCTGCTTGAGAGAACTTGAGGTCTTCTCACCACCAGGGGAGGAGATCCTCAAGGCTTCTCCAGACACCATTTACACTCAGGCTGCTCCCTTTATTACTAAAGCCTGTCAGACAAAACCTTATTCCTCAGCTACCTACAACCGCACAGAACACATGAGAACAACAAAACATCCTTTGACACTCTCACTAGACACAAGGGGTTTCTTAAGCAATGTCTGACTATTCTTGTAGCACATAGTACAATTAATTCCGTCAGTCTTTCTCCATCACTGCAGATACAGGATCAACACCAAGATCCTAATCTACAATTAGAAAACATGATCACACCTCAAACTAGCGTCAAAGCCTAAATGATTTGAAGGTTAGTCACCACCACCCTAAACAAGCTCTCGTCAGTAAAACATTTTGTACCAGAGAGATAAATGACTCCTTTAATCCAACTTAAAGCTCAGTCTTACAAAAGGAACTTTCACTAGATCCTCCTGATCTAAAGGCCATCAAGGCAACGCTACCTTGGGCATTAAAATCATTGGTTTTCAGGGGATGACCACAGGCTATAATTCATCAGTTCAAGAATTTAATGGTTCGTGGTGTTAACACAGCCAGCTTTACAGTGACTGATTAAATAACCTTGCTTTACCTCAATCGAGTTTCACAAAGTACAGTTACACAAGTACTGTTGGCCCACATTTACTAGTCCTGGTATGAGGACAGCCACCTGCAAGTAAGTTCTTAGAAAGAGCCTAACTGGTTAAAGAGAGGGTCTTGGGTAAACATTGCCTAACAGTCTCCATCAGCAGCTGTAGACAAGAGCTCCTGGTTCTTTCAAAGTCAAATCTTTGCCTGAACTGTGCCACTATCCTCAGTGTCAAAAGCCTAGTTACAGGCAATGACAGGCTTCTTGCAGACATTGGTTGGGTTTCTTCTTTTCTGAGCATCCTGAAGGCTAGGAAGCACTAGTTCATGCACAAGCTGGCTACACACAGGCATATCTGCAGATGCACAGCAAGGAGGCATGACACAGAAGGCCCCTCTGAGAGGAAAAAAGCTATTTTTACACAAAACAGGTCCGACTCGTTCTGCCAAACACTCTGCATAAGGCTCTGCTTGCCACTCCTCTGACAGTAGTGGAAACATACATGGGGAACATGACCCAGAACAAGTTAATGACTGGCTTAGCTCTGAAATTCCTAATATTAGCAAATCAAGAGCATGCTTGTGCTCACACCAGCACCTGCTGCAGATAAGTCAACACATCACCAGCATATGCCTCTGCCTGGAAAGAAAAGCAAGACTGCTTGCTTTACTGCACTGCTTTCACAGATACTGGGAAGCCAAGGGCAGCTTCTAGTTCCACCACTTCTAGAAGGAACTTGAGGTAGGTCACAACGTGGTTTGTAGCCACATTCATGGGTCAGATGAACAAGAACAATGTGCCAGCATCACCCGATGCGCTACAGTTCCTGCTTTAAAGGAAATGAACATCCAAAACCATCCCTTGGAAATAGCAGAGGACTACTTGTTTTCTCCTCATCTGAGCTACTATTGTTTTGTTTACACCCCCTATTACTCAGCACTACAAAGCAGTTTTTGCAGGGCCTGAGGCGCTGCGAGGATGAGATTCATGGGACAGACAGCGCAGTGCTTCGACAACACTGCACAGTCCTGGGGGAAAAAATAAAGCTTTCCAGAGATGAGAAGTGACCTGGAGCAGTGGCAAACAGGATCTTTCCTCTCATATACAGTTGAGAAGATTTGTTATCAGAACACATAGAAGCCTTCCTCCACTCCAACTTCACTTTGCTAGAGATCAAGGAAATAAGTGACAAGTAAGAAATAAGTGACAAGAACTAAGTGGAAGCTTATTTATTGCCCCAAATTGTGACCACTAACGAACAGTTGGATTAGATATTAAATCAGTAAACAAATTACCTTCTGCCACATCTCTTTTGGAGCACACTGCTTAGTCCCCAGGCCTTTTACTGCTGCATGACTTAGTCAGAAAAAGAAATGTTAAGCCCTAACTGGAGAGCAGCATTTGGTTTTGAGTTCTGTGGAAGTGTCTATCCACCTTGACACATGTATGAGGGAACAGAGAAAGTGAAGTGAAATCCTAAGCAAGATGCAGTCAGACAGTGAACCCCAAGCACTGCATCACACTCTTGTGAGTGTTACAAGAGCACCAATTCTAACAGACACTTGAAACTGGCTTCAGAGCTGGTATTTGATTACAGTTGGGTACAGTGTGCATTAAGGGCTGTATCTGAGCAGACACTAAACACTGAGTAGACCTCACTCATTTCAACATGTTCTCCAAGTCTGAATTCTTCTATCACCAGGACATTCCAACACTCAGCTGTTCTATTTCAGATTTACTGCTGTTCAGTCTTCCTATTAAACTGCATTTCCTTAAGAAGCAATTAGAAATGAAACAATTATACCTATAATTGTTCTCACTAGAGCTGAGGTTAATTAGTACAACACGGATCAATGATGCATTAAACAGTTCAGTGAAGTCTCATACTACCAAACCATTATTTCAATCACAGGATCCTGCACTGATAAGCAATTTAGCCTGAAAAGATAAAGGCAGTGAACTCAGACTGCTGCCAAAAGTCTCAAGCAAGTGTGTACTACTGGTTTTACAGCCAGTTCACATACAGTTTCACCATCTTCCAACACAAAGGCACTTAAATCTCCTGAAATCTACATCCCCTAGCAAGGCCCACCACAGCAGGAAAGCTTTCACTGCTGGTTTATTCCAGCCTCCAAAACATGCTGCTCCACAAGACCACCCCATCCATGGTCTAAGGGGCTGCTGGGAAATCTCACCGAGCCAGGCAGGATCAAACCTCTGGATCCTTAGTCTACCTGTTTCTTGAAAAGTTGGGGGTTCATGCAGTTTGGTAACTGCCAGGTTGTGTGTTTCCCTTGGGTGTACTTCCAAAAGCAGACCATTCCTTGCTGCAGTAAAAGGACAGGTCAGTGAGCTCACTGTATGCCTTACAAGAAGGGCTACAAAATAAATGGCACTAACTAGACATCTGGATGGAGGGGCAAACTAATGCTTAACTCCTCAATTTCACTATCATTAAATGTTGCAAAGAACATGCCTGCCCAGAGGCTGTGACAGGAGTTGGCTTGGCTACAAAGTCCACAGAATTTGGCTACTGTGAAACTCAAACTGCTCATGATGCTAGAGTCACGTTATTCTCAGGCACAAGAAGTCATCTTCATTACATGAGGTACAGGACATCTACCCACATGAAGAATGTGCTATAAAGGGAGCCCTTCAGCTGCAGATACATTAAACTTCTGCAGTGCTCCTTGCTAAGTAGCATTATCAAGCCATATTATCAAGAGTAAAGCAGAGAGCTGTATGCCTTACAGTGCCACATCGCATGCTGCCCTTGAAGATCAGAACTTTTCAGAACTCTCTCCTAGCTTCACAAGGAGAAAATGCCTTGTCTACCCTGATGAACTGAAAGACTGAAATAAGTCCAATCTCGACCATCATGAACAGGGAAATTGATTCAAAGGCTGCTCAAGAAACCCCAGCCATGTGATCAGTTGTGTAAGTTTGCCTCTCTGGAACAACTCTTCCTAGCCTGTTTCCATGTTTGACTTCAGTATTCAAAACCTGTCACCTCACAGCAACTGTCTCCTCTAGAAGGCACCAAACAAGCTTTAGTTTAGCAGGTGGTTACTTTAAACTTCAGCCTTATGGCCGGGATCCCTTGGCAGGATCAATGTATCTCTCCACATCACATCTGAGGATAGTTAGCACCCATTTCATGCTTGTGACACAATATGAAGTCTTACCTGTCAGCTACTATAAATTAAGTATTACAGCAGAAAATTATTAGCCTAATCAGTATACACCGGCACATACCCTGACCCCAAGACCTAATTTAACAGGTCATCACCTAAGCACATCACCAGGACCTGAAAACCACACTGTGCCAACTCTGACACACACAAGTATCTGCCATCAGCCAAACCAGCAGCTCAGCTTTCTCAGCACAAAGTCTTTCTCTCCCATGCTAGTTACTACAACTTATGGCCTAAACCCTCAAACTGGATTTCAAATTTAGAAAACCACAAAGCCAAGTTCAAGTCATATTTCAGAATAAAATCCAAACATGCCCTTCCCCAGACACAAGCTCAGAAGCACTCTTACAAAAGCCAGTGACATCTTGGGCTTCCCAACTGAGTGAAGGCCAGCCCCCACCAAAGGACACTCACCTCTATTTCCACAGACTGCATCGCCAGGTCACATGGTGGTTTCAGGGCTTTTGGTCTGGTTGCGTACCAGTAGGTCGTGAGCGCGGCAAAAGCGCCGAAGCCCATCAGCGTGTTGGTGGGGAGGGTGCGCACGTACTGCCTGACGTCCAC
Source organism: Rhinopomastus cyanomelas (assembly GCA_013400115.1). Lineage (NCBI taxonomy): Eukaryota > Metazoa > Chordata > Aves > Bucerotiformes > Rhinopomastidae > Rhinopomastus > Rhinopomastus cyanomelas. The sequence continues at coordinate 77,500 of VXBP01008824.1, forward strand.
GAGCTCCGGCACTCGTAAGTGTCTGAACAACTCATGTGCTTGCATGGCAGCTCAGCGCGGGTGTCACAGTGCTGCAATCTGCTGGCATGAAAGAAAGAAAGGTACAAAGATTTGAAATGCTTTCGCTTTGCTGTTGTGGGAGAGTGATATCAGCTCTGCCCTACTGGCTTAGCGCTATCAAAATAGTTTGACCAGCCACCAGGCAAGTGATACTTTGAGAGTCCAGAGCTACAATTAAGCCTGCAAGCAATGAGAGGGTCAGACTCTAGAGAGACACGTAGGGCTGACAGGAGGCAGTTTCCTTTGGGTTTCAGTATTGCTTTTAACAGACACTGCAAAACAAGTAGAGCAGAAGTGTTGGGAAGGATTGCATTTCACAAATGCAGACTATTTATCTGTACTAAGAGACTGTTTGAACAGTGAGCATCCAGCAGGGAAGTCTGAGGAGGGAGCACAGGGCTGTAAAATGTTAACTTGCCTGCACTAACACAACAGAGCATCCCCATCTTGTAGGGGTGTAGCAGGGGCAGGATTTCTTCTCTCAAATCCTGTAAAACAAACTCCCTACGTTTCCTCCTCTCCCTTCCTTCACTCACTGAAAGCTCACTACAGCAAGCTGCCTCAAAAGCCACTATCATCCTCTGTGCCAGCAAGCTTCCTATTTCTCCCAGCAATTCATCTGTGGTCATGAGGCAGAGCAAAGTCACATCCAAGGGGGCCCAGGGCAGCACACACAGTGATGTAATCAAGCACAGGAAGCACATTTGATTTGTCACGTTCACACAGGAGGGTGAGCCGAAGGAGGCTGCTCCCCGACAGTGCCCACTGACATGGATATTCCTCTGCAAGAATCAGCCATGGAAAAAGGGATATCAGTCAGCTCAGCTGGTGCTCTCCTCCACAGCCAAGGTCTCTGGGGACGTCTGTCACATGCCAAACCCACCAGTTCCTGCCCAGTAGGTGAGAGGTAAGCAGCAGGCAGCCAGCCTGCCATGGCCAATGGCAGCCCACACTCCATGTCACCCCACCAAAGGGCCTCTCTCTGCCTGCCGTGGCTGGGGCACAGCTGGCCATAGCCACTCAATAGTGGGGCACGGGGAAGCAGAGCCTTCCTGCTTGCTTGAGGAGCAGAGATTACTTACTCTGATCACTTGGGTCCAGCCATTTCCTCTGGACAATGAAACTAAACAAAGGACCTCAAGAATGTAAAAGTATGTGTTTAAACAGCTAGAACCCACAGCACAACACCTGCCACTGCAGGACCACATGTAGGAGACACTGGGATCCAAACAGGTAGAATGACACGCTTTACTGGTTTGAAAGCAAACCATGTCAGGCTAAGACTTCACATTTCTACAGTCTGCCCTTTAAGTCTTCACTGCTGCAATCAGTTACTCAAGCAGGCAACAGAAGAGTTGCCCCTAGTTCACAAGCAGCCTAACCAGTGTTTGGACAAGCTCTAGAGAGAAGAAAAGCCACACAGTTAGCACAAAGTGCCACCAGTTTCACAATGTTAGTCAGCAGGACAAGCTTAAGCAAGGTCATGGATGGGAGCAGGATGGAACTGGAATCAAGTTCCACCTTTGAAGAGTCCCAGGCACATGGAGCACACCCCAGCCTGAAGGCACTGCTCTCTCTCCCTCCCACTTTTATGGCACAGCCTCAGGGTACAAGGTTGCATCTCCTACACATGCAGAGCCATCAGTGAAATGTTTGTTTGCACTGGGATACTCAAAACCCACAACACATCAGGCTGTAGTAATGGAAGGTAGGCAAGAATTGAATCTACTAAAGAATTCATCTTCCCCGGGCTGCAGAAGTAAAAAACACATCTATGACTGACTGAATAATTTGGCTTCACAGAATCACTCTGCTTGGAAAAGACCCCTGGCAACATCAAGTCCATCCACCTACCCTACCTTACAGGTTTACCCCTAAGCACCTCAGCTTACTGCACTGGCGCTTATCACACAGCATGCACAAGCTGGCTCCTACGTTGCATTCTTTCTGTTACGTGCCCACGCTCTGGGATCACAGACACCACGTTAGGAAACTAGAAAAAGGGGGCTATAGTGTACATAAGGGCTAAGAGCAAACATGGGACTTTCTTCCTCACGGCTTGTAAAACAACGGACACCTCCATTCCTGCCTGCATTAGTCACAACGTGTCCTGCACACACCATATGCCTGCGTATGATTTAGGCATGTCATTTAACAGAGTTAGCCTTTCAAGAGCTTGCAGTGCCGTTACAGCAAAAAAGAACTAAAGTAAACATGATCTGTGACCGCAATGAGGCTTGCGTTACAGTCCCACAGTGGTCACAGAGCTGCTAGGATTTCAGCCCAGGTGAAGAGGAAAGGTGCACACCACTACTGTTCATTTCTTTGACTCTTCAGTCTGTAGAGCTGGCTGCAACACAAAACCTTTCCTGAGCAGTTACACTGCAAGTTATTGGTTACATGACCCTATTTTACTGCTAATGTTTATCTGAGGGATGACATTTTACTGCACCACTTGCTTCTTCGGCACAAAACACAAGGTTAGGACAGAATTTTCTGCCAGGCTAAGCAATTCCTAGCTTTGACACTAACTGCACTAAGTGTTATCAACTCTTGTGTCCTGTAGTGACAAGGCAGATACAGCAGGGAGAAGGCATTCACACTGCTAACACATCCAAACACGCCCCACCCAGAGAGGGTGCTGCCATGCCTCACAGACTGCTTTGATCCATCTCAGTACTTACACAGCTCATGCTGCAATCACTTTGGCCACCCAGGGCCTTCATCTATGATCAAGGAGAACAGTTTAGAGCCTTTGGATTGAGACGCAAAGATCTTCCCAGTGGGGGCAGGGCTAGGTTGTGACTTTCAGTTCTTCTCCAAGAAGGACCCAGCCAAGTCTGCTCACTTGAGCAAAGAAAGTAGGCTGTCCTCACAAATTCAGGTCCTGAATTGCATCTTATCCAGACAGGGTCTGGATCACAGGGAACGGACTCAAACTCAGCCCCAGTGCAAGACAGGACATAGATGTTTGGAAACTGAAGAGCCAAAGGAAGATCCCAGATAAAAGTACCAACCTGTGATACTCTGGTTGCTACACTGAGTGAAACACTTTGTGCAGAAGGAACAATATTTGAGACCAAGAATACTTTTTCTTCAATGTGACAAGTAGGCCTCAGTCGGCTTGTTTCTAAGTTTAGAAGAAAGGCCAGTCAGATACAAGAAAATTATTTTAGTCATAGGGCAGAACTGCTTTAGGGGTAACTACTTGTCCTGCCCACCTCTGCAGAAACAGCAGCTCCCAAAATCCAGCCCATGAAAGCATCCCTCTGAATTCACCATATCAATCCAGTAAGAGGTTCTGTGCAGCTCACACAAAGCCAGCTCTTTGCTCACACACATGCACACCCCACAGCACCCAAGATTCATTCTGTACAGCAAAGCCAGTATCTCAAGGCAATGACCCAAGTTGGCAGAACTGAGCCATTCTTTGCTGCTCCCACTCGCAGCACACAATGGGCTATTTACAGTGGGCAGCAGCCTGCTATTGTCTCTCCATGGCCAGACATCGTTCGAGTGCAACGGAAGAGAACATGAGAACAGCCACCAGCTTCTGTGCTGCTAAGAAAACAACCAAGAACCAATGGCCTCTCTATTCTAATGTTCAGATGAACAGGATGCCAGCACACCTGCCACAAAGGGAGGTCCTCCACATGGTGTAAAAGAAGTGGCTGTGTTATTTCTACAGCCTCGTGCAGGCAGGGGGAAGCTACAAGATGCCTACCTCTTACACGAGCAATACGGCACCAAGATGCTTTCACTAGGGTACACTGGAACAGGGGATCAGCCACGCACACACCCTGGGGCTATCCTTACAGCCACCCATCGCTGCAGCCTGCTGTTGTATTAGTTACGGGTCACACCGTGCAGCAAACATGTACTACTTGAGTCTTTCTCTGCCAATCCCTTGAAAGGGCAAGTACAGAATCATGTTCCAGCTGCTCTACTGAGTATAAAAGGCACATCATGACTTTGATTATTAGCAAGACAAATCCTTCTATCTGAGCATGTTTACAATGATCTTAAATTTGAGCCTGTCCAACTTGTCTACAATACAAGCTCCCAGAACCCTCTTCCTGCTGGCCAGGCACTCATCTGGCTGTACAGTCATACCAGGGAGGTAATTCTGACAAGCACCATTCTCCTGAGTTAGTTCTGATGCTAGTTCTCAGGTAAATCAACTCTTGCCAGGATAACCAGATAGTAAATAGCTCCCAGAATGAACCAAGACAACACAGCTAGGGAAAGAGGTGTTGCAATACTACACTGTAAGCATGCAATCTAAACACCACATGCATCTCCTCCCAGGATTTTGTCCCCCTGCCTTGCAGTCAAGGAAATAACTTGACTGAGGTCTTGCGACCACCTGCAGTATTGCCAGGTGGTCACCAGCAAGAAAACCATTATCACCCTCAAAATACAGCAAGTGATCATAGATAATCGGGGATCTGAAGAAGAATCCTCAAGTTTAAGCCTTGAGCAACACCAATACAACATCAAGATTTCCCCTTAGACACAAAGGAGCAAACTAAGTAGTGCTGAACTGTCTAAACCACTAATCTGCCCCCACTCTCCACCTACCCCTCCAATTAAAACAGAAATCTCATTTTACCCAGAAACACTTAGATTGCCCAGCCAGGCTTCAGAGCTATAAACTCTCCTTTTAAACAGTACAGGAAGGATTTGCTTTCCTGCAACAGTAAGGAGGAGACCAAAACAAATGTTAGTGACATGCCAGCAAAGCAAACAGACTATTCATGGGTGCAAAGCACCTCCCAGACAGAGTCCTACCACACACACAACAAAAAGCCAAAACCCTGATCAGACACAAGCACCAAACACAATCAGATAAAGCACAAACCTCCCTCACAATCTCTGCCACTAGAACCCATAGTGGTGACCTGGCAGTGTTGACTCAATGGTTGGATCTGATGAACTTAAAGGTCTCTTCAAATCAAAATGACTACAAGAGACAGCGACTGACTTAGGCTTGCTCTGATCCATGCACATACATGCAGAGCATGTCACTGAACAGTCCCATCAGAAGAGGCTTACAAGTATTTTCTACAGCCTAAACTACTGTCCATCACATTTGCACCCCTACAGCTCTGATCTGCGAGTACAACACAGCACCACTGTTAAAGTCAATCCAGACACAGCTTTGATGGAAGTCACCCTACAGAAGCAAATTGCTACAAACCAACAGCTTTCTTGTGGCGCTAACAGCTGAAGAGGATCATAGCAACTTATTCATTCTACTCCTCCCAGGAAAGAGCTACTACTCAAAAAGTCCAACATCAAGTCAACACATGCTTCAAGAGACTCTGCAAGAATGAGTTTCTTATTCATACTTCTGTCTAGCAGAAGACAACTTGGGTCAGACACACCAAACCACGCTGCAACACACTGGGTAGTGTTTACATTCAGAAGGGCCTTCTATAAAAACTTCCATAAAAAACCCTCAGCACCACAAGACCAAACAGATCAGTGTGTGTTTAGAAGCAACCTGTTCACCGAGTGACATCCCAACACCAGCATCAAAAGCAAGAGTCTGACAAACCAAGCAACCTCTTGAACCCTTTATTTCCTCTGAGTCAGTGATAGTAAGAGTTTTCCTCTGGCTTTCCTAGGCAACTAATCCATCCTTCCCAGCCTTTCAATGTAGCCCAACTGCAAAGGCCCAGTTTTCAAAACATGGCACATGCAGTATCAAGCTAAAAATTTAAGAGGTCTAGGTTTGAGAATAATTCACGCAAAAAGCTGCAAGTTCTTTTCTGCAAGCAGGACATCAGGTACTTCTGTTATAAGCTCTAAATATAACTACAAAAACCAAAGCTATCTCACCTCCAGTTCTCTATAAAACCATGTAAATGTTTTCAGCCAGTTTTGAACAAAGTACCAGTAGTAGGACTAAGATTCGAATCCTAACTAGAAAAGAGAATTTTATTATCATATTTTGCTCTGTAGATTATTAACTCCCAACAGGAAAAGCAGCAAGCGACAGATGAAGCCTTATGTCTCCAGGCGCCCTCGTTTCAGGAATCAGGCAGGACCTGCAAAAACACCAGATCCCCCATATGCAGCCAGGGTCCAGCCTCCTGCCAGTAAAGGTTGCCACTGTACAGCAGCACTTTCCTTGAGCTACACAGCTCTGTGAACTCCCACACAAAACCATGCATCTCCAAGCTATCGCCCCTCTTATTTGTGAGGATTTCTAGTTACATTTTACTCCTTAAAATACTTAACATACCTGAACTCAAAACTTAGCACTGCAGGGAAGCAGGGCATGGCCAGCTATCTACTCATCAGACTACTAGAGGCCAAACTGTAGCACCTTCTCACTCTCTGCTGCACGTTTGTACAACTGTGTCATTTGACTTTTGAGTCTACACATTTCAGCCAACTCTATTATCAAGATTTAGATAAAGCAAGTACAAAACCCTGCTACTACCTTCTACTGCACTAGTGAAAGTGTTTTTTCTTGGAGAGGAAACAGAAGAACTTGTTTACTTTTCCCAACCGGAAAACAACTACCCACGACAGAAGAGGCACAACACACCTCTATCTGCTCCAAAACCAAATAATCCCAGTGCTAATTTCTAATGGAGCAATGAAGTAGGAGAACCACCTACAGAGACTTTACTCAGGAAACAGAAGAGTCACTTACCCAGATAACTATTTCACAGTTGTCTTTCCTTCTACTTTGAATCATTGCCTTTGTTTTTCCACAGAAAACAACCTTGTACTTGTCCTTGAAGCAAAAGGCTGCTTGGGAGTTTGATTCTTAAGAGCTGAAGACTTACTTCCAACTTCAAGCTGGCTGATCTGCAGTTGTAAAACAGCATCTACCCAATTTAGAAGCTGCTTTTTCAATTCATTATAATCAGAGTGCTCGGAATAGGCTGAGGCCCATTTCCTCAAGACCTCAAATTGAGTGCCCTACACGCAAGAACCACTAGCAATTACAAGCTCTAGATTTGCTCTATAAGTAACACTCAGACATTTGCACGTTCCAGTACAAGCAAACTAGGTGTTCTTGGACTTGAGAAACACCAGGCAGTAACAGTACAGTTCCCCAAGGAACTCTGTATTCCAGTTGTAGTACTATCAATACTGCTGTTGCTGCAAAAGGCAAAGGTATTTCTCAGTGAGTTCTTACACTCAGTTATCAACCCAAGAAATCTGATCCAAATCTCTTGAACTGAGAAATCTCAGCCTGTGAGTTTGAGCATACGGTCCAAAGCAGATGAACACAAGCACTGTGGCTGCCTGTAAAACAACATGGATGGAAAAAACGCTGTTAACACCACAGGGACTAGCTTTGTGGTCCAGGTACAGACATCAAACCATGGGTTTTGAAAGCAGTTTCTTTAGATATCACTCTTCTCTATCACCTGTGCATCCCAGACCCTTAACTCAAGCAAGGCAAACTTGGATGGATTCCTGGGTCCAAGAGGGTGCCTATAGCAGCTGACAGACATGTCCTTTAGAAACACAGAAGGCTTCAAGTGTTGAAATTCCTGTTCAACAGGAACGAGCAACATATGCAGACAGGAACAAAAGCACCGTGCGACCAGGCTAAACCCCTGAGCCAAACACCGACAGCCCTACCCGGGAGCGGAGGTCTGCAAAGTCAAAGCCACTTGACCTTCCATTTTAGGCCAGTCTGCCTCACGCTACACTGCCATAGGTGCTCTCTGCTGCCTTTTAAAAACGGAAAAGGCTCTCCAAGCACATGCTGCTTTTATGTCCTTAAGAACAGCCTCCCTGAAGACAAGGGCCAGCCACTAAACAGTGAAGCCCTCGAACCAGCGCCCACCCCACGCTTCGACACCGGGCGGAGCAGGGCCAGGGCCGGGGCCGTTTCACCTCAGGCCAGGCCGTACAAGCGGAGGCTGCGACCGGCACAAGGCGCTGCCTGTGGGCGTTTCGAGAGGCTGGAGGTGGCCGGCAGCGCTTCCCGAGGGCTTTGTGCCGAGGGGAGCTGGCCCAGGGGTCGGCAGCGCCGATCCGCCGCGGGAGGACAGGAGAACCCAGAAGAGGCAGCCCAAGGGGGAAGGCAGCGGCAGCCCAAGGGTTCGGCAGCGGGAGCGTCCCGCCAGCCCGCACGGCCCGGCCCCACGGGGGACAGCGGCCGCGCAGGCGAAGGGCCGGTTAACGGCAGCCCCGGCAGGCCCCGGCCCCGGCCCCGGCTGGCCTCAGCGCGCCCCTGACAGAGCCGAGGCCGGCCCAGCACCGCCCGCCCCACAGCCGCGTCCCACGCCGAAAGGTGTCCCGAGGCCCCGCTCACCTCCCGGCCACGGCGGCAACAACAAGCGCGACTGCCTGCGGTTCGGCCGGCGCCGCCCTATTTAAGCGGAGCACGGCGGGAGCGGCGTGTGCGGGACCGCCCCTCCGCCACCGCCTCCCTGCCGCGGCCCTGCCCCTGCCCCTGGCCTCCCAGCGGCACCGCCCGCCCCGCGGGGCAACGGGCCGCAGCAGTGCGCGGTGTCGCCGGGGATCGTACGGACCCCGCCGAGAGCGCTGTGAGTGGGCAGGGCCGGGCAGGACCCTGTGCGCCGCCCCGAGCTGCGGTGACAGCTGCTGCGCCAGGGGGATACAGCGCAGAGGACTCGCTGCAAGGGAGGGCTTCTTTCCGTCATCCGCCTGAGGCCTGTGAACAGGCTATAAATAGGCCACAGGCCGCACGGTTCCACGTGAAAGAGTCGGCAGAGGACCATGACCTTGCTGCAGCCTGGGGAGTCACTGCTTCACCAGACTTGGCTCCTCAGGGGCTTTGAGACCCATCCCGGCAAAGCTAGGGCCAGGTCAGTGACCGCCTGGCATTTATCAGCTGGTTTGAGTCTGTCAGGGCGATTCATCTGGCAGTTCAACCTGTAACTCATCAACCCACATGTCAAAGTCCCCCTCTGCTGTGCACTCCCTATTGAGTTTTGCTGTGTTTCAGGGCTAATCAGGTTATTTAAGTGTGTATTGGGGCAAAGGCTGTACACATTCACACAATCACAGAACATGGAAGAGACCTCGGAAGATCATCTAGTCCAACCCCCATCCTAGAGCAGGTTGCACAGGAACATGTCCAAGTGAGTTTCAGAATCCTCCAGAGAAGACGACTCCACAACCTCTCTGATCTATGCTTTGTTACCTGCACTGTGAACAAGTTTTTCCTTGCCCTGTCACTGGGGTCTATCAAGAAGAGCCTGGTTCCATCCTCTAGACACTCGTCCCTTAAAGATTTATAAGCATGGATTGGATCTCTCCTCATTCTTCTCCTCTCCAGGCTAAACAGACTCAGCTCTTTCAGCCTCTTATTGTAAGGCAGGTGATCCTGCCCTTTGATCATCTTAGTCTGCCCAGGACTCTCTCCAGTAGTTCCTTTACATAGTTCTATTTTGTAAATTGCTCGAGGTGTTTTCATTTTACATGAAGGCAACCACCGTTCTGTGATGCTTCAGTTTAACTGGAGTACACCATTGGACCTCCTGCAAAACTGTTTTCAGTAAAGGATGGAGCCTGTACTCTTTTTAATGGCAAAAGAGAAGGGCACTTGTGAAGCTGCTTAGGTCCCCTCTTAAGTGCCGTGGGGTTCACACTGTGGAGGGGCTCTGTAATGCAAAATAGATTCCTTTATCAGGAAAGGAGGTGGATGCACCTCACCCTGGAGCACCTCTGAGTGACTGAGTGCAGCTGTTAACAGGCACCACCACAGCTGGCCTGAGTAAAGCCGTGAAGCACAGGCAGCTCAGGCGCCAGCTGCTCTACCATGGCTGGGCTCTGCTGGTTTCTTCCTGTTGCACCACTCATGGTGCTCACGTAGACACAGCCAGACTCTGCTGAGTGATTCTTGCGTTAAGTTCAGGGTGAAGGAATCAGGTGATGCAGAAACAGAACATCTCAGGCACCGGTGACTGCATGTTGTGTCCCAAGTGCATTGATTTTCCCACTGCCAACCACCAATGCTCATTATGATTTTAATCTACTATGCTAATTAATCCTTCATTATCACACCTCTTTGCACATCAGGGTTTCTAAAGGTCATAATCCATGTCTTAGCTCTCAGAGAAACTTCAGTGGACTGACACCCGTGTCTTTCTCATCCTGGGGAGCCCAGACTGGACACATCACTCCATGTGTGGTCTCAGCATACTGAGCAGAGGGGAAGGCTCAACTGCCTTCACACGAGGACACATCACTGCTGAGCTTGGAGAACACGATCCTTCAAAAATAAACCAGCTTTCTTAGACCCCTTTTTTCCCCAGAACCGTCACATTAACCAACCAATTGTTGTGTAACAGAGTTCCCCAGACCAGAGGACTTCCCTTTCAGCAATGCATGGGTATTACGGGGCTTTCAGGACCTGCAATATCGGTATCTCAGTGCTGTCCTCACACACAGGTACTGGCTGTCACTGGTGATGTAAATCCAACATCTGCCAAAGAGGAAAAGAAGCCTTAGCTGTGCTCATCTTGTTTGGATTTCCAGGGCACACACGTGACTCCGCTGAGCTGGGTGAACCCAAACCTATCATTTGAGGATCATCCCAAGTGCAGCATTTTTAAGCAAAGCAGACTGCCCAGCCTTCCAGCAGTCTGTATCTGCGTCTGCTAACTTGTGCATGGAATGTCAAGAGGAGAGACGCGAAGAGCTGTTATGTAACCAAGTGCTTCAAAAGGTCTAGCTTGTGCTGCCATTAAACACACGACCTGCCGGGGCCGTGGATCAGGCAAAGATGCTGATGTCTTGTCAACCATCTTCCCAGCAGGAAACAGAAGCCTGTTCTTTCGCGTTTGTAACTGCTTCCTATTCTGCAAAAAGTCCTGAGAAGAAATGCAGGGAGCAGGAGGCAGCACCTCATAGAGGACAGTGGGGAGCAAGCTCCATAGTGGGGAGCAAGCAAGGAAGTGAGGGCACCTCCATCAGAGGTAGCGCTCTCCCCCAGGAACAGTGCTAGGGCACCCACGCAGGTGACACCAGGTGGTTTTGCCAACAGTCCACCCACGGTAACAGCAGTGCTTGGTGTTGGCACTGTCTGCAGGGCTGATGACACATGAGACTCAGGGTCCTCACAAGAGTCGTGGGCATTTTATGTGCCCTAAACCAGCCTGCTCTGCCCGTGTGCCTCACTGCCTCCCAGGCTCTGTCTGCTCCTCCCTGGAGAGGTCAGCGCTCGCTCCCACTGGCTGGCACAGGCTGCTTTTGTGTAAAAAGGGCAACAGGTGTCAATGGTGGCCTCAAGGTCACAGCAGAGTCTGCAGGTCCCAACAGCCTGGCACAGCCGTAGCCCTAGAATGAGGTGGTTGCATTGCCATCTCGTCTGCGTGGCAGCAGCTACTGCTGCAGCACAACATGCAGCTCCCCGTTTGTGAGGAGCTGCTGACAGCGCTTCCAAACCCTGACACATTTCGGGCAGATCTTTTTCAGACAACCCTTCTATTTGCCTGAAGTGACCCTGGAGAGTCAGCACCCAGGGGCATTGCTGTGGAGCACTGAGCGCATCAGGAACAAACCCCACCAAGATTAAAATAGACTCCCAGCTGAAGTTACTGATGGTTGAGCCATCTGATTTGGCACGACTCACCAAGGAACATGATGGGAATTTGGCTTGGCTGAGGCAATGACATTTACATTACGAACATCATTTAATTATGAGTATAACTTAATTACAACTATCGTTTAATAAGCCCAGACAGGGAAATTTTGCTTGCTGGTTTTGACACTGAGGTGATCAACTTGCAAACTTACCAGGGTGAAGAGAGGAGCTGCTCTTCTCACTAGACCCGAGGTGTTTTGGAATGAAACTGCAAACTTGACAGCGGGTTAGCAAATCTCAGATGTGGTTAAAAGTTCAGCAGCCGCTGCTTCCCCTTCAGGTTCTGACATTTAAATGAAACAAATTGCAGCCGTGCAGCTCACGCGGGCTCTTTGCCCTCCCAGGACTGCCAAGGCAGTCTCCCTCTGCTCTCTGTGCTGAAGGCACTTTACCAGGCCATGTAAAGCAGAGCAGCCTTTGCACAATAGTTTAGAAGATACCTGGGAACAAGCAAGGACATTTAGAAACTTAAATTTAGCTGGGAACAAAAAATAAAGGGAAAAAACCTCATCTAAGAGCCAGTAACCTCTCCAGAAAGTGGGATGTTACCCCTCATGGCAACTGCTTTATCTCTGGTAGTAGCCTGGCTGTGCTCTAACTTGTGGGGTTTCCTTCTCTGGAGACATTTCCAACCCTCCTGGCCATGTTCCTGTGCGGCTGCATCTAGGGAATACTGCTGCAGCAGGGGGATGGGACTGGATGATCTTTCGAGGTCCCTTCCAATCCCTAATGTTCTGGGATGAATCTCAGACATCTACAGTTTTATCTTCTCCCATAAAACACTTTACAGTCACCAGTAACAAACCTTCAGTGAGACACACGTGTGAGACAGTGCTAGGCTGACCCTGAAGACAGATGATCTCAGATACCTTCTGACTGCTGGGAAGGGCTGTTCTGACCGTGTTGCACCTAAAGAAAACACTGACTATCCTAAGGGCTGTTTATCATTGCCTTCCTGTCATGGGTCCTAGCAGGTGAAAATGCAGGGCAGGCTTCGGTCGGGAAGGCTTTGTCACTTGAAACAAGGCAAAAGCACAATCTCAGATACCAGGGAAGAATCCTTGGGCTTGGGGGAGATGGACAAGGTAAGAAGCAGGGCTAAGTTTCAGCCCAGTGTGGCAGTTCAGCAGTGGCAGGGCACTCCATTGCTCTCTCTGGGGGAAGGAAGCACTACAAAGCCACCAAACTACCCACAGGGAGACAGGGAGCATTGTTTAAAGAGCTGTGACACAGTCATCACACAATTGGCCAAGAGCAGAGAGCAGGACAGTGAGGATAGGTGCAACCACAACTCTAAGCAAGTCCTTAGTCCTCACCTGTTGCAGCCCTGACCTTCTTTTGGCTCTGTACACAAGCAGTCTCTCTCTCCTCTCCTGGCTGGCCAAGCTAGGAGAGTAAGACCTGTGACTACCCCAGCAAAATGAAGCCACCCATGAGCAAGATGTTCAAAGAAGTTACACAAGTAGCCCCTACTGCCCTGGATTTATCAGCTCATTCACTGGATTGACTGAGTTATCAGCTACCTTTATCAGCTCATTCGGGTGGGGATTGCACCTGATCCCTTTACCGAGATCTGCCCCACACCAGTGTGGGGTCTGCAGATGACAGAGTTGGGAACCTGCAAAGCTCATCATCTGGATATAACAGAATCACAGAACATTAAGGATTGGAAAGGACCTTGAAAGATCATCCAGTGCAATCCCCCCACCACAGCAGGATCCTCCAGATCCAGTTGCACAGGAATACAGCCAGGCAGGTTTGAAATGGCTCCAGAAGGTTGCAAATGGTTTTCCATTCCTAATTGTATTTGTCTGTATCCCGTGTTCCCTTCTCAACACAGTTGCACACTGCAGCCCCCGAGACAAACCCCCCCACTCCCAGGGACAGCTCTGTCAGTGCCACACTGCTGCCCACAGCCATCAGCACCAGGCTGTCTTCCACAGCAGCTCGGCAGCAGAGGCAAAGGTCCACTGAACCCCCAGCACCCGCTGCTTCTCCCAGTGAAAACATCCACTCTGGGATCAGTTCAAGGATCTCACTGTCAAGGAGTTGTGAAGGGGAAAGGTGTTCAGGGTTACCTTGTTTGCAGACAGGCTGCTCCCTGCCTTTTCTAGCCAGCGAGAGAAACCGAGCGCTGAGAGCCTTGTCTGTAGAGCTGAGCCCTCTTCATAAAAGATGCTACAGGTGGGTTCTGAATCCCCCACCTCTCTGATGTGGTGGTTCATAGCTTCAGCCAGGCTGCTAGGAAGCAGGTCACTCTGGACCAGTACACTACTGGGAGGGCTGAAGCCCCGCACTCAGCCATGCTCTCTGTGAAAGGCCAAGAGAAGCAATGTTTGGTCAGGTTTGTGCCGGCACCGGTGTGTTTGTGCAGGGAGATGTCAAAGCAACAGGGCAGCCTGAGCCATCCTCTGCGATGCAGAGGTGTCCCAGTAGTGCTACTGCCTTTAAGGGCAAGTTCCCATGGCTTCAGAGGGCTTCCCAAGGCTTGTGGGGGCTGTGGTCTGACTGCATTCAGTTGTGCAGACCGAACCAGTCTCCTCCTTGTGATCACAAACGTGATGTCTACACCAAGGGCTCTAGTCTCCCTCTTGCAGCAAGCATCCCCTCACCTTGTCCTTCATTCCCAAGGCAAACCCCTGTTCTCTCAGCAGTTGTCCTGCTTGCTCTCCCTCTGCAGCTGCAGTCACTTAACATGGGCACACAGCCAAACTGCCCATGCCGTGCCCAGCTCTTCTTGTGAGCACAGGGTCAGTAGGGTTTACACATCCCAGCTTTAAAAAGACAACGCACTTGCTCTCTTATCCTGTGCCCCCTGCTCTGTGCAATAGGCTGGACAGACAGAGGGGAAAATGAGAACCCGAAGGAAAAGCAGCCCCAATTCTTTTCGCACTGTGGGTGAGGATTTGAGCCACAAACTTGTGGGAGCAAAGCAGCACCAGTGTGCAGTGCTTGTTCAGCAGCAGCTCTGGCATCTGCTTTGCGAGGACCCAGCAAGCACGTTCTGCTCAAAGCCCTGAGGGCTGGCACCATGGGGAGAAGCCACGGTGGGAGCTCTATAGGTGATGCTCTGCACAGCATGACCCCCGAAAGGCTGGCTCTCCCTGGTGCTGTGGCTCACTCTCCCAGATGGCACAACTCCCCTTTCTTCACAGATGTCCAGGGAAAGGCCCTGGCCCACAGCACCCTGCCTCGGGGTGAGCTCTGATCCACAGAGAAGCACCACCCAGAGCTCCAGGACCCGCTTTTGGAGACTGAATCTGGAACCAGACGAGCAGTTGCCAAGGGAAGCCACCTGCTTCTGCCACATGGTGCAACAGACGATCAGGCTCTTGCGCAGGCAATGTGGTACAAGGGGAAGTCCTGACACAGTCTGCGTCACTGCAAGTGTCTGATGTGTTAAGAAACTGCTGGGGGGCTGTGCAGAAAGTCAGCTCTGATCAGTGGAAGCCTGCAAATCCTCACGGCTTAGAGCTGAGACAATGCTCAGCTATCATCTCACTCCTCGCATGCATCTCCGATGACCCCTTCCCACATCAAGCACCATTCTGAGTGAAACTGAGAACACACCAGCCACATCAGCCAAGGACTGTGCAGCCAAAGCCCAGACAGTGTCCTCACAGGACTTGTGCCGTGGTGCCCCTGCACTCAGCACTGGGGAGGCTGCACCGTGAGGACTAGATCCAGTTCTGGGCACCTCAGTCCAAGGAAGACATTGAGGAACTGGAGCAAGGGCAGAGGAGGACAGCAAAGATGGGGAAGAGCCTGGATTGATGGGGAGAGATGGAGAGAGTTTGAGGACGAGAAGGCTGAGGGGAGACGTCATCACTCTCTACAGCTACCTGAAAGGACACTGTAGAGATGTTGGTGCTGGGCTCTTCTCACAGGTCATTAGTGACAGAAGTAGATGGAAGGGCTTCAAGCTCTGACAGGGGAGGGTTAGACTGGCCATCAGGAAGAAATTCTTTACAGAGAGAGTGGTCAGTCCCTGGACTGGGCTGCCCAGGATGAGGGTTGAGTCTCCATCCCTGTATAAGTTTAAAAGAGGCTTAGATGTGGTGTTGAGGGATCTGGTTTGGGGTGACCTTGCAGAGTAGGCTGGTAGTTGGACCCGGACTCGATGATTCTAAGGATCTTTACCAACCTGAATGATTCTGTGACTCTCTGATTCTATGAATGGAGAAGGAGAAGATATGAGGCCACCAATCTCCTCTCACTCTAACAAACGCTGGCACTCTGGTTTTCATGTGAGATGTTCCATCAGATCACAGCCCCACAGGACGTTAAACGCTGTCTGCAGAGGTTTTGTCTGATCTCTTTTGGCTGCAGGGGTGGTTTTCCAAGGAGACTCAATCTGCCATTGCCTGAAGTGCAGTCACTCAGGTACATTCTGTTCCCTTCAAAGCAGAGGAATGGAAGCAGCAGTGTGAGAGGTTAAAAGCCTCCATTCCAGCAGACAAACCTCTTCCCATAGTGAAAGGTCCTGCCTGTGGGCTCAGATATCTTTGCAGCAGCATCTGCCCCGAACTTGAGGGAGGGAGGAAGGGAGCTGCTGGGGTTCTAAACAAACCACAGATGACTCGACAGAATTGCTCAGAGGGCAAACTGAAGTGTGACAGAGGAGGGGATGGTCCAACTGAGTCAGCCTCTGAGAGCTCCCTTTGAAGTCGACTCTATCTTGTATTTCCTATCATTAAAGAAAGCAGTCGATCCCTAATTTCCAAAAAAGGAGGGTAATTGTCTCCCAGTGTCCTGGTCATCATCTCTTTAGTCTTTCAAAACCACACTTTCCCAAACTCCTCCCAGACCTACAGCTCCTCAGAAGCAGCCACAAGACACTGACGGCGTTTGCTGAGATCCAGAGCCCGTCTCTGTTCATGAGGCAGCCCTTTCCCGTCACCAAGTCACCCATCACGAGCAGAAAGTGCCAGCTGAGGACCACGAGCTCAACCTTTCTGCCGGCACACAGCTCAGCCAAGGCAGGACTGCTCCCAACTAAGTCACAGGGATGTTGGCTCATGCAGGCTTCTGGAGCTGCCCTGGGGTTCGTCCTGCGGTGCCCCTGCCCAGCGGTTTCACGTCTCAGAGTGGCACCGTCTTCACCACACAGACTGAGAAAGGAGGGCGAAGGGAAGTGCGTGGACGCGGAGCTGCCCTCGCAGCCAAGCGAGTGCCGGTAGAAAAAGTCCCCGGTGACTCTCCCTCTGTACTTTCTGCTAAAGCTTCAGGGAAGAGTTGTGCCATGAGACTAGACGTTTGCTCGCTGTTACCCCGGTGCTGACTCGTCAGACCACAGCCGGAAAGCCCACCAATCCTTCCTTCTGGTTCCAGTTGTGCAGAGGAGATCGACGCTGCAAACCTTGTCTGGGTAACTTGGGGAAAGGTGCCCGAAGACACAGTCCCCTGTCGGCTCAGCTGGGCGAGCAGCCCTGACAAACAAGGCCTCTTGCCTCACCCACACTGGATATTAGTGCCCTGGCAAAACACTCCTTCCTTCCCCAGACCCGGCCGGGCTTCTCTGCCCAGGGCACCTGCTGCAACTGAGGCTTCTCTAGCTCTCTTCAGCACAAATGAATTCAAAGCCCACCCAGCAGTCCCTGTACATTCTCTGTAGGTTCCCTGAACGTTCTCTTTGATGCCATTCCCAATATCCCTTATTTTCCTAAAGAACACACAGACTGATGGAGCCCTTTTAAAGCTGAGTGATGCCAGTGCTCTGCTTTCCTGTGTCATTTCCAGCTTTGCCCTTTCCCAAGGTAATTTTCCTTCATTTGATAACAGCAGTGAATCCAGCCCAAGTCACTAACAAACCAGTCCTTCTGCTGCAGATGTAGCCCTGGCTTTGCTTTACTCTCCTGTTACTCACAGCTCTACAAACTCCAGAATCTCCTTTCCTGCAGACATGCCTGGCAGTGCTGCAGGGAACTGCAGCCTGAGTCACGCTGCCGACTCAGCATCAGAGCCAGCAGGTCACGCGTCCCAGCGCCTGGCAAAGCCACCAAATTAACCCTCGGGCCTTCCCTTCCCGCTGACACGTCAGCATCAAATCCTCTTCGTACTCAAATGATGCTCAGCCCTTTGTGCTTTCTGCAGCCTTGTGGATTCTCACAGTGTGAGTGGAGCCAGAGCACAACCCCTGGTGCTCAGTCACCTCTGGATGGGGACCACAGCACCCCAGAGCATTAGGGATTGGAAGGTACCTCGAAAGATGATCCAGTCCAATCCCCCTGCCACAACAGGACCCCCTAGATCCAGTCACACAGGAACATGGCCAGGCGGGTTTGAAATGTCTCCAGAGGAAGAGACTCCACAACCCCCCTGGGCAGCCCCTTCCAGAGCTCTGTCACCCCCACTGGGAAGAAGGTCCTTCCCACATTCTCTCATAGACAAAGGTCTACAACAGCTAGGGTCAGGCAGAAACTCCTGGCAAGGTGGGATTTTGTGCTCTGGTGGTTGTTGGTTACTTTAAGAAGAATTTGGTGTGGAAGCTGACCTTTTATCTGTTCTTTCTCAATTAAATGAACCCCCCTGACAATGAGACACCCAAAGGAATGATGCTGAGGCTGGATGCAGAGGTGATAATGTCATCAGCACTGAGCTAACTGGTGACTAAGCTCTGAGATTCGGGGAACTGTCACACAAAGATCTTCTCCGCTGCTTCCTCAAGTTCAGGGGCACTTGCCCTGCCCAAGATTAGCCCAAACTAGGTCAGAGTTTATCTGAGGAGGGGAGGGACTTTCTTTGCTGCCATCAAAAGCAGTGTGGCCAGCAGATGGACAGAGGTGATTCTTCCTCTCAAACTACACAGCCCTAACATGTCAGGGTACATGCACCCTGCTCTTTGCTGCTCTGCTATGCGGAGCAATCCTGCTTCTCAGTCAGGTCACATGGAAAAGAAGGATTTATGGATCCTCCTTTCAGCAGAAAACAACTCAAGCTCACTCAGACCAGATCAGAGAGTGAAGCAGTGACAGCAGTTTCATTTCACACAGCTTGTCATAGAATCATAGCGGATTGGAAGGGACCTTGAAAGATCATCCAGTCCAATCCCCCTGACACAGCAGGATCACCTAGACCAAGTCACACAGGAACACATCCAGGTGGGTCTTGAACATCTCCAGTGAGGGAGACTCCACAACCACCCTGGGCAGCCTGTTCCTGTGCTCCGTCACCCTCACTGTGAAGAAGTTCCTTCTCAGGTTGATTTGGAACCTTCTATGTTCCAACTTACAACCATTGCCCCTCGTCCTATCACTACATGACACTGAGAACAGCCCAGTGCCATCCTCCTGACACCCACCCCTCAAATATTTGTAGACATTAATGAGGTCACCCCTCAGTCTCCTCCAAGCTAAAGAGACCCAGCTCCCTCAGCCTCTCCTCATAAGGGAGGTCAACACTTTTCTTTCTGGAGAATCAGTCTGATGCAGAGAGATAGACAGAGTTGGGCCTGGTTAGTTTGAGGAAGAGGAGGCTGAGGTGAGACCTCATTGCTCTCTACAACTACCTGAAAGGACACTGTAGAGATGTTGGTGCTGGGCTCTTCTCACAGGTCATTAGTGCCAGAAGCAGAGGGAAGGGCTTCAAGCTCTGACAGGGGAGGGTTAGACTGGCCATCAGGAAGAAATTCTTTACAGAGAGAGTGGTCAGGCCCTGGACTGGGCTGCCCAGGGTGGGGGTTGAGTCTCCATCCCTGGATGAGTTTAAAAGAGGCTTAGATGTGGTGTTGGGGGATCTGGTTTGGGGTGACCTTGTAGACGATCCCAAGGGTGTTTTCCAACCTGAATGATTCTGATTCTTCCCACATCATCGCTGCTAGCAGTTCAGGGGCACAGGTTACAGCTTGGCAAAGAAGGCTTCTTAATTATTTGACCTTTTCCAAGAGTCTCCCTACCCAATGCTACAGAAATCAATGTAATAGCAGTCACCAGCTATTTCTAGGCAGAACCTATCAGCTTGATAAATTGTCCCTAAGCCATACACAGCCCTCTGCAGCTGTTTTAGATACATCCACACACACAGACACTCAAACCCCGGTGCTTCTGCAATACCTGCCAGTTCACAGGAACCCTGGACTCTCTCAGGCCAAACACTTTGCCCTGCAGTGCTCCTTCCTCAGGACAGGCAATTTCAGATGGCAAAGCTGAACTGGGGATTACCTTCACACAGACAGCTCTTGGCTGCACGACAGAAAAACTGAAGGAGCCTGCGGAGCAGCTACAGTTCTGCAGCTCCAAGTGGGTTTGGATGACGGCCAAAGTCTTGGGATTGTTTTGCCATGAAATCTGCTTTTAGGCAGGAAGAACAGGAAAGTTTTCAGTCTGGAAGAGGCTTCGTGATGAAAAGCTTGGAAATCAAGCCCATTATTCACATCCAATCAAGCCCTCCCCTCCCTGCTCCCCACCATGCCCAGCGCAGGCGTGCCCGCGCATACAAGCACAGCCAACACCCCACACGCGCTCCCTGCCTCTCGCACACTTCTGGGCTGCAGCTGGGATGGAATCACACAGGACTCCATTGGAAATCACACAGCATCAGGGATTGCAAGGGACTGCGAAAGATCATCCAGCCCAATCCCCCCACCACAGCAGGATCCCCTAGATGCAGTCACACAGGAACATGGCCAGGTGGGTTTGAAATGTCTCCAGAGAAGGATACTCCACACCCCCCCTGGGCAGGCCCTGCCAGGGCTCTGTCACTCTCACCGGGAAGAAGGTCCTTCTCACACTCATGTGGAACCTCCTGTGTTCCAGCTCACACCCACTGGCCCTTGTCCTATCACTGGGTGCCCCTAACCACAGCCTAACTCCATCTTCCTGACACCCACCCTACACATATTGATCAACAATAATGAGGGGTCACCCCTCAGTCTTCCTTTCTCCCAGGTCAAGGGACCCAGCTCCCTCATCCCTTCCTCATCAGAGAGATGCTCCCCACCCTTCATCATCTTCATGACTCTGCGCTGGAGTGAGTTGCACTTCATTCACCAAATACAGGGCTTAGAGAGGACACCTCTTTGAAATAAGCTCTTTGACAGTGGTAGGAGTAACTCAGCCTGCCCTGCTCCTCAGGACAGCGCAAGGCCAGCTGTCACTGACAGGCTCGACGGGCTTTTTCTCTCTGTCTGCACTGCAGCCTTGACCTGAGGTTGCATCTCAGCCATCGTGTGCTCTTACCTGACACAGCCCCGATGGCTCAGACAGATTTCAGACACAAATGATGCACAGAGCTGCCCTGCTCCTGGGACTGTAACCCAGGGGCCTGTCCAGGGGTGCTGCAGGTGAACCCTGGCAGCCCTGCAGGAGCACAGCCCGGCATCGAATCCTGTATGTCACAGGCAGCTAACAGCAGAGGCTGCACAGCTGCAATAGTCTCCCTGAAGCAGAGTATTAGGGCAGCTCCGCCTTCACCTGGGACACCCCAGGAGAGCCCTCTGTCCCTCGCCGGACCTATGTGTAGCTGGGCATCGCCTTCTGTGCCCAGCGAGGCCGGGATGCGGTGGAGCAGCAGCCTCAGCAGTGTCTAGAACCCCTGCTCCGCCTCGGTCTCGGTCTGTTTCCACACGAAGATTTTCACACCACCAGCTTGTTACCGCCGCAGACGTGAAGCTGGTAGAGGCGGTGGTTTCACAATCGATCCGGTTTCACCGCTTCTGCCACAGAATGAAGAACGATCCGGTATCGGACTGGGGCAGCCCGAGGGTTGCTAAGCCGAAGGTCCGTGAGAAGCCGTGACGGGCTGTCAGCAGCGACCAGGTTCTGCCCCCTCCTCCTGCACGGTGGCATCAGAGCCCCGCTGGCAGCTGCTCCGGCGCGGTGGCTGAGCACAGCCGCGCGTCCTCAGCCGACCCGGGCTCCGCTATCGCGGGCGCGGCGGCGCTCGGGTGCTCCGGCTGCGAGGAGCCTTCTCCCGCCGCTGCCGCCCGCGGTCTCATTTAAATCGGAACCTGACTAAGCCTCTCTCACACCCAGCCTTGCCCTCCCTGCCACAAGAGAGCCACCAGTGCTTTAAACTGGATCTGAACTCTGGATTCCAACAAACCGCTCTTTCCCCACCTCCCCACAAGTGCCGCCAGAGCCACTCACTCCAGAGTCACTTCACTAAAAGATTTGCTGATGTAACTCAGAGCTGTGAGACTAACGACGGTAGAGAAACCAGCTTTAAATTAACACGCAGAGATTGTATGCCTCCAAGTCATCATTGTTCTGGCTTGGGAGGGCATGAAAGTGGCCACGTGCAGAGGGGTTCAGCACGACAGAGACACTGCGGCAGGGCTGGGAAGGCTCTGGTCTCTGCCTAGAGAGTTCTGTCTCTGCTTAGCAGCCTACAGGCCATTTCATCACTGTCCCCCAGTTGTCTCGAGGATCACCACTACAGGGCTATCAGAGCAGGCACATGGCCCCTTCACAGCCTTGAGAACTGAAGAGGGCTCATGAAAACCCCAAACACAGTTAATCCACAGAATCTGAACATCTCGGGGCAAGGGGCAGGAGGCAAATCTACATCTACAGGGTCACAGAAGCTGTTTGCACCTGTTGTCTGCTTGATGTCCCCTTGTCCCTTCAGCTACTGGGGGTCTGTGGAAAGAACAAGAGAGCTTCTGCAGCTCCTGGAAGAGGCTGACAGAGGTGAAGGAGGAAGGAACAAGTTATGTTTCCATGACCCGAAGCCCCTCAGTGCTGCCCAGGCAGAGCAGAATCAGTCTGTCCTTTGAGAAGAGCAGGATAAACCATCGCAAACCATCCCTGCCTGTAAGAACAGGATAAACCACCACAAACCATCCTAAACCATTCCAAAGGCAATAAACCACTACAAACCACTTCAAACCAGCCCAGAAGCAACAGGACCACACGCTGACTGTTCCCTCCAGGCTCTGCAAACTACAGCTGTCCGAGTCCCAGATTTTCTGCCTGCGTAGGTCTCCAACCTGTTACCCCTAAGCTCAGTGGCAAAGGGCAGCAATTTCAGGTCCAACACACAGCCAGAGACGTGGCTTTGCTCCGGCAGCCCCTGTGGACCCGATGTGCAGTGGTACTGAGTGCTCAGCCCTTCTCTGCAGCTCAGGCAAAGCTGGACTGTGCTCACATTGAGGATGGGGCAGAGCAGTGTGTTATGCTCTGCCCTTTGGAGAGGTCAAAATTCAACTGAGCAGCAGTGGCAGAAGGGCTGTGACACAGCTGCTGTGTCAGCGGCTCAGGGAACCAGAGCTAAGTGAGGTCTCTGCTCCCTGGGATGGGAGGCCAGAGTCTTGCTCAGCCATTTGTATGCAGAACTGTCCTGTGGGGCACCCAGCTTACTCGTTTCCCTGTGGTGCTGCTGACCCAGGAAGAAGATAGAAAAGCAACTTGCTGGGCTTTTTCTGCCCCAGATCACCCAGGGTGTCATTTTTGCACCAAGTCTGTCTCCCTGGGGCTTTGCCTGCATCTAACCACAAAGTTCAATCACACCAGACAGCTGAACACACTGCAGTGAGGTGGAGATTCTGGGGTGCCCTTGCTGCGCAGGCTGTTTGGCGGGGCATCAGCTCTATCAGACACGTCGGTGCTTCACCGCCCTGGCTGCATCTTGGCAGCGTGTGGGGCTGGCAGCGATGCAAAGTCTGGCTGCACGACAAACCTGAATGAATTAGGCTAAAACAGATCTGAAACCAGCTTCACCTGATAAACCTGCACAGCTCTCCTGGGAGGCCATTACTGGAAGGGTTTAAAAACTGCTTAGGCTGGTTCTACCCCACACACTGACAGTGGGCTGCTCACACAAAGGGATCCAGATGTTGAGCTGGTACCTACTAGCAGATGCTGCCTCATTAAATCAGATTTCATCTCCAGAGATGTTGGAAAAGAGAAGGGGAAGGGAGTGCTGGGTTGTTATCGTTTTCCACACCTTCCTGCCATGTTTTAGCCGGGTGCTGGAAGGCTGCTGTGGATGTCTTTGCAAAACTCACTCTAGTTAACCGCATAATCCTGTGTATTTGTCTTGGTTCCAGAGAAAGCTGAGCACGAGATGGCAGCAGGGGGTTCTCAGCACTAGGGTTTGCTTATGTGTCACCACAGGCAAACTTCATCCCACAGCTGGCACCTTGGTGTTTGTTTTATTCCCCAAACAGTTGCAAGAAAATGGCTTCAGAGAGGAACAAGGGAAAACACCTGGAGTCACAATGAGCAGGAAGAACTCCAGAGTGAGTAAAGCTCTAGTACAGACCATGGTGTCAAAACAGAAACCAGACTCTGCTCTGTTTGCAGTCCAAGTCCAAAGTGATCCCAAAAGCCAACCCTCTTGGGTTGAAACCAGATCGCTACTGGAAAGTGAGGCAGGAAAGGAATGCTGATCGCACTCGGGCTTTCTGCCTTCCGGCTCTGTGGCCAGACTTAAAGACAAATTCACTCTGATCTGTACATTCAGTACAGCACCTAATCCTTCTTGCACTCCTCAGCTCAGCTCAAACCCAGGAGGAGAACAGATGTAGCAAGGTGAAGAGTCCCCTCATGTAGCCTCATACAATTCTTCTCTGCTGTGTTACCCCCTGAAACCCAGACATCTTCTCCCCACCAACCTTCTGATTCCAGACTTCTCTTCCCATCCTTGCAATTTGTCACAATGATCTGCTGTGGCAGGGGGATTGGTCTGGATGATCTTTCAAGGTTCCTTCCAACCCCTAATGACTGGATCTAGGGGATGCTGCCCTGGCGGGGCGATTTGGACTGGATGATCTTTTGAGGTCTTTTCCAACCCCTGATATTCTGTGACTCTGTGAATTCCATTTTCTACTTGGGGACCCCCCACTCCCCCAGCTGTACATTTTATCATCCTTTTATGGTCCTTTATAAGCAGCTCTTCTCCAGTTTTTCATCTAACATGTCACTGTTCTTTGGCTATCAGGTCCCTGAGACACTGCTCTATCCCGCGAGATCTGGTTTGCAAGCACTGTGCACACTGTGGCCCCTCACTCTTGGGCTCTCTTTCTCTTACCCGTGAGCATGGAGCAGTTTCTCACTATCTTCTATCCCCTTCTACTTTTGATTAATTTCCCCTTCACTCCCATTTCAACTCCTCTCCACCTAACCCAGTCCTATCAGCTCATCAGCACCCACTGCCTGGATTGATGCTGCAGATCATGTCTGAGCAAAGTCCTGTAGCCCGGATGGTCTTCATCATCACAACAGCACTCTCCTCCCTTCCAGAAACTCTCTCTCTTCCAGTTTGGGCCCACCTCAACACCACACCTCCCCACCAGCCCTTTTCACTGACCCCGGTGACGCTCGCCTAGCCAGGCGATGGAAGAAGCTTACACCTGGCTCCTATCCCCTCCCCTCACTTGGCACAAGATGCTGCTGATTTCACCCCAAAACTCATTTCCCCACAACATTTCACCCTCTCACGTAACTGGATCAGAGTTATTTTGTCTTCACGGGGGCTGGTCTTGCTTCCAGCTCAGGTTAACCAGTGCCACCAGTACAGCATCAGAACAACAGGTTAAAACCCCAACAATCATAGAATCTTAGACTTATAGCATCATCATGGCTGGAAAGGACCTCCACGGTCATCAAGTCCAGCCCTTTCTCCTAGTGCCTAACTAGGGGCCTTCCTCAGCCACTGAAGAAGAGAAGGTGACCCTTCCAGCCTCTCAGCTTTATTACCAGTGATGAAGTCTCGGGGTGGAACACCTCGCTGGTCAGAGTGGGATCACTTGTCCTGCCTAGAGCCCCCACGGGTGCAGCCTCTCCCTTGCTGCCCCTCCACCAGGGCACAGAGATCAACAGCAACCACGGGAGCAGGGGTGGGCAGAGCCTTTCTGCAACCCAGTGCCTGGAAGTAGCTGCAAACACCAAGTGCCATTGTCCTGAGGAGCAGCCGACACACAGACATGATGCTGACTGCAGAAAGCAGCTGAAACAGGGACTGAGATGAAAAGTGAAATCACTGAGCAGAATTCGTTCTGTTCCACCTCAAACCAGGACAGTTGGCATCAGTGCTTCTGGGGGCCCTGTCCTGGGCAGGCAAGCAGCCCTGAGAGGAGCTTCAGCTCTTACCTACTCCTCTTGTGCTGGGCTGCATAAATGCTTCTCAGGTCCCTCCCAGCACCCAGCTGTCTGCTACAGGAGAAGCCACTCTCCTGGAAGATCTTAAACCAGTGATCTGCAGCTCAGGGTGTTTTCCTGCAGCTCAGGACAACCATGTGTCAGCTCCAGCAGTCCCAGAGCTCTCCCTCACCTCCATCAGTGCTTTGCTCACTACTTAATTTTCACAGAGGTAATCACAGAACATCAGGGACTGGAAGGGACCTCAGAAGATCACCCAGTCCAATCCCCTTGCCACAGCAGGATCCCCTAGATCCACTCGCACAGTAACAGTCCAGGTGGAAACATCTTCAGAGAAGGAGACTCCACAGCCCCCTGGGCAGCCCCTGCCAGGGCTCTGTCACCCTCCCTGGGAAAAGGTTCCTTGTCACACTGATGTGGAACCTCCTCTGTTCCCTTTGGCATTCACAGTACAGATGTTCAGGCTGCTGTTTCAACTTGAACAACATTTACAACAGGCTGAAAGCGAGAAGGAAGAGTCTGGTTTGTTTCCAACCCAGTGTGAATTCATGAGATCTCTGTCTCAGCAGAAACCCTGAAGCCAAAATTACTTCCATCTCTCCATTTTCTTTCCTGTTCTCAACAACCACAACCATTCCTTGGCACCAATGTAGGCTGCAAGCAATTGCCTTCCCCTAGCTGACATCTCCTCTGGCCCTAACCAACACCTCTGCTCTTGGGTTCCAGGGCCAAAACAAGCAGACAGATTTTAAGGGTGTTTTTCCACCCCTGCTACTGGTGCTGTTGCCACAGGGACAGGGACTCCACTGCAGATTCCTGGAGCCATCTCACGCCCTCCACCCCTTGGCGCCAGGTACCTGCCCAAGTCTACCCTGGTGGGGTGGCTTTGCACCGAGCACAACCCTGGGCGATGTGCCCAGAGCCACCCTGTGCAGAGCTGGGCTGGCAGACCGCTGGAAACAGGCCCCGTGGGCACAGCCCTGTGGCCTGTGTGTAACGCCGCTGCCAGGACACTCCAGGTGCCCTTCCCCGGCCGACCCATGGAACAGACTCACAGAATAATGGTTTTCAGGTCGGAAAAGACCCCCGGGACCATCGAGTGCAGCCATCAACCCCACTCTGCAAGGTCACCCCTAAACCAGACCCCCGGCACCACAGCTAAGCGACTTCTCAACTCACCCAGGGATGGGGACTCGGCCCCCACCCTGGGCAGCCCAGTGCAGGGCCTGGCCACTCTCTCCAGGAAGTCCATCGGGCCCTGCGGAGTCCTGTGCACCCATGGGGTCAGGCCCGTGAAGCCTGGAGTGGCCACAGCAGGATTTCTGACCCACTGACCAGCACAAGAGGTCTAAGGTGCCTCCTGACCCTGCAGCTCACGCTGACTTTGCATCACTGGGCACCATGGGCAAGAGGGGCAGGGCAGCGCCTTCCCATTCTCGAAGCAGGCTTGACGACCCTTCTGCTGAGGCAGACTGAGTTCCCCGTGGCCTGACCTCGCCTCAAGTTCCCGCGCCTGTGCCCACGTCTCACCTCTGCCCGACTTGCGACAGCGCTTCTCCGCAGCGTTTCGTCAGCGCGCTGGAGCAACGGGGCTCTCTTGGCCAACCCCGTTGTGACACCGAGCGCTGGAGCGGCTCGCAGCTGCCGTGCCCTGCGCAGCTCGCCACTGCGATGATGTCTGCGGCCTCCCGAGCGGCAGGGACGGACGGGACGGGACGGGACGGGACGGGACGGGACGGGACGGGACGTGGCGGCGGGGAAGGCACCGCTGTGCAGGGAAGCGCCAGATGCCCTTTGCGTGGCGCTGGTGCGGTGTGCGGGCTGGGAACCACCTCACGCCTGCGCTCAGCGAGTGCGGTGGGGACAGCAGAGGGACCGCGGTGGTGGGGAGAAGCTGAGTAGGTGAAAGGTCAAAGCAACACCCCTGGCTGGGGCTTCCCCCGGTTATCTGGGCTCAGAGTTAACCAGTCACAGTGCTGGGGTGCGCTGGGGGGGACAGCGGGGTCGCTCTGGTCTCATCGGCGCTGATTATTCGGGAGAGGGTCACTGGGGCAAGACACAACCCCACGGGGTAGGGGGGAGGCTGCAGAGGCTGACACCCATTTCCACAGTGACGGCACCACCCGAACAGGGTGCCCGCGAGGTGCTTCTGCATCCAGCAAAGACCAGGAGCACCGGAACAGAGAGCTCGGGTCTCCCGGCAAACGGCCAGCAGAGGTCTCAAAGAAACGCTCTCGGCAGCGCGGACGGCCCTGCACGTCCATGCTCAAGCCCGCACATTCCAGCTCGGGAGCCCAGCAGTGCTACCCGCTGCCAGCCCGGAGCCCGCACGGATGCAGTCACAGGGCACGACTTCTATAAATGGGCCCACGTAGCCAAAGGGCAACCAGCTCACAGGGGAACCTCCTGCTCCACGTCTTTATAGAGGCTATTGATGAGGGGGTTGAGAGCGCCCTCATCCCTTTGCAGGCGACACCGAGCTGGGAGGGTAGGAAGGCTGCACCGAGGGACCTGCACAGGCTGCATCCATGGGCCAGGGGTAACTGTCTGGGTTTCAGCAGAGCCACGTGTGGGCTCCTGCATCTTGGTCACAGCCATCCCCTGCAGCTACAGCCTGGGGGCAGGTGGCTGGGGAGCAGTCTGGCAGGGAGGGACCTGGGGTTCTCATTCACAAGTGGCTGAATCTGAGCCAGCAGGGTGTCCAGGTGGCCAAGAAGGTCAATGGCCTTCTGGCCTGGAATAGAAACTGGGTGTCCAGCAAGAGGAGGGAGGTGATTGTCCCCCTGCACTCAGCACTGGAGAGGCTGCACCTGAGGACTGGGTCCAGTTCTGGGCACCTCAGGACAAGGGAGACATTGAGGGGCTGGAGTGAGGACAGAGGAGGGCAATGAAGATGGGGAAGGGGCTGGAGAATCAGTCTGATGAGGAGAGATGGAGAGAGTTGGGGCTGTTTAGTTTGAGGAAGTGGAGGCTGAGGGGAGACCTCATCGCTCTCTACAACTATCTGAAAGGACACTGGAGAGACATTGGTGCTGGGCTTCTCTCACAGGTTATTAGCAACAGAAGCAGAGGGAAGGGCTTCAAGTTCCAACAGAGGAGAGTTAGACTGGCCATCAGGAAGAAATTCTTCATGGAGAGAGTGGTCAGGCCCTGGACTGGGCTGCCCAGGGTGGGGGTTGAGTCCCCACCTCTGGATGAGTTTTAAAGTCACTTAGATGTGGTGTTGGGGGATCTGGTTTAGGAGTGACCTTGCAGAGTAGGGTTGATGGTTGGACTCTCTGATCCTGGGGGTCTTTTCCAAACTGAATGATTCTCTGAGGGTCTGTGACTGATGGGAGACGAAGACCTACCTTTGAGAAGCTCAGTGAATGTCTAACAAGAGACTTCACTGAGCCCTGGGACAAGAAGACGTTTAGCTCAATGTTATAGAGATTCGGAACTAACCTGGGGCAAAGTATTAGGTGCTGGCCACCGAAATGCCCCCCATGGCACCGACACAGAGCAGCTTCACAGCTGCAGCAGTGCCCTGACACTGCAAGCACAGGGAAGATGCTAAAGCAGCAGATGAAAGCAGATCTGAATCAGAGACACATGAAGGACAGTGGTGCCAAAGTCCACAAGAGATCAGAGAAGGCTCTGGAACGATGGCCAATGCCCAGTGGTTCCTGTACCTCCCACGTCAGCACTGCTGAGCTCTCAACACACCCAGCCTTTGCCCCGAGGGCCACCCTTGCCCCTGCTGCCTTGAGAAATGGTGTCTGTTTGAATCCCTAAGAGATGATTTAGGCTGCAGTTGTACAACAGCAGGATGAAGGGCCAGGGAAGGGCAAAGGGCAGTGCTGAGCCCACGTGTCAATCCAAGTCAAACACACACGAGTGGGAGCCTTGTGGGCTGTGACCTGCAGCTGCCAGAGTTACTGCACCAGCCCAAACTCTGAACAAAGCTGCCAGCTCTCCGGGGTGGGGTGGTCTGGCCAGCACTTCTGTGGCTTGACCAGGACTCCAAAGAAGAGCACTCAGAGAGGCAGCAAATCCCACCTGAAGGCACCAGGAGGCTAATTCATAGCATCACGGAACGTTAGGGATTGTAAGGGACCTGGAAAGTTCATCCAGCCCAATCCCCCTGCCACAGCAGGATCCCCTAGATCCAGTCACACAGAAACATGTCCATGGGTTTGAAACTTCTTCAGAGAAGGAAACTCCACAGCCCCCCTGGGCAGCCCCTTCCAGTGCTCTGTCACCCTCACTGGGAAGAAGATCCTTCTCACATTGATGTAGAACCTCTTCTGTTCCAGCTCACACCCGCTACCCCTTGTCCTATCACTGGGTGCCCCTGAGCAGAGCCTGGCTCCATCCTCCTGACACCCACCCTTCACATATTAATCAACATTCACGGGGTCACCCCTCAGGCTTCTTTTCTCCCAGCTCAAGACCCCCAGCTCCTTCAGCCTTTCCTCAGCAGGGAAATGCTCCCCTCCCTCCCTCATCCTTGTGGCTCTGTGCTGGACTCTCTCCAACAGCTCTGTGTCCTTCAGAAGTGTCTCAATGCTGGATCCCGTTCTGAGGGCCACAAGTGACCTCAAGCACTGTTCAGGGTGCTGCTATTATTAACTGAAGGGTCAGGACAGAGGGACACCTGGGCGCGGCTCAAAGTCCCTTTTCAGACGCAGCCCACAAACACCAAACCAGCATTTTCTACCATGAGACAGTAGAAATTAGGTCACTGAGTGGAACAACTAAGCCCCACTGTTTATCCTAAACCTGGTGTTGTTGCAACAAGCCTGGATCTGCCAGGAGAGCTCATCCCATGGGAGATACTCCGGGCTGTTTACCAACGGTCGCCGTGCGTTCAGAGGTCAGATCCTATCACCTTCCACGCAGATTCTTTTCCAAGAGCCACAGGAAGGCAAAAACCCCTTCTCGAGCTGTTTGCTGATGGAGTTCAGCCCTTCACCCAGAGACCTTTCGCACCGAGTGAAGGGTACAAAACCCACTGGAGAGGGAGCAGCCTCCAGTACAGCCGTGTTTAGCAAAGGACTGAAACAAGTCCCTGGGCTTCTCTGGCCTCGCAGTTCCAACACCCCACAGCTTTCCAAGGACATGTCCCATGCAGCTGAGTAGAGGCCACCTGCCTGCAGCAGGCTGATCATGACACGCAGCCCCCTGTGTCTGGGGACTAAGCTCTGCAGGGCTAAGGAATGGCAGCCAGACGCCCCAGCCCCAGATAGCCCTGGAAAAGGAAGGTCTCAGAGAGAGTGAACTGCAACACCAGGATAGGGTGGGGGCTGACCTGTTGGAGAGCAGCACCTGGAGGAGAAAGGGACCTTGAGGGTACTGGTGGCCAGCAGGATGGCCAGGAGCCAGCACGGTCCCTGGTGGCCAAGAAGACCAACGGCATCCTGGGATGCATCAGAGGGGAATGGTTAGCAGGTCAGGAGAGGTTCTCCTGCCCTTCTGCTCTGCCCTGCTGAGACCACATCTGGAATCTTTTGTCCAGTTCTGGGCCCCTCAGTTCAAGGACACAGAGCTGTTAGAGAGAGCCCAGCACAGAGCCACAGGGATGATGGAGGGAGGGGAGCATCTCCCTGCTGAGGAAAGGCTGAAGGAGCTGGGGAAAAAGGAGCCTGAGGGGTGACCCCGTGAATGTTGATCAGTATGTGAAGGGTGGGTGTCAGGAGGATTCAGCCAGGCTGTGATCAGGGGCATCTAGTGATAGGACAAGGGGCAGCAGGTGTGAGCTGGAATAGAGGAGGTTCCACTAAGAAGGACCTTCTTCCCAGTGAGGGTGATGAAGCCCTGGCAGGGGCTGCCCAGGGAGGTTGAGGAGTCTCCTTCTCTGTAGATGTTTCAAACCACCCTGGCCATGCTCCTGTGCGACTGGATCTAGGAGATCCTGCTGTGGTGGGGGACTGGACTGGATCATCTTCTGAGGTCCCTTGCAGTCCCTGAAGCTCTGTGATGCTGTGACCCGAACAAGCATTTATGACTTCTGCCATCACAGCCGCTGTTGTTAGCGGTCAGGGATGGCACTGAAATCAAACAAGGATTGCTGACAAAAAACTGCTGATTGAGCAAGTTACTTCTCCCTTTTGCCAGAGTGGGACAGCTCCCTGCACTGCTCCCTTGAGCTTTACTGCAGCTTCTTGGAAAGGCTGTGCCTCAGTGCAACAGATCAGACCCACAAACCCAGTCTGGTTTTCCTCTTGAGTTTCCCTTAATTGCCCTTCACCCTTTTCCTTTAGTGTCCCTTGTCCAGTTCTGCCTGAGGGGAGGCCGTGAACACATCAGCTCAGCTCCTGGTGGGCAGAAACCAGGATGGGCAGCAGCCTGCTGTGCACCTCCTGGCCACGGGAAAGAGGATGAGGAAGTGGAAGGAGGATTTCCAAAGCACACAAAAAAGGACAGAATGAGACTGGAAGGTGTCAGAAAGATGCTGCAAAAATGGTCTTCTTGGGAAGGCTGACCATTGCCAGCCTACCCCTTCTCCTTTTAGCTCTGCCCCTGGGTATCCCATGGACTGGTGAGGGGGCTCCCTTGGCTCCATCAGTACCAAATGGTTATTTCCATTGTACATGTGGAGTATACGTGGAGTGTACGTTGTATACATGGAGTGTACCTGGAGTGTACGTTGTACAGGTGGAGTATATGTTGAGTGTACATTGTGTAGGTGGAGTATACATTGCGTACGTGGCGTGTACATTCCATTGCACGGAATGTATTGTCAGGTGCCTTGTAGCTCTTTGCTGACCTGCAGTGAAACACCAGTTACTTTCCCAGCCCTCATGTTTATCTTCCATCACCCTTCTCCCTTGCTGTTTCAACAGTTGAGCAGGGGAGGCTGCTTGCTGGAACTCTGTGGTGAGCTGCTGGCAGCTCCCATTGGGCTCCCCATGGAGTGGGAGCTTGTGCAACCCAGCCCAGCCTCGTAAGTCACATCTGCTGCGATGGAACTCCTTCCTTACCCAGTTTCTTCACATAGGGTTGCCAGTTGTCAAACTGGGAAAAAGGTTGTGCTAATCCCAGTGCAAGGTCTACAGTAAATAAATCTTTACCTCTCGTTAATTATTACAAGGTTCTCTCTGCCCAGGCAGTGCCCACTGGCACAGAGGAGCAGGACAGAAGGCAGAAGGTCTGAGTGCAGCTGCACACACACAGAGCTCTGCAGACCGCTGTCTCTGCAGGTAGCAAGGCTCCAGCTCTACCACTGGATAAAGGTGCTGAGATGCTGCTCCCTTGGCAGGGACCTCTTTCTCTTCTTCCATGGTGAGGGTTTAGATGGCAGCAGACAATCTGCTGCAGGGCAGCACATTGGTCTTGAATGTCCAGCTTGACGCCAAACACCTGCAAGTGGCTCCACGGAAGCAACAGTGCAGGATGAGCTCTGGAAGCAGCAGACTCTGTCGCTTCATTCAGCTGCCATCGATGAGGTTTCCAAGGGTCTTGGACACTCCTCCCATGGAGATCTCTGCTGCTTCCAGAGCTGTCACACACACTGCAGGCTGACTGATGTCCCTGGAACAGGTCTCTGCCCAAGGTGACCAGGATTTCCACACTTCAAATGCTGCGCCCCTGAAGATACCTAAGGGATTCCTCTCCATCTGCATCAGACCACCACCAGTGGCTGGTTTTAGTAGTAATCAAGTCTTTCCAGATTTCTGGCTTTTGCTGGAACCAGCATGACTGGTAAGGGGAGGAAAAGCTCTTATCAGGCTCCTTCTGCACAGATCTGTGTGGCACAAGGCAATCAGGAGGGAACAGAGAGCCTGCCTCAGCTCTGGCCTCACTACAGGGACCCTGAAGTTACCCTGAAGTTGTTGCTTTATCCCAAGACCCGGGAAACCTGTTCTTGTGGCACTGACGTAATGAGATCACAGAGTCACAGGATGTTAGGGATTGGAGTGAACCCTGAAAGACCATCCAGTCCCATCCCCATGCCCTGCTCACCTTTGCGAATGACCCAGCTGCCAGGTGAAGGGAAAGGAGACCTTCCTACCTTGGCAGCTGTTGTCCATAACTGGGGCGACCTCAGAAATATCTGGGGCAAGCTGGAAACTGCAGAATCACACACAATCACCAAATGTTGGGGATTGCAAGGGACCCCAAAGGCCATCTACTCCAATCCCCCTGCCACAGCAGGATCCCCTAGATGCAGTCACACAGGAACATGTCCAAGGCAGGCTGGAAATATCTCCAGAGAGGAAGACTCCACAACCCCCCTGAGCAGACCCTGTCAGTGCTCTGTCATCCTCACCGGGAAGAAGATCCTTCTTACACTGATGTGGAACCTCCTCTGTTGCAGCTCACACCCGCTGCCCCTTGTCCTATCACTGGGTGCCCCTGAGCAGAGCCTGGCTCCACCCTCCTGTCACCCACCCTTCACATATTGATCAACATTCACGGGGTCACCCCTCAGGCTCCTTTTCTCTAAGCTCAAGCTGATTTCTGAAGTGCAGGGTTGCAGCACACAAGCAGCATCTTCCCGTGGAGACGAGGGCAGAGCACTGCTTCTCACAGCTACTTGCTTTGCTGATGAGTGGGGGAAGTGACTGGAAGAACCGTCACCTCCAGCACCAGGCTATTTTTAGGACAACGCATTTCAAGACAAGTGATGTTGAATTTGGAACAATCCTCATAAAACCAAGTAGCCGTCAGCACTGCTTCTCCAGAAGTGACTCAGGAGGTGACACAGGCTCTCCCAACCTCACACGTTTTTCACCTGCATTATTTTTGCTCTTGCCTTCCGCTCAGCTGAGCGGTGAATCATCATCCTCTGGCAGCTCATGGGAATGACAACCAATTTGCTTTCTGTTTTCTTCAGAACACCTCTGTGCCTGTCATACAGATCTCGGCTTCGCAAATTAGCCCAGGACCGCAGAATCACAGAACACGAGGGATTGGAAAGGACCAAAAGATCAGCCAGCCCGATCCCCCCGCCACAGCAGGAGCTCTAGATTCAGTCACAAAGGTTTCAAGCCCTCCTGGCCATGTTCCTGTGCGACTGGATCTGGGGGATCCTGCTGTGGTGGGGGAACTGGACTGGGTGATCTTTTGAAGTCCCTTCTGATCCCTAAGGCCCTGTGACCCCGTGGTGCTGTGACTCTGCTAAGGTGGCTCACGTGTCACCAAAAGGCAGCGTTTAACAGGCAGCAAGAGCTCCCTCCCAGCAAGGTGTGTACATTCGTAACCAGCTGGGAACTCTCTGGCCCAGGGGCTAACACAAACGCCTCCCATAACCATCTTGGAGGGCACTCTCTTCGTTTCTAGAGGGCTACTAGCCGGTGCCCGCACTGAGGCCAGTCCACACCGTCACCCGGAGTAACCCCTCAGAAACGGCCAGCCCAGAACTAGTCCACAGGAGAGAATTTCACGCACAAAGCATGTTTTTAGCAGACCGACTAGAAAATCGACCGGAGCTCCGGATCGTGGCGACGATCACTAGAGGGCAGTAGCCAACCCCTAATCGCCCCAGAGCTTCCCACAACCGCTCTGAAGGCGGAGCCGAGGGCAGCAGCCGCCCGAGGGAAGATGCTCGGGAGTTGGGAGGTGATGAGAAACGTTCCCGTCTGAACCCCCGCACTGAACCACAGAACACTGGCGATGGGAAGGGACCCAGTCCCATTCCCCTGCCACAGCAGGGTCCCCTAGATCCAGTCGCACAGGAGCAGCCCAGGCAGGTTTGTTCAAGTCCCTAGCACCAGGTAACGTGGGCACTAACTGATATCCGACACTTCGCCAGAGGCTGGGTGTCCAGCCACCTCCTCTAGGTGCCATCCAGGGGTGAGTGGAGAATATGAAGGGAGAAGGAGACACCAGGAGAAAAGGTTGGACTCGATGACCCTGGAGGTTTTTTCCAGCCATGATGATTCTATGATTCTATGAATGGCCCCTGAGGCCACCCACGAGGTGTCTACGCACTCCTGCAGCCAGTTCCCAGACCACTGAGTGGTCCAAGGGGACAGTCACAGCACTAAAGGCAGAGAGGGCAAGAGCATTTCTTCCCCTCCTGCTGTAGGTAGTTTAGA
Organism: Rhinopomastus cyanomelas; assembly: GCA_013400115.1. Lineage (NCBI taxonomy): Eukaryota > Metazoa > Chordata > Aves > Bucerotiformes > Rhinopomastidae > Rhinopomastus > Rhinopomastus cyanomelas. The sequence continues at coordinate 113,211 of VXBP01008824.1, forward strand.
AATGAGCCAGACAACGTGAGAAGCAGTGGCACCACATCCAGCACAGACACCCGTTCTCGTGTTGCAAACAACATCCTGCACCCATCTAGTAGTTCTAATGGTACCCGAGGTTTCCCCCTCCTGCTTTAGAATCCACAGAGTCCATAAACAAGTTCTGTTCTACCAGGCACGTGAGATGCTGGAGCCACAGCGATTGGCAAGGGAAAGCCCCACACCAGCAACCCACAGGAACACCCCACCCTCTGATGGCTCCTGATGTTTGCCGACAGGTCTAAGAGCCTGACTTTTCACTCTTCTTTCCAGTCTGGGGCTGGCTCGTGATTTCTGAGTGCTGGGATGCCAGTGTTCTCTCAACCTGGCCCAAAAGGGGAACTGTCAGAGAGGCACCTGCTCACCCCTACAGCAGATGGACCCGGTTTTGGTAAAAGAGTGGCCTTGGAAGTCTGGGCCAGAGTCCTGTTACCCTCTCACAGACATTAAATAGAAGCAAAATAGGGAAGAATCAAAGAACAGGGCAAACAGGGGATGGTCCTCTGTGACTGGATCTAGGGGATCCTGCTCTGGCAAGGGGATTGGACTGGGTGGTCTTCCGAGGACCCTTCCAATCCCTGGTGCTCTGTGACTCTGTGTTGACCCAAAATATTTTGACAGCTTTTAAAGAGGTTCTTTGTGTGGGATGATGATCTTTTGCCTGTGCAGCTGAAAAGGTCTCGCCTTGCTCTCGCCAAGGGCGTTCACACTTGCACTCACGCTGAGGGACTCTTTTAAAGCCAGGACACACAATTCAGTCCCACACTTGTTTTTGAGAGATTGGTGGGATCTGCACATGTTACCAGAACCTCTGGGCCACGAGGTCACAAACAGGAGACGTCACCTGGCAATGGTCAGACAGAAAGACCTTTATGTGAAAGCTCAGACTTCGAGAAGCAGGACAACCGTCAGCGCCCAGCAAGAAATGAGGTACCTTCCCAAACAACAACTCCACAGAAGCTCTCAGTGCCTGGTACTCACCTTTCCCAGCCACAAGCAGAACAGGCTGTATGAGCTGCACAGCCCAGACCTTCCCTTCTGGTTGTCTCCATCTCCTTGAGCAAATGAGACAGGCAGGACACAAGGTGACTGAAAGCAAGGTCAAGCTTAAGGTCCTGCACCTGGGTGGAGGCAATCTCAAGGGTGATCTCTCTGCTCTAAAGAAGTCCCGCACGTCCTCAGCCCACACGCTGGGCTCGGCACTGCGGGCTGCCAACAGGTGCTGCAGGTTCCTAGCAGCGCCAAGTTTGAACTGTGGCATCGCCAGAGCAGTGGCTCTGCAGAGCCCACACAGCTCTCACAGGGGTCCCCTTCCCCACTCCTTCTAGAAAGAAAGTCAGGCTGACAGTGACAAAGGGCTCCAAAGGGAATCAGGCTCTGAAGTCCCATTGAATTAGCAGTGTTTACAAGGCAGTCATTAGGACAATGAGTCTTTAATGAGTCCGGTCCCAAAGAACACGTGGGGAAGCACCACAAACAGGAAGGCTGTGCTGCCCTCCCATTCATTCTCCTTGGCACAGGTGTAGAAGCCCTGAACCTAACCCAATCACATCCACGTCCTCCCGGGAACACAATGAAAGACCTGAACCTGCTGCTCTGTGACCAAACAATTCAAACACATTTCTTTAGGCCAAACCTCACGAGGTCCTTTTCCATCAGGGCTACACGTTGTTCCCATAGAGTTGCAGCAGAACAGCTGAGGCCGGGCCACCAAGGGTCCCTGAACCAGACTCCCTGCTCAAAGCAGAGCCACCTAAAGCTAGTTCCCAAGGACAAAGGCCAATTTTCTTTTGAACATCTCCAGGGTGGAGACCCCACAACTTCTCTGAGCAATTTGTTCTGGTAAATGACCACCTCACAGCAGAAATGTTTTTTTATTTAGGCAGAAGCACCTGGGTCTGAGTTTGTCCTCGTTACCAGCTGGTCCTGCCACTGGGCTCCAGCTTCTTCACACCCTTCCTTTGGGTATTTAGACACAGCAACACGATGTCCCTGAGTTTCTCGTCTCCAGGCTGAGCAATTCCAGCTCTCTGAGCCTTTCCATGCAGGAGAGATACTCCAGTCCCTCAAATATCTTAGTGGCCCTTTGCTGGACATACTGTTCTATGAGTGTCCTTCTGTGTCTCGTACAGACATGACCACAGTATAAGCGGCAGTTCAGACGCAGAGTCCCCAGTGTTGAGAGGAAGGGACAGAACACCTTCCTCCACCTGCTGTCCAGGGGCTGCCCAGAGGGGTTGTGGAGACTCCTTCTCTGGAGATGTTTCAAACCCACCTGGCCATGTTCCTTCCAGTCCCTGATGTTCTGTGTGATTCCATGATTCTTCTGCGATGGCCAACCCAGCTATGCAACCCAACAGCCCCAGCTTCGACCTATTGGTGAAGCACCCGCGGGTGACCCCACGGTTATATAGCAGAGAAGAAAGGAGGTGAGAAAGCGGGAGATGACCTGGTTTTATCAGAGCCCGTGGCTTGGTCACGGGACAGGGGAGGAGGACCAAACGCTGCGCACAGGCAACCACCGGCTGCCCAGCTGCAGCCCCAGCCCCGGCTCCCGGTGCGCCGGCAGCGCTGCGCTCCACGCCCGCCCAGCCCCGGCAGCCCCTCGCCCGAGCAGAGGGCTGCAGCCGCTGGGGAGCTGGACTGGAACTGAAACCCGCTGGCGGGAGATGGGGCCGCGGGTGGCCGCCTTGGGCTGCCAAGGAGCCGCGCACAAGTGTCCCGCAGGGAAGCGACGAGCACTCACGGAGCCTCCAGAGCCCCGGAGCTTTCAAAAGCCCTTTCCCCTGGCATCCCGGCAGCCGCCAGCGAGAACATAAACAGCTCCCCTCGTGTAAAAAGTGGCCTCGCAGGTGCCTGCAGCTGGCGGTTAACACAGACAGTAAGAGGATCAACTCCATCTCCGCCGGCGGAGCGAAGGAGGGAGGTGGCACAAAAAAGTCTCGCAGCCCCCGCGTTTGCCTGTCGGAGTTTAGTTAATTGGGATGAGAACGGGTCGCATTTAATCCCATTGTGAGGGAATGAAAACCGCGAAACCTACGCGGCTCCCGAAGGAACAGTGCTACCAGCAGCACCGCTCGCAGGGTGCCCGGCCGGGAGACCGGCCCGCACTGCCCCGACGGCCGAGGCAGGCGCACCCCGGGGCCGCTGCCGCCTCCCTCCCGCGGGGCAGTTCCACTCTCCCGGCCCTCTCTGGGCGGCTGCGGGGCGGCTGCGGGGCGGCTGCGGGGCGGCGGGGCAGGGACCGACGCCGCGCCTTTGCCCCGGCCGCTTCTGGGGAGATGAGCCGCGGGAGCGGCGGCGGCCTCGCGGGTCACGCTCAGTGGGACTGCGTGGACACCCGTAGGGGTGGGTGGGGTGATCCCCTCCATTTCAACCGCGAAGGGGAAAGGGGCGGAAAAATGCGGGACACGAGAGGCTGCCAGGGGGGTTCGGAGAAGCTGCTTCCGGGCTGGCGCAGACGAGCCGGACGCTGGTCCCGCCGCAGTGCCCGGCGCTCGGCGACGGGGCAGGACCTGGCAGCGGGGCTGGACCGGGCACAGTCCGTCTCGGCCGCACACACCCCCACCCCCACCCCCCGTTCCCGGTCTCCTCCGGTTTCCCTCCCCGCCGGGGGCGGCGGCGAGACCCGGGGTATGCGGCCGGCCCCGCAGCCCGGCGCCGGAATGGGCGCACCGCCGGCCGTGGAGAGGAGCCGGGGGTGGGGGGGGTCCTGCTGTCCGGTGGGACAGGCGGGCGGCGGGGGGAGGCGGCCCCCCCCGCCCCCCCCC
>VXBP01008824.1:117847-135347 GCA_013400115.1 Rhinopomastus cyanomelas
GGGGGGGGGGGTGTGTGGTGGGTGGGGGGGATACAGATCGTGTGCCAGTCCCCCGATCCCACACCTGCCGGGGTGTCCCCCGGCCGCATAAAGCGGGGTAAACAAAAAGAGCCTCGCTGCCACCTCTCATAAAGACGGACGTGTCACCAAGTCGTGTGAGAAAAGCCTGAGAACAAACGGGGCCACTCCGTCTCCAAGGGCTCTCCCTTGAACCGGGCGGAACAGCCTATTAAGGGCTTTACTTAATTACTGTAATGACTCTGGACAGGCTTTAAAACGCACTCAGCGCCGGGGCGACGGGGACGGGCCGGGGGGGTGCCGGGGATCCGCGGGCAGGCGGCGGGGACGTGGGGCTGGGGGTGGGCGGCGAGCGGGGCGCAGGACGCGGCATCCGCATCCCCGCGCATCCCCGGCCCCCTCTATTGTGGGACCATCACGTGTCCCCCCGAGGTCCACGTGGGGCGACACAGCTGGGCCGCCCCCCGGCTGCGTGGACGGGCGGCGAGGAGGCGGGGGATTGGGGTGGGGAAGGAAGGAGAGTGAAGGGAAAGAAAAAGAACCCAAACCCCTGATCCCCTCTCTCGCCCCCGTCCACCCTGATCTTTAATGCATACATCCCCCCGGCACCGCTCGCCCTTAATCCTGTGGGATCAGCGGGCCCGCGGAGGCCCCCCCGGGGTCCCCCCCAAGAAGTGATGGCTTTATAAGAGGCCTTGGAGGGAGCGGGGGGACTCAGTGCCCACCATGGCCTCCAGCAAGCTCAAGGAGAGGAGGGTGAGGCCGCCTTGTGCGCACGGGCTCTGCGGGGCCGCCGAGGGCTCTCTCTCACCTTCCCTTCGAAATTCCCCCACCCCTAGAGGAAAAGACCCCCTCCCCTCCATCTCCAGCCCAACCACTGCCCCTTACACACGAACCGAGCCCGCCCTCGCCTGGGCCGCCAGCACAGACGGGGAGTCCTCGGGAAGGACCGTCCTCCGGAGCATTTCTCCCGGGACGGCCGGGCCGCGCCCGGCACCGCCGGTGGGAGCGGGGTCGGGGCCGGCTGCCCTGCAGGGATCGGGGCTGTGGGACTCCGTCCCGGCGAGGTCAGATCCGGTTCCTCCTCCCGCCGCTAACGACCCCCGTCTGTTTTGCAGAGGACGCCAGTTTCCCACAAAGTGATCGAGAAGCGGAGGAGGGACCGCATCAACCGCTGCCTTACGGAGCTGGGGAAGACGGTGCCCATGGCTCTGGCCAAGCAGGTAGGCGTGGGGGCTCCTCTAAGCCCCTCTCCCAGGTGCGCAGCGACCCCCGTGCCCCTACGCCAGGCGGGGTCGTGCACCGCGGGGCAGCTTCAGCGGAGAGGGGCTGACGTCCCTGTCTCCCCGGACCCGCAACAGAGCTCGGGGAAGCTGGAGAAAGCGGAGATCCTGGAGATGACGGTGCAGTACCTGAGGGCCCTGCATTCAGCGGACTTCCCCCGGGGCCGGGAGAAGGGTAGGTGTGCGGGAGGGGGACCCTCGCAGGGTGGGCGGCACCGACACCCCCCCCCCCGCCTCCTTTTTGCCCTTCCAGGCCGGACCCTGACTCCGCTGCTCCTTCCTTTCCAGCAGAGCTGCTCTCCGAGTTCGCCAACTACTTCCACTACGGCTACCATGAGTGCATGAAGAACCTGGTTCACTACCTGACCACGGTGGAGAGGATGGAGACCAAAGACACCAAGTACGCCCGCATCCTTGCCTTCCTCCAGTCCAAGGCGCGATTCGTCACCGAGCCGCTCTTTGCCTCCCTGGGCTCCCTCCCGGAGCCGGATTTCTCCTACCGGCCGCACCCCGGGCCCGAGTGTCCCGCCGAGGTCGGGCTCCAGCCGCCGTCGGGGAGCCCCTTCCCCTGGCACGGCTCCGGCCGCAGCCCCCCGCTGCCCTACACTCTGCCCAGCGCCGCCGCGCCCCTGGGCAGCCCCGGCCCGCAGCGCAGCACCTTCCTCTCCTCTGTGCAGGGGCTGGACCGCCGCTACCTCAGCCTCCTCGGCCATTCCCACCCCAACGCCTTCGGGCTGCCCCCGGGCCAGCACCCCTCTGCGCTATAATGACTCGCCCCGGCCTCACCCCTCCTGTTCACGGCCGTGGACTGCGGCAGCCCAGGCCGAGGGGCCTGGATGTGCCCCCTGGCTCTTCCCGTCCCGCTCTCCCCATCTCCGGGTGCGGTGCCCGTGCAAGCGGTGCCTTGGAATAAACGTGTGGACGCCCCGCCGCCCCCTCTCGTGTGCGGGAGGGGCCTCCTCCGCCTCGAGAGGGAAAAACCCCACGAGCAAAACGGGGCAGGCGACAGCCCGGAGCTGCTGCGCTCCCCGGCCGGGAGCCCACGGGGCTGGTCGACGCTCGGTGCCGCCCGGCCTCTGCTCCGAGACCGGCTGCGGGAGCCGCCCGGGGGTGCCCGGCGGCGGGGATGAAGCCCGCAGTGCCAGCCCCCGGGGGCGCTGCTGCGTCCAGGAGGCTCCGTGGGGTCCCCAGTGCTTTGCGGGACAATTTTCTGCGTCGCAGCGCGTTCGGAGGAGGAGGAGGCCGGGGGAAGGCGCAGGACGGGGCGGGGAGGGGAGGCGGGCGCTGCGCAGGGAATAAACCGAAGTAAAGCGAATCCTTCCAGATGTGTGGAGGCGTCCCGGTGTCCCCCGCTGTCCCTTAGTGTCCCCGGGCCTTCCCCTGCCTCTGCCCGAGAAGCCGCCGAGGGGTCAATTAACCCGTTCCAGTGCGGTGGGGAGGCTCTGAGGAGGTCTGGCCCGGGTTGTTTGCGCAGGTCACGGAGTGGGCTGACCCGCAGTTTGTAAATCGACCCGACCCCATTATTCGGAGACGGACAGAAAGGTCTTCCTCACGACGACTGAAACAGGAGAGGGGGTGTCTTTCCGTTTAGTCCGTAAACACAGGGAGAGCTGCCGCTCCAGATTAGCGGGGAGGAGTTCCCTCGGCGGGATAACGGAGCGAGGCGGCCAGAGAGGGGAGCAAAACACCACCCAACCCTTGGTTTCCTCGGCACGTGCGGGACGGCAAAGCCCGAGGGCACTGCTTTCTTGCCGGGCGCACACGGCGCAGTGCTGCAGGGTCGGCCGGGAGCTCCGAGCGGCAGCAGGACGGCTGTTGCCTATGAGGAGGGCGCTTGTCCCACACCCGCTTCCCCAGCGCCGGCTGCATGACATGGAGCAGATGTGAACACGAAGCTGAGAGCCCCCATCACGATGTTCATTCTGTGAACACGAAGCTGTGAGCCCCGCTCGGCACTGCAGCGTTAAGGAGACAGCGCTTCCCTGGATAGACAAATTATTACCGTAGCCAACGTGCTGGTCCCTGTTAACCAAGTGAAACAAAACTCCTCTTCGCTAAGCAGATTTCCTCTCCGGGATTAGCAGAGGGCCACCACGGGCAAACCTGGGGTCATTCCCCTGTGATCTTGCAAACCTGCACTGGTCCATGACAGTCTTTGTAGCTCCAGTGTCACCACGCCGGTGTTTTCTTTCTCTTTCCTAGCTGTGGAGGATAAACCCCTCTGTGGCTTCACAATGACTTTAGGATAAAAGTCTCCCCCTCCTCCGTCCGTGCAGGGCTCTGAGCTCATTTCCCTGTACTTGCAGACTCCAGCTTTCACCCCCAGAGGAACTGTGACACCCAACAAAGGCGGTGGTGCTGGCAATGCGGGCCGAATCGGCTTTGCAGCAAGGATCCACTGTTGTGTGCTGGGCTCCACACCTGCCTGGGGGGGGGCCTCAGACACCCGTGAACAAGTAGTGGGGCTCCCCTGGGACAGGCAGCCTTTGTGTTTTAGTAGAGATTGCCATCATTTGCTTTATCTTACATTTCTATGTGTGGAGGACAGAGAGTTTTAGCTGTTTTAAATGCAGAGTGGGGGGTTAAGCTCTGTCATGAACTAGTGGGAGCAGGAAGAAGCTGGATGTCACCTCTCACAGGAACAGGTAGGAGCTGGATGTCACCTGTGCTGGGCCAGTTAAAGGCCATATCTGGTGCCAGGTAGGGTGCCCCTCTGGGCTGGTGATGCTTATCTTCTGACACAGCAGTGCCACGTACTGCTGGCTGGTGGCAACCAGCACGGGAATGAACAAAGGGATGTTGCTCTTGGAAATGAACACCTTTGTCTCACCAAGCCCTCAAAAAGGCAGCTTCTCTGTAACACACCTGCTTGGCTAAGTGATGCTGCTCACAGCATCAGATCTCAAACAGCTGCATCAGCACATCTAGGTGAGCTGAACCATGGGTTGGGAAGAAGCAGATGAGGGGAAAAGGAACAGCTCTGGTGCCAGCTGTTCTCAGCAGTAATGGTGTCTGCAATAGCTGGCTTCCTGGTGTCATGGATGTGATCCCGTGGTACCAAAGGCCTCACCAGTTTGTATCTCTGTCTCTTTGTCCCACTATTCTGTGGGATTCTGCTGCTGCTCCTCAGGCTCCAAAGCACCCTAGGGTAGGTGGCATGGTTTCACCAGGGTCATACCAGAAGTGCTTAGGAGAGCAGATGCCAGGATTTACTCGCCACACCACCCAGGTCAGCTCCTAGCCCTGCTACCACATTCTCAGTGAGTTAAATATTGCCTCCAAGCCCAGATGGCTGTCTTTCCTTCGTAAGCGATGCAGGCATAAGAGGGAGACTTTGGGAATGTTCTGTACCGGCTGCACGCTGCTGGAGCAGCTGCACACTTGTCCAGAGACCCCTTGGCGAGGGCAGCCTTTTGGAAAGAAGCCCCCAAGGGGACACTTCCACGTTTGCTAAGCTGCAGCTTCTGATTCCATAGAACTACCTTCTGCCTCAGACAAGCTCATCCCACCATCATGTTTATTTCCAGTCAACGTGTCCACAGATTGCAGAAAGGCTGCTTTAGGAAAAGATCACTGGATCCTCTTCAAGACGCACATAACCATGGCAGGATGGGTATGAGGGGACTCCCAGGGTATGCATGAGGTGAAAGCTCTGGTACCTATCCACACATCTCCCTGCAGAGCCTGTGAAAATCAAACAGAACTCTTAAAAAAGAGACAGTAATGCCTACAACAACCAGATAAAACATCAAACATGAGGAGAGAGGAGCAGTCTGGAAGATGCAAACTCAGAGTAGTAAATCTAGTTCAACCCTGGGAACAGAACGTCCAGCTACAGCAGCAGGAATTTGCTTTCATTGGTGGTTAATCGAGTTAACTAGGCTGAACAAACTGCTTTTGCTACCAGGAGCTCTAAACCTTTGCACATGTTTACTCTGAACAATTGGCACGTTCATTCTGAAGGGGGCAAATCTAAATTGCTCTGAGAGGGGCACAGACAATTCAAGTGGTAACTGCTGCAAGAACACAACACCCTAAAATGCAGCCCTAGTCTAGGCAATGACCTGTGTCATTAAACAACGGGGTTCTCTGAACAAGGGAGTCTTGCAGGGCAACAGGAGACTCCTGACAGGGCCTGTGACTTGGTTGGTGCACTTTGGCCGAACATTCTGAAGGCAGTTTGTCCCCTGCTGAGGATTAGCCCAAAGCAGGTAGAAGGATTTACACCAGTTCACTTAGTGGTGCTTTAGTTAGAGATTATCTTTGCTGCTAGTTATGTGGAAACCAGTAAGATCCTGAGCTCACCTCAGTTTTTTGTGCATTCCAGTGTGAAAATGATGGCTCCAGCCCTTGGAAGGGTGCAGGCCTTTAGAGTAGGGAGCAGTTCAACTGGAACCCACAGGAGCAGGACTACAGCATAAATCACCTTCATGGTGATTCTACAACCTGTTGCTGTCTCTCAGCCCTTGGTTGCCAGCCTGAGGCTAAAACTTTCTTTCCAGAAGCTGGAGTTACAAGTTTTTGAGGCTAGAACCAGGTGCCCCTCTTTGGGACCACCTGCTCAGAACCACTCTGCCCCTAAAAAGCCACCTCTGTTATCTTTAAAGGAAGTATGATGCCTTGGTTAGTCCTTTGACAGGAGCAACTAGATGGTCATCTGGATGAAGAGGGTTTGATCTCAGGGTATCAATACAGGGTCTCCTTCTCCGGAGATGTTTAAAACCCGCCTGGCCATGTTCCTGTGCAACTGGATCTAGGGGATCCTGCTGTGGCAGGGGGATTGGACTGGATGATCTTTTGAGATCCCTTCCCAGAACCCCTAATGTGCTGGGATTCTGGGGTTCTATGAATGTCCTTTGCTTTACCCTAGGGTGACCTCACAGTTTGATGCAGACAGGCTCCGGATACCCCTGTGCACCACTCCTCGCTTAAGCAGGCACTGCTGCTCCAGCTGGGAGGAAAAGTCAGGGCTCAGAGGTTTTCTGTCAATGGTAGGAGGAAGGACATTACTTAACCCTCACCACCAAACTGGTGGCTGGGTTTTCAGGACTGGGATCTGTAGAAGGAACACACTGACAACAAAACCTACAGGAAAGCCCCACAGAGCTTCAGTTTCAAATGAGAGAAGTTGTGACAGGGATCAGCAACTCTCACCAAGCACAGGTCACACAATTTCTAGAACCTCAGGAAACCCTGAGACAGTGTTTATTACCCATAACACAGCTACACACTGAAATACACTCTGTCCTGCACATTCCCCTGTGAAGCTCCTTCTTTTCACAGGACACAGTAATAATTCCCCTATGCCACGGACTTTTTTCATGCAGCATCTTCTCCTCTCCTAAAGAGATGATGAAAGATCTGGAGTTGTATTCCTCAGAGTGTTGTGAATACTCTCTGGTGTCTGCAGGAGAGAAGGCCATATGGGAAAGAGCAAGAGTACCACAGCATCACATAAAATCATTGGAAGAGACCCTGAAAGATCATCCAGTGCAACCCCCCCACCACGGCAGGATGTCCTAGATCCAGTCACACAGGAGCATGGCCAGGTGGGTTTGAAACATCTCCAGAGAAGGAGACTTGCACGATGCCGAAACCTGTCAGACAGCCAAGTTCCACAAAAACTGGTAGAGCGACGATGAAAGGTTCCACTGCAGGTTACAAGTCATCACCTGCATGAAAGGCAGTGTGTAAAAGCAAAATAGAGGCTTTTACCTGTTTGTTAGCTCTGCACATTTTCTCTGCACCAAATCCTCAGCTAGTGTGGGTGGGCAGAGCTTCCTGGAGACCCCTGAAGCCAGGAGCCGGCGACGCACGAAGCTGGATGAGCAGAGAGCCCACCAAACTCGTCAGTGATACCACAGTGACTCCTCATGCTCAGGTTATGCACTCAGCCATGCAGCCCCATGTTTATCACATTGTACAGGAAGGCAATCACCAAGCCTGGCCCTAAGCACACAGTTACTGTGATCATGCAGGCGAAGTCATTTACAGAACAGAATCACAGAATCACTCACGAAAAAACCCTTGGGATCACCAAGATCATTGGGACCATCAGCCAAGAACCCTACTCTACAAGGTCACCCCTAAACCATAGCACCCAACTAAGCCCAGCTAGTTACAGAACAGGTCATAGAATCATAGAATCATTAGGGATTGGAGGGACCTCGAAAGATCATCTAGTCCAATCCCACTGCAACAGCAGGATCAACTAGACCAAGTCACACAGGAACTCATCCAGGCGGGTCTTGAACATCTCCAGTGAAAGCGACTCCACAACCACCCTGGGCAGCCTGTTCCTGTGCTCTGTCACCCTCACTGTGAAGAAGGTCCTTCTCAGATTGATTTGGAACCTTCTATGCTCCAGCTTACAATCATTGCCCCTCGTCCTGTCACTACATGACACTGAAAATAGCCCAGCTCCATCCTCCTGACACCCACGCCTCAAATATTTGTAGACATTAATGAGGTCACCCCTCAGTCTTCTCTTCTCCAAGCTGAAGAGACCCAACTCCCTCAGCCTCTCCTCATAAGGGAGGTGGTCCTTCTCCTTCATCATCTTTGTTGCCCTTCGCTGGACCCTCTCCAGCAGCTCCACATCCCTCTTGAACTGAGGAGCCCAGAACTGGACACAATACTCCAGATGTGGTCTCACTAGGACAGAGTAGAGGGGGAGAAGAACCTCTCTTGATCTGCTAACCACCCCTCTTCTAATCCACCCCAGGATGCTGTTGGCCCTCTTGGCCACAAGAGCACATTGCTGGCTCATAGTCATCCTGCTGTCCACCAGGACCCCCAGCTCCCTTTCTCCTACACTACTCTCCAACAGGTCGGTCCCCAGCCTATACTGGTACCTGGGGTTGTTCTTGCCCAGATGTAAGACTCTACTCTTACCCTTGTTATACGTCATTAAATTTCTCCCTGACCAGCTCCCCAGACTGTCCAGGTCCTGCTGAATGGCAGCACAGTCTGCAGGGGTGTTGGCCACTCCTCCCAGCTTTGTGGCATCAGCAAACTTGATGACAGTGCATGCCAATCAGTCATCCAATCATCAATGAATAGATTGAACAGGACTGGTCCCAGCACCGATCCCTGGGGCACTCCACTAGATACAGGCCTCCAACCAGTCTCTGTCCCATTGACCACCACTCTCTGACTTCTACCCTGTAGCCAGTTTACGATCCACCTCACCACCCAATAATCTAGACCACACTGCCTCAGTTTAACTGCCTCTGGCTCCCATAAAATACTCATCCAAGAAAAACCACACAACGAGGCACAACTACCTACACAGAAATGGAACTGATGGTTGGACTCGATGATCCCAAGGGTCTTTTCCAACCTGAAAGATTCTGTGACTCTGTGATTAACCACCCACCAAAAATCAGGCCTTTTCTCCATAACATAGTTATCAAATTGTCAAGTCCAGAAGCCTGAGCCCTTCCATGGCACTGGTTTAGCTGAAGAGCAGCCACTCTATTCCCTTGGCACCTCTGCCAACATGAAAAAAAGGCCTTCAGGAAATTCCCGTATAAAACATCTATAGAACAAAGGAGAAAAATCAATATTCTGAAGGAGAAACATCTCAATTAGCAGCATCAAATGGATCTGGACTGCAAACAATTTGGAAGGTGAACAACGAAGCTGGAGAAGGTGGGAGAACTCTTGCACGTTCTGGGAAAATTGCTCACAGAACTTCTAGTCTGAGGGAATTCCAATGTATTTCTGTTAAAGACACTCGTTCTCTTCTAACAGCCTGTTGCTTTTCAGTAGCCCTCCCTAGAAAATGACTGGCTAGATTTGAGAAGAGGGCCTAAGGACGGCCAAGGGGAAGGAAACATCCTGTATGAAACACAGGTCTGCAAGAAGGCATTCTCCACAAACCTGTCTGCATTCAAGCTGTGTCTCATGGGGCAGTTTTGCTACCCCCTGCACAGCTACTGGTGCTTGTCCTGAAGAAGGAGAATCCCTTGCTATCTGTCCTGCCCAAAGATATGCCACCCCTCTCTGGATTTAGCGCAAAATCCTCCCTAGCAGCCACCCTTCAAGCAAGCCCAGCAGGGCTCCCTTCTCACATGGCATTAAGTGACACGACACTGTCATCTTCGATCCGTGCAACTTCTTGCCTCCAACCCCCATGCTGAGATCTTGTGTTCCTTTTCTCCCCAGGGTCATGTCGTACACAGAGTCCCCACTGTGGCTTTGCTCTACTGGGTCAAGGGAAACACGAGAGGATGAATTTTACCCTTTCCTGTTAATGGTTAAATTTGGGGAAGGGAAAACAAGTGGTGTTTGTAGACCTTGTCTTCAAAACTGCTTTCACAGATCAGGACAAATTGTGAGGACAGGCCCTCCCCAGGGCTTTGGATTTGCTGTGCTGTAAGCAATGGGCAGTGGGGTGGCATCGAACGAACCCTAGCTGTCCTAGATCTGAACTGTGTTCTCCTGCGCAGCAAGTGGGTGATTCAAAGGGAGCCTGGCAAAAGGTCCTTGTACTTTCAGAGTTAGAGCACTGGGAATATTTCCTGCGGATACGAGGTCCAGCAACCCCGTAGCCTGGTGTGGGTTTCTGCAACTCATTGCAAGTTTGGGGCAAACTTACTCAGTGCTGTTTATCTTTCTTCCATCAGAAGAGGCCAGGAAAGAAAGGCTGCACTGGCTGCCACTTCCCAAGAGGCTTTTTATCTGTTTAAACCAACGAGGGATTTTTCACATATTGACACAAGCATTCATTTGCTAATTTGCTGGACACCACACTGCACAGCGCTGCTGAATGTGGCTGGGACACTTGGATACTCAGCGCTGCGCAGACCCCCGCGTCAGTCCCACTACACACACGCTTTTCCTCCTCTATCTCCTAGATAAAAGTCACTGTTTGATCGCCTTAAGGAAAAGAATGAGTTAAATGGACCAATATTTTAGCCTTGGCTCTAAAACTGGGCCCTTTCAGAAGCTACTCAGCACCTGCAGCAGCGGGGTCATTTGCACACCCATAAATAAATAAATTAACAATGAATAAATAATTTAATCCCGGCGCACAATGCCACCTTGCAGACCTGATCCTCTGCTCCCAGTGAATTTGTCCATTCCTAATTCTTTTTGATAAAGTCCTCAGATACTTGCTGACTGTCACTCTAATTTTCTTATTGTTTTCGCCTGATTAGTTCTGTATGACCTAAGGTCGCCCTTAAAATCCACATCTCTCGTGAAGACTCCGAAAGGCCCTTCTTTTTTTCAAAGGGATGGAAAGTGCCTGCCATTTCTCCGGACAAAAGCTTGGAAGGTTTTCAGTTATTAGCCTCCTGAAGCAGCCCTCTCGCTCACCCAAGCGCAAAAAAAACTCATTAGGGGGCACCTTTCTTTCTGGCTGCTTTATCTGACGCATGTAGGGTTTGCGTGTCTCGAGGTTTGCAGGTCTCGGATGAATTCGGACAGCCTCCCTTTTAACCCTGCCGGCTGGCGCTTGTGCCCACCGCAGACGTGCGCCGGGGCTCCGTGCACTGAACCACCTGGAGACGCTTGGCTTCCTCAAAGCTGCTTTGCGCTCCCCTTCGTGACGAACACAAGACGGGCCGGCGTGCTGCTGCACTCTGAAGCCCCACTCTTGCGGGTGGAGAGGCAGCCAGGGCTGCCAGCTGCCCACAGGCCCCACGTTCTGCACTCTGCAATTACAATATGAAGCCAAAGTTAGTGTCTCGGTTGCAGAACCCCTATTACCATCGGAGGGATTTGCAAGGCTAAGGCAGTCCAGCCCTGAGAGCCTGCTGTGGCCAGGCTGCATTATGCCCTGGCCTGCTCGGTCTTGTCCAGGCAGCAAGGTCAGACCTCGAGCCACAAGGATGATGAAGGGAGGGGAGTGTCTGCCTGATGAGGAAAGGCTGAGGGAGCTGGGGCTCTTGAGCTTGGAGAAAAAGAGCCTGAGGGGTGACCCCATGAACGTTGATCAATATGTGAAGGGTGGGTGTCAGGAGGATGGAGCCAGGCTCTGCTCAGGGGCACCCGATGACAGGACAAAGGGCAGCGGGTGTGAGCTGGAACAGAGGAGGTTCCACATCAGTGAGAGAAGGACCTTCTTAATCGAAGAACACTAGAAGCAAGGGACCAGAGCATCTCTTGCTTTTGTATTTAAGCTGTATCAGAGCTTATGATCACTAATTACCCTTAGCTTTCTTAATTCTGATACCAGTTATGACTGGGGTCTGCAGAGCCATTCTGCCCAGAGCTTCTCAGCAGCCCCCACTTCCTGCATTTTCATAACACAGAATGAAGGGTGGTACCAGAGATTTCCTCAGGCACATTTCACACCAACCCTCAAGGAAGAGGCAGCAGAAGTCAAAGGTAGTGACACAAGTTTGTAAGTCAAGTTAATAAACCACCCACAGGTATTGGAAAGACATAATAAAGGAAAATTAGAAAAAGAAGGTGAAGAGCAGCAGTCAGGAAGCAGTTTGGAGAAACCAGACTGTTCTCAGGAGCCACAGGAAGGCACTTCAAGTAGGCTCCAGGAGAAGTCCTGTCACCAGGTTCCAGGTGCAGCAGCTACAGCCAAGTGGCTACAGAATTGGTTGGGTTTTACGGTTTGAAAATAAGAGTCTTCACTACGCAAAGAGGTGTCGTTGTGACACCACTGTGCTGTGTCTCCAGTTGCTAAGCAAAAGGATGTCTACCCCTCCTGTGGGGATTAAAACACACCAGTAACCAGGAGGCAGATGAAGTGAAGTGGGACCAGCCAGGAAATTCTGCTTTCCAGTGGAAGTGGTGTCCTTTCGACAACAGACTTTTCCCAGAGGCAGTCACAGATTTTACTGAAACACAAATATTTTCCCTTAATAGTAGTCTAAGCCCATTGAAATGGACAATAACTACTGTTGTAGCAGCTTTCAGCACAAAGTCTAGCAGTAGTGGGGAACAAGAACTCAGGAGTGTGAGAGAAGATGCGCAAAGGTAGACTGATGTTAAAAGAGACTGAACGGAAGGACTCCCATCCAAGCCAACCCGTTAGTTTGCATCAGCGAATGACCCAGAGATCCCTCCTTGGAGTAAAGGAATCACAGAATCTCAAAACCTGAGGGATTGGAAGGGACCTCAAAAGATCAGCTAGTCCAACCCCCCTGCCACAGCAGGATCCCCCAGATCCAGTCACACAGGAACATGGCCAGTCGAGTTTGAAATGTCCCCAGAGAAGGAGACTCCACTTGGCTGATCACTCAGCTAGACAAATCCCAAGGCGTCAAGTGTGATGCAAATCTGCTCTTCACCACGTGGGCCATGATGACAGCTGTTGCCACTCAAGTGTTCTCAGGCACACTTCATGTTTTCTCCACCATTCCAAACGAGCAAGTCCTACTCTGTGAGTTAGTCCCCAGCTTCAAGAGTTGGAGGGTCTGAACCACCAGACAGTCTGAACCACCAGGGCACTCTGAACTAGCAACGTGTCCGTCTCCTGAACCACTGCTTTGCCCAGTCATTAAAAAATACATTTCTAGACCATTTTTCAATTACTATAATATTGAACCTCAAAGTTTTGTGTTAAGAAAGATGAACCCTTCTTACTTACTGTGTGGCTGGTCACAACCTCTTCATGCTCTTTCATACAGTCCATGGGCTTCTCAACAGTGGCAGAGGTGACAGTTGAAAATATATCGAGCAGGAAGAAGTTCAGACATGCAGCAGCTCAGCCTCGTTTATCTTCAAGATCCCTTCAAGAAATGAAACTGGCAGTTAGAAAGCTGGCACGAATGCTTAGTGCAGTCTTCCTCTCAAAGGATTTCCCAGCTGTCCTACACAACTCGGTTTGTTTTCCTTTAAAGGGAAGGCGCAGAGAAAATGAAGCCACAGAAGCAGGACTCTTTTGCTGGACACCACCAGAGCAGAGCCCCTTAAAATGTCTAAAGAAGTAACATCACTCCACAGAGACTCTGTCCCTTCCAAAGACACTGTCTGTAGTATTTCACACACCACTACCAGGGATCAGCATAAGGAAAGAGAATTTATTTACAATTCCATTAGTGACACCAAAAAGAGGCAGGTTCACATTTCCTACGGATGGGAAACTGCCAGGAGAAAAAAGAAACACAACAACAACTGGAGATTCCTTTTAAAAATCATTATATTTAAAATCTCACTGAGTAGTGAGAAACAATTTCACGAGGTCTCCCTGACTGCTGAGATGATGTTGTTGCAAATATCTGAGGGCAAAATCAATCTGGGATGAGCAGACACGACACCCCGTAACCCTGGGACAAGCAGGTTCGACACCACATATCCCTGGGACAGAGAACATGTCTTTCTCCTTCTTGAGGAGGACACAGTCAGTAACAGCGGTAATTCAAAGCCACATTAGAAAACCAGTGAGAAATCATGAAATAGAAGTGAATAAAGTACTTTGTAGACTTCAGCTGCTCCTGGTCCTTCAGCAGTTCATGGGTCAGTGTCTGAAAATCAGAACCAGAAACTAGTTGGTTTATTTCTGTGCTCATGGCACAGTACAGATCAGTGGTGAAAAGACATTTTTCTATTGAATGAACTGACCAGTTACAACAATCTACTGCTACCAGCCCCAGAGAACTTGAAGCAATTGCTAAGTACCTAATTTGACCTCTGATGAGTTAGAATCATAGAATCACAGAATGTATTGTGTTGGAAGGGACCTCCAAAGTCCATCTACAGCCCCCTACAACAAGCAGGGACATCTCTAACTAGAACAGAGTGCCCAGAGCCCCATCCAGCCTGACCTTGAGGAGCTCCAGGGATGGGGCCCCCACTACCTCTCTAGGTGACCTGTTCCAGGGATCCTCCACCCTCAGATTCACACTTGATGAAACTGAGGGCAGTGCCAGCATTGCGAGTGCCCCTGAGCTCTGTGGGTACACTATGTGCTCCTGGCTTTGAGTGCTCCTGTCACACATCAGCTGCTGGAGGCAGCTGGAATTAGCAGTGTGGCAGCCAAGTGCAACTGTCTGTCCCTTACGTACCAGGTGGTAAATGGCACTGAGAGCACCAGTAAGACGTCTCAAGCACCAGGACAATGAAGGTGGCCAGTTTACCTTCCCATGGACTACCATTGCTAACACTCCTTGGTCTGTAATTGCTTCAGCATGACTGAGTTTGATTTATACGAGAACAAGGTGAAGTAAGTTATGAACAGAATGATGGAGAAGGTCCTCAGTGACTGCTCCAAACCTTTGGGCAGCCTCAAATCAAACCCATGTGCTTTAGCCTGGACTCAGGTAAGCTCAGAACACCTTGAGATGTGCCCAGACCAGGACCAGCAAGGACACAGGACCTCACCAGCCTCTGCATTTCACTGGCAGCAAAAAGGGAAAAGACTGGGGAAGCTGCACTGGAACATGGAAAAATCTATTGTGCTTCTATTTTTGTAGCCAACTTGCTTGGCAGGAGCTGCTGGCCCCTGCCTGCACAGCCACGTGCTGTGGTCTTATGGTCCAGGAATGCAAGTGGGACAGCACAGGCCAAGCAGGACGTCAGCTGCAGCAGCTGTGTCAGACTGCTCTAGCAGAGGCTGTGCTACAGGCTGGAACAAGCCTGTGCCAGTGTGTCTGTTGGCAGTGCAGCTTGGCTTAGCCTGTGTTTCTGTATGCCTGGGCACGCAGCACACCTGAGCGGGGAGGATGGACCCTGTGCTTTACCCTCTAAGCTCCCATTAAGATTGGTCTCAAATCAGTTTGGGTTTAAAACATCCTACAGCAGCCTTAAGTCTGTCTTAAAGTTTCGTCAGTTGGAAGAGCTTCCCCACCTCCTCCTCCTTGGTGCCCCCATCTTGCCAAGTCACTCCCAAAAACAAGGCTCAGCAGACTCTAGTCCCCCCTTGCCTCTGCCAGCTGCCTCCCCCTACCCCAGAGAAGAGCTGCAGAAGCATCAGCACTTTCCCCAGCAAGGATTTCTCTGCAGAGAAGGGACATCCAGGTGTAGGTTACAGGGAGACCTTCTGGGATGCTCAGCAGTGCAGGCTCTCCCCCACTCCACAGACAGAGCAGTGAGAGGGGGAAGAGGTTTCACATGAACAACCAGCAGAGAAGCAAAGGTTAGATGAGGTGCTGAGTGGGCAGCGCCACGGGCTCAGGTAAGGTCACCCTCACACCTAAGGTGGCTGAACTCCCAGTGCTGGTGCTGGCAGCCTCAGAAGCTCTGGCAAGGACAAGCGCTGCTGCCCCAGTTGCCGGATTCTGCCGGGGATTTCAGACTTCGAGACGCTGCTGCCTACGAGGGATGGGGTTTCCCGTTGCTTAAAGCACCCACGGCTGTCCCACAGAACACACGTTCCGCTGCTCCTGAGGGCATCTTCGAGCTCGCCCAGAACCTCTGCAGTCACCCAAGAAAACAGCCAACAGCCCGGGCGCATAGATAAAACCCCGAACCACACAGGAACCCTCGGACAGCTAACCCCACACGTATCCACTCCCAAGCACACGGGGGAAAAGTCGCATCTTCCCTCCTGAGACCAGACAGCAGTTGGCAGCAGCAAAACCATGTCCCCCCATCCTTTGTCTCTGCGGGACCCGGAGATACGCGGTGCTCAGGGGGTTCCGGGGGACTGCGGGACCCCGCGGGTAGTGCAGCACCCTGGCAGGCGCGGTGTCCGGAGCGTTGCGGAGCCCCGGGGATGCGGGGCTCCGCCCCGTGCCGGCGGCGCGGGGTCGCGGCGCCCCCTGCAGGCCCCGCGGGACAGCAGCACTCGTACGGTCAGCGCGGCCCCGGCGGCAGCAGCCCGGGGACCGCCGAGGGGCGATAGGAAAGGAACACTTTGTATGCGAAACGCTTCTGCGAACCCGGCTGGACGGGAGGGCGCGTCGGCAGCCCGTCTGCAAGAGCAGCCTCTGGAGGTTCATTCGGCCCCCCGGAACTGGCTGCGGACCCCGTCCCGCCGCGGAGCCTCGCGCTGATGCAAAACGCTCTGACCTCGTGCTGAAGGTCAGAGTGATATAAAACTCACAGGCTTCAGGAGGAATAAGAAAGAAGCCAAGACGTGGGTTTGAAATTTATCTGTTCGAGACATCTCTGCGGAAAGGCCTCCCCAACTGCTCTGTGTCGCCCTGTCCACGCACCTCATCCTATGGCTGCCCTGGCTGGGGTCAGGGGATGCCCGTCTGTCCGAGCACACAGCCAAGCTGCTGGCTCTTTCCGGGTTAGAATCATTGCACGGGGTCTTCTGAAGAGGTCTGTAACAAATGTCAGCGCTGACCTGCCCCTGGTTAAAGCAAATGGTTAAAGCTCTTGGACATCTCAGTCCAAAGGGATTGGCAATACAGGGACAGAGCTAGCAAAGGCTGCCCGGGGGGGGTTAGTGACCACAAACCAAGGCCTAGCAGAGAGGAAAAAAAACCCTGAAGCAGGTCACCTTCAGCAGGGAGCACGTGCTCTGCTTTAGAGCCATTTCAGCACCAGAAGAAGATCCGAGAGGGGTTTGTTGGGTTTTTTCCTCCAATAGTAGCACAAATGACCAAGATGTCAGTGCCTTGGAAGGGCACAGACCTAGACAGCACAAAACAACCTGGATAGAAGCTTCTCTTTCTTGCTTGTTAGTACTCCTGGCCATTGCTTTTCTTATCTTTGGGTAATAAACCACACCTCATGGTGGAGATACTCCTTCTACTGCCTGCAACACAGACAGAACCACCTCATGCTGGAGATACTCCTTCTATTGTCTACTACACAGACAGAAACACCTAACACTATGGTCTTGCCTGAATTCTTTACTAAAGCAATGAAGAAACAAAGGCATTTCCTTGCATAAGTCTTACACATATAGGGATTAAACATGACTTCTAAGACAAAGACCCAGTATACAGCAGCACGCCCTTACAAACACACTACGTTAGTATGAAATAAAGACCCCAGCTATTTAGAAACAGACAAGACCCATGAATGACTCAGGTCCCACTGCAAACCTGTCTGAACTTTAGGAGGAGTGTGGAAGATTAGAATGGCGTAGGAGTGTGACTAACATGCTGGTTCTCTGAGCAGAACCCAAAAAGAAGAATTAAAAATACAGCTTGGAAGACTAAAGTGAACTGTTCTTTCAGCACTTCAGAGCTATGAGAAGATAGCTCAAACAAAGGCTGCAGCAGCAGCCGTGTGAAATCCCGCCACACTGTCGTTCCCTTGGGTTCTCTAAGCATCCTCTCCTGCTCTCTGAGCCTCTCTCAGAAATACTAATCACATTGTGTCCCCTGTCCCAC
>VXBP01008824.1:140347-155763 GCA_013400115.1 Rhinopomastus cyanomelas
AGCAGCTGCATGAGATAGGAAGGAGGCATTTGCAGAAGATGTGAATCAACTCAGCTGCTGCAGACACAGCGAATCCCTCCTGCCTTCCAGAACAGGTCACCCTCCACTCTGGAAGGGATAGCAGCACATGGAAGGCCTGTGACAGGCACAGTAAAAGAGCAAGATGGAAGGAACAGCAGAGAGAAACCACTGCATCCTGACCATAATGCCCTTCCCACTCTACCCCACCGGCTTCCCCACTTAGTGTCATCAGCGGTGGCAACAAGGAGAAGAGCCTGCTGTGAAGGACTAAAGTGATCTTCTGGGTGGAAGAGATCTCTCCAACCTCAGATCCCACGAGAGACTTTCACTCACCGCAGCAATGTCAGTGGCTTCTACCCTGCTACTGGGAGTGTTGGGGACCATGTCCTCATTTCTGGAAAATAATTATCTAGCCTAATGCTGCTGCTTTATTTTAATGAAACTAATTCATAGCAAGGCCTTGGAGCCTGAGTAGAGCTTCTAACAAGTGCCACCACTGCAGAAGGACTTCAGACTACACGCAGGGCCTGTAAATGCATGAACTTCTTAAGAGTGACACTGCATTTATCACCTTTTTTTAAAGCATTCATTTTTATTTAGACGCTTGCAGTACTTCCTGCCTAGAGAAAGCAGGAAGGTAGGTTTCATGCCTTGGAAGGCTTCCTTCGAAAAATATGTCATTAGCATTTAAGGAGCAGCTAATTATAAACAGCACAAACCCACGAGAGCAGCTAATTTTAAATGCAATCACCATTTTCCATGCCAGCAATGCTCCATAAAGAGCAATTTACCAAATGAGAATCAGCCTGGAAACGTGATGGGAGCCTCTTGGATTAAAAATAATTCCACTCACGAGCAGGAAATCAGATGCGGAGGCTGCCCACCACGAACCCAACCTGGCCGTGAACGTGGGGTATCTGACATTTCCATCTTCATCAAGGAGGATTCTGTCAAGGAGCAGCTCAAACTCTCCATCAGTAATCTCCACCAAACCTGGAACAAACAGCAGTTAGCGGCACTGGCTCGGGAGTTCACAGTTGGGTCAACAGTACCCACAATACCGCGAGCATATGGCTGCCATTAACTCTTTGTTACTGCTGCAGTCCTCGAGATCAAGAGCACCACGTGAATATCAGAGGTTAATCAGGGTTTTGATCGCTTCAGCTTTCTCAAAGAAAGAAACTCTACCCCGGAGTCTCGGCATTGGTGGAGCACAGAAATAGAAATACCAGCAGATTGAACTGTGCACGATTGTCCTCTATCAAAAGTTATTCATTACGCTAAAACAGTGGTGTTGCCTCAACTAGTTAACTCTGAAAGGCTTTTCACTTGCACTGCTCAGCATGAAAGGAGATGGGGAGAAAAACTGTCTTACGGGGAAGCAGCCTCCCAGTGCTTTGGGAAGGCATTTCACAGTGGCTGCAAAGGCACGGTGCATACAGACACGTAACAGTGGCAGGGGTTATTCACCAGCAAGAAAGTGTTCTCACCTCTTCGGAACAATCCAAACGTAATCCTTGAAACACCGGCACAAACAGCAACGACTCCATAACACAGAACAAGGCAGTCATTCATCAAGTGGCAGAGCTGATGGAGCTCTGCGGACTGTGCAGGGCTATAACTTCTCTGCTCAGGGCAACGGAAGGGTGCACAAAACACACCACCGAGTGGCTGCTGCTTCACCATCACGGCTCCCCGTTTCACAGAACTCAACAAACCCTTCTGTTTCAGTGCCATTTTTCCCAATGTTACTTTGGGGATTTCTGATGCAGAGGGCTGGAGCGTGAACTGCTCGTCCCACAGAATCCCTCTGATTTATTCCTGAGGAAGTCTGCTGAGACACAGCTGCTTTTGCACTTGCCCTCAGCTGACAGCATCGTCCTTTACTGACTTTCAGCTTCATTTCTCGGCATTCACTGTTCATGTAGACATGTGCAGTTCGGGAAGCTTGAGTTCTGCCAGTACACACCAACCCTCACAGAACAGCATGAACCTGCAGCATGTTTGACCTTTGAAGAATTTAACATCTAATTTAACAGAATCACAGAGCATTAGGGATTGGAAGGGACCTCGAAAGATCACCCAGTTCATTCCCCCCTGCCACAGCAGGATCCCCTAGATCCAGTCACACAGGAACATGTTCAGGCAGGTTTGAAACATCTCCAGAGAAGGAGACTCCACAGTCCCCCTGGGCAGCCCCTGCCAGGGCTCTGTCACCCTCACTGGGAAGAAGATCCTTCTCACACTGATGCGGAACCTCCTCTGTTCCAGCTCACACCTGCTGCCCCTTGTCCTATCACTGGGTGCCCCTGAGCAGAGCCTGGCTCCATCCTTCTGTCACCCACCTTTCACATATTGATCAACATCCATAGGGTCACCCCTCAGTCTCCTTTCCTCCAGGCTCAAGAGCCCCAGCTCCCTCAGCCTTTCCTCATCAGGGAGATGCTCCCCTCCCTTCACCATCCCTGTGGCTCTACACTGGGCTCCCTCCAGCAGTTCTGTGTCCTTCTGGAACTGAGAGGCCAGAACTGGACACAAGATTCCAGATGCGGTCTGAGGAGGGTCAGTAAGAACAACTGTCCAGGAATCTGTATCAAGTCTGGGGTTAAAGACCGCTGCCCTGGTCATCTCTGATACCAAACCTGGGCAGCTGGACTCTTGAATCCCAGAAACACACTGGACTGTGTGGAAATAGATTTTATGCGAGAAGAGTACCACTGTCATCTAATGAGGTGAATGGCCACTTATCATTTCCACTGGGAGGGTGAGTCAGTCATGCCTCATGAGCACTGCTGCTCACCAGAGTCACAGAACATTAGGGACTGGAAGGGACCTCGAAAGTTCATGTCTGATAGTACAGAAAAGCCTTCAAACTCTTTGGCTGAAGCATTGCCAGAGACACACAGTTCATGTCTGAATGTGACTGGGGAAAACCAGCAGGTGGGAAAGCAGCCAGTCCATCTCTGGGTGCCTCTCAGTCCCTCTCAGGAGATGTCAGAAGTCATTTCAGTTCTGAATTCTCACCGAGCTTCCCATGTGCATTTAGCAAGATGGGAGCTTATCCTGAAGGTTTGGTTTTAAAGCGTCCCTGTACACATCGACATGGTCAGGGGGTGAACCCTCCTGGAACAGGGCAGTGAGCAGGGCAGTGCTTTGGAGGGTCTTACATCACATCTGCGAGGCCAGAAAACACAAGGAGTGGTCTAAAGGAGTAAAACAGGGGGAAGGGAGGCCCAAGGCTGCACCCACTTTGCACACTTTCGTTTCCACCACTATTAGAATTCCAAAGAGCTGTTTTACACTACTGGTCTCAGGATTGCTGGGAACATGCTGTGACTACATCACATCCATCATGCTCACTGGTGTGGAAACAGAACAAGCACTGAATGAAGAGAGTGTATGGCCCATAGCACTTGTTATCCCAAACACTAGTGTTAGATCTTCCCCCCGAGCTTCACAAACACTTGTAAGAGACACACCAGCAGCAAACAGCTGGATCGAGTGCCCCAGCCCCTGAAACTGAGCAATGATTTACTCCAGCAGTAACAGCCCACAACAGAGGAACCCCTGGGCTCTCCAGGGCTGGTTTTCAAAGGCAGGTGCAATGGGCAGGGCTTCAGGAAACTGAGCAGGAGGGATAAGCCTATTGAGGCAGAGGCTGATGCAAAACGCAGGAGACTGGTTAACAGTGAAGGGGAGAGCAAATGCTCTGGCAGGCAGCCCAGAGCTCTGGCACAGGCAGCACCCGCAGAAAGCCCCATGGGGCTATTGCACCAGCACCTATGCTGGCCATGCAAACTGGGAAATGGGGATTTCTGCTTGATCATGTGTTTACTGTCTGCAGTATCCCCAAGGACAGGCAGTTCTCACCTCTCACACTGTAAATCAAAGAGGCAGAGGGGAAGACAAGAGATGCTGGGAAAGCCAGCAACTGTTCCGGTCAGCTCCTGAAGCGTCTTTCACTCGTCTGTGAAGGAACTGCTCCCCAGTGCCAGGGAAACGGCATTTTTGAGGGGTCACTAGAGGAAAAGAGAAGATGCAAAAGACAACCCTCTGCAGGAAAGTGACTAGGAACAAGCAGAGAATGCAGAGATGAAGAACTGAACAGGGCACCAAGCCTAGCGTGTTACAGGAGCAGAGACAGGCAGGCAGGCAGGACAGTGGACCGGGTCTGAGGGATAAGCAAGCTTGAAACTCTGACGGGCACTGGAAGCAAGAACAAGACACTTATAGTGATCTGATTGTAAGGAGCAGTGGGAGGAATTTTCACACAGGGCCTGATATAGCCAGCAAGATAAGCTAAGGGGATTATTCTAGCAGCATGACCTCAGATCTGCCCAGGGAACAAGGACAAGGCAGAGGTACTTGCAATTGTTGGGAAAGAGCAGGCAGTTGTGTGGTGGGGGGGTTCCACACGAGTTGGGGAAGAATGGTTTCTGCTGGCCGGCAGAGCATGAATTCACTACCTGCAGTGCTTGCTTAGAAAAACATGGTCTCTCCTCAGTATCTCTTTTGCTTTTTTGTGTGAAAACTGGGTTTGAAAGCGGAACCACTGCAATTTCTGTGCAAAACACTACCTGAGAAAACTGACCTGTAGGAGCTAGAGGCAGGGAAAGGAAAATCCCCACCAGATTGTCTTCTACCACATCAGTCTGAGAAGGACCTTCTTCCCAGTGAGGGTGACAGAGCCCTGGCAGGGGCTGCCCAGGGGTGTGCTGCGGAGACATTTCAAACCCCCCAGCCATGTTCCTGTGCGACTGGATCTAGGGGATCCTGCTGTGGCGGAGGGATGGGACCAGATGACCTTTTGGGGTCCCTTCCAACCCCTCATGTTCTGTGATACCCCTTTTTCCTTACGCACTGTTCTCCCAGAGGTTTGCAATGCTGCAAACAACTCAGGTACTGCAGTTTGGCTCTGAGTCAGCAGCATGCAACATCTTTCTTGCAGGATGTTGTTTTTCCAATTAATCCATTTTTCACTGCTCTCACAGTTACTCTCTGACAAGCAGCATTAATCAGACCCCTTCACGCTCAGTGTTTAGATTTACACGCTACAAGGCTGTTTCAGAGCAGGCTTAATGTAAAAGCCAAGTCCTTCAGCCACTGAGGCAAGCAGCAACATAACACAACTATGCTCTTACTTTACCACAGCTTCTCCAGTAAAGAGTCAGCCACAACTATGCACAGTTCAGCAGCGATGCAGGGCTTAATGCAGTGCCCTGGCTGACACGGTGCTCCTACAGCTCAAGTTCTGCCAGCCCTTGTTTTCCTTTTGTTATCCTGTTTTTATCCTTCCATTCAGACCCTGCTGGTATGCAGCCAACTGCCAAAGACACTGGGTCACACTACAGGCTCTTCATAACCTGATCTCTTCCCAACAGGAGAGAGCTACCTAAGAGCCTTCTACAATTTGGCTCCCCAAAAGTCTTATTGTGGGCAAAGCTTGGCAAAACCCCCTACATTTCATCAAATGTGAAGGATCCAGGTCAAGATCGATCAGGCTGAAGCAGTCTCACTTGCAACAAAGCTCAGCCAGGGGCAAATACCGCACCTAAGCAGCTTCTGAAAATGCAATTAAAAATTGCAAAACATCATTCACCAGTCCCCATTTGACAACACCTTTGGCACAAGTTACCCTGCTGCACAATGAACCGGCTTTCACGGCGTGCGTTTGCACTGAACTCATGTTCCATGTTGTCAGGCCACGCTCCAACTATAAACAAACTGACGTCAACTATTTTGCGTGAGTTTTAAAGTGTTTAGTAAAGTATAAAAATATTCTGGAGAAAGACAAACCAACTTCAAGCTGCACAACACACACACCTGAAGATGCCGAACACACTTAGGAAAGTTAGTTTCAAGCGCTTGTGTTAAGAGCACTGGATGCCCTGATGAATCCAGTGCTAACCCCTCAGTTAACACTGACGTTAGGTTGCAGTAAGAACATGCACTGGATGCCCTGATGAAGCCGGTGCTAACCTGTCAGTGTATTTTTCAATATTTAGCATTTAAACATCACCTTTCTGTCAACTACAGTGCTAGAAGTTCAAAACGTTAAGAAGTTCCCTCCAAACTCTCTAGCCGTGCCACATGAAGCATGGTGCTACACGAGCCATGCCAAAGCACCTCTTTTGGTTCGTCTTCTATGTTCTACGAACTACACTCCCAACAACCACCTCATGCTTAACTATCGGCAACCTGGCCTTAAGAGGAACCCCCTTCCTAGCTGGATTCTACTCAAAAGACCCAACTACTGAAAGCCTAAATACCTCATAGCTAAATGCCTGAGCTCTCCTACTCAGCCTTCTAGCCACCTCATTTACCACTCAACTCTCACTAGCCCACAGCTCAGTGCTGCACACCTGCCCTTAGCAGGGCCACCTCCATTTGCTACTGTGCAGTGCTCCAGGTGCCACCACAGGGCTGTGTCACCCGTCTTGCTCACAGGCACCTAGGCATTTAGGGTCAGACTACAACAGCTCCAGCCTAACCATCAGTGTCCTGTTTCTCCGTGCCACTGCAGACGTTTCATTCCATGGAATGTATTAGGGTTGTTCTGATTGTGTGGAAGAGTGAAAAAGAGAGCTCTTCACTCGTCTAAATGCTGACTGTTTCTTCCACATGGCAGCAAAGTGCCAGTCCAAATTATTTAAAGTCGGATTGCAAGGCCTTGACTTGGGCCAGTCTCCTCTTTGCCATTCACTTGAGTGAGCACTTCAGGACTTGGCAGAGCTGACGCAGCACGTGCGCAAGAAGCACAGATTTATCCAACAAACTCACCAGCACTAACTTGAGCTTTAACTGTGGCTTCAACACAGCTTTTCCCTAGGATCTTCGGGTGCCAGGCTCTGTGTTGCTCAGTGAAGATATCTGTTGTAAAGGAGAACACTTAAAGCTGTGAGTCAGTGCTGCTGAAAGGTCACCACACAATGGCAGCTCTCCCCAGCACCCCTCAGGCCAGCACTGCTCTCCATACGCTCAGCGAGAGAGGCCGAGAGCAAACTGCTGAGAGCAGCCTGCCTAGTGCTTCCTTTACCCAAAGGGCACCCTGCCATCTAGTGGGAAGGAAGCTCCAAGAACACCACTGGGGCTTTTCAGAAGAACTTCACGGGGAAACCCTCCCACCCTGCTGTACAGGCTTCAGGTTTAACCAAAACATAACAGTTGGGAAACCCTGCAGCCGGGAGAGCCCCTACGGAAAAACACACTAAGTAAAAAAGGAATGTCCTCTGTCCATAAGGCATCGATGGGCAAACACACAAGCAACTCCTACGCCTAGTTCTGTGCCAGACACTAAAGAGCAAGTTCCTTTCTCCGGTTAACCGTCAACTAGAGATTCACAGATCACAGCCTCAGAACTGAACCACTGGATTCGTGTTTCATGCAGCATTTTCCCCAGCTAACTGCAGTAAAGACTTACAGACTATACGGCCTTATAATCAGAGAATCACAGAATCATTCCAGTTGGAAAAGACCCCCGGGATCATTGAGTCCAACCACCAACCCTACTCTACAAGGTCACCCCTAAATCAGATCCCCCAACACCACATCTAAGTGTCTTTTAAACACATCCAGGGATGGAGACTCAACCCCCACCCTGGGCAGCCCATTCCAGGGCCTGACCACTCTCTCCACGAAGAATTTCTTCCTGATGTCCAATCTGAACCTCCTTTTTTGGAACTTGAAGCCCTTCCCCCTGCTTCTGTCACTAATGACCTGTGAGAAGAGCCCAACACCAACATCTCTGCAGTGTCCTTTCAGACAGTTGTAGGGAGTGATGAGGTCTCCCCTCAGCCTCCCCTTCCTCAAATTAAACAGCCCCAATACTCTCCATTTCTCCCCATCACACTGATTCTCTAGGCACTTCCCCATCTTCGTTGCCCTCCTCTGCCCTCGCTCCAGCCCCTCAATGTCTCCCTTGTCCTGAGGTGCCCAGAACTGGACCCAGTACTCAAGGTGTGGCCTCCCCAGTGCTTAGTGCAGCAGAACAATCACCTCCCTGCTACTGCTTGAATGCAACTGACTGGGACATGCAAGAATAATAATCCTAAGAACAATTAAAAGCTTGGCAGAGTTTCAGTCTCCAGAATATGTCGGGAGGATGGAGCTGGGCTATTCTCAGTGTCATGTAGTGATAGGATGAGGAACAATGGTTGTAAGCTGGAACACAAAAGGTTCCACATCAACCTGAGAAGGAACTTCTTCATGGTGAGGGTGACGGAGTACTGGAACAGGCTGCCCAGGGTGGTTGTGGAGTCTCCTTCACTGGAGATGTTCAAGACCCGCCTGGAGCAGCAGAGGACCTAATGGAGTTTACAAAAACATTGCCTTATATACACAACACATCCGAGACCTCCAAGAACCACAGAGCAAAGCAGACAATCATTTAGGACACTTTCTAGCATGTTTCAAACTAAACATTTACTTTCAAACCTGCCTGGCCCTGGCCCTGTGCGACTGGATCTAGGGGATCCTCCTGTGGCAGGGGGACTGGATGATCTTTTGAGGTCCCTTCCAATCCCTAATGTTCTGGGATTCTGTGATTCTGAACTGGTGCTCTCTGACAAGAGCTCCTCCAGAGCAAAGGCTCCTGCACTGAGCCTTAAGAATCACTCAGGTTGGAAAAGACCCCTGGGATCATGGAGTCCAACCATCGACCCTGCTCTGCAAGTTCACCTTTAAACCAGATCCCCCAACTAAGCAACAAACTATTTCACGTGTTCACACCATGCTGCTCTCCTAGTCCTATTTGGCCAATGTTTTGCTGGGTTCTCACTGACTTTTCAGTTTCCCCCGGATCCCGACAGCTGAGGGCAGCACTGCCTCCTGGTTCAGGCTGACAGCAGCCCCTGAAAAAAGACCCCACAAGGATTGTTCCACTGTTTATCAGGCAGGTTATTCCAGGACACCTCTCTTGCACTGGGCGCAGGTTCAATAGTTACAGGCCGGGTCTACTGAGTAGGCATCTCTGGCTTCCCGAGTCAGCCCAGCTATGGAAGGCCATGAATCCTGGCTCTATCCCAGGCTGACCTATTCAGGAGAAAAGTAATCCTGCTTCAGAAGGCCACTGCTAAAATAAACTCGTGCTCTCTGGAGAGGGGAAGGAGCCTATGTAAATGCGTGCTTCTCACTCCCTGCTATAACCAGCCTCTTCCTGACCACGTTACTCCCACTCAGAGCAGAGAGCAATCTCTCCTGCTGAGCAGTGCCCAGTAGGAGAAAGTGCACAGCCCTGGGGTAGTCTTCCCAAAAGCTGTGCCGATGGGATCTCCTCTTCTCTGAAGTGAAGCTGCTTTACAAGTGGAGGAACAGGGAGAAGAATAGAAAACCACTCTGCTTAAGGATGTTTTTTACCTTGTTTTGCAGAGGTGAGGGGCAGAACAGGAGGCACAAGTGTATAATAATGATAATAAGCTGCTGGGCACTAGGGACACTGCTGGCTCACTGCTGGCTCATTCTTTAGCTCTTCTTGCCCATGGATTGCTACCAGTGAGCAAGAAAGCCTGCAACCTTAGAAAAGCCTCACAACAATGAAGCTTGGTACTGATGGCATCACGGAAGCCACAGAAGGATCTACTGTATTCAAACTGCTACTTATGGCCTAAGTCACTGCTTATGTAGAGAAAACAAGTGCCAGCCTACAGCACTGCAGCAGCTGAGATGAAAGGCAAATAACAGACAAGGAGCAGACACACTGCCTATAGGCAGCCCACCACTGTGATCTCAGAAGTAACTTAGAAGGTGTAGATAATTTATCCCAGCCTGACTACTTTCAAGAATGTTTCATGCCTGGATGATCGTTGCCACCATCTCCATTTCCCCCACTATATCTACTCACAACACCCCTTCTCTTTTTCCCTTGCTATAGGTGAATGCAAGATACAGAACAGCTCAGTTTCTTTCCTTCCTACACCCTACTATAAGTGAGAAGAAAATAAATGGAGCAAAAGGACAATTCTTTCTCGCCTGTGGACCCGTAAGCCTCTTTCCCAGCAGCGAGTCATTTATCCCCAGCAATAACACAACTGTAGCTACTGTAGCAATGCTCACTTCAAGCATCACAATAGAGCATCTGCCTTTCTTATAAGAAAGTAATAAAAGATCTCTTCTCCTGTGCAGTCAGAAACACGCAGTCATTCTCTATGAATAAAACAGAGATTGGGCTTCCTATCCCTGTCACTTTTTCACTTTCCTATCCTGTAGATCAGCTCAGCAGGACAGACTCATATTCAAAGGAATTTTTGGAACTTGGATTCAAACTAGATCCTTTCCAGAGTGAGTTTTGATGCAGTAAAATATCCCATCGAGAGATGCAACAGACTTGACACCACTGGCTGTTTAAAATCAATCTAGTATCAGTTTTTCTAAGGTAACTCTTGCCCAGCTTAATCATGAAGCTTGAAGCCGGACTCTGTAGCTTTTGGCAGACACTACAACCTACATCAAACAGGTTAGACTATATGGACCAACCACCACTGTCTGTCAGACTCATGGAAAGAAGCTACTTACACCTTTGCGTTGCTGTTTCTTTCAGCTGTCATCAACAAGCCACACGGTCATCACAACTGTCCCCATGTCTTGAGATGACTGAGCGATGCCATACAAGCAGTGTCAGGGTCACTGCACATAATTCTTTGATTTAGAATGGTTTGGTCTTGCAGTTTCAGCCCACAACGATGCAGAAGGTGAAACATCTGTTCTTCCCAGCCTTCTCCTCAGCGGTGCATGCACTAAGGCCACGAAAAGGACTTCCTGAGAGTCATCCATACAGGACTAATGCTCTGAAATCACAGACATTCCAGTTCAGCACACAATGCTTTTGACTGTTAGCAATAGTCAGAAAGACCAGATCACTCCAAGAGGCTCAGCAGTGGCAACCACAGACAGAATGAAGACCCACACCTGCTAAATATTACACTGATGAAGCTAACTAGGAGACCAACGATGAGACTACATAGCATCATTTCAGTTTGCACTACAGCATCTGAAAATAAACTACTACCATCAAGAAAACCAGTTCACACAAGACAGACCAGTAAATTTACAGAATGACAAACTCTACAAAATATCTGAAGACAGGAAGAGATAACAACATGAGGAGGAGCTAACAACACTGGCACCGTTACTAATAAGAGAAATTAGAGTACTGGAATCTCAGATTTGGAAAGAACCTCCGAAGGTCATCTAGTCCAATCTCCTGGGCCCATTTCTCCAGCCTGTCCAAGTCCTTCTGGATGACACCCCATTCCTCTGGCATCACCCAGCTTGGTGTCATCAGCAAACATGTGGTGCCACTGTCCACATCATTACTGAAGACATTAAACAACGCTAGTCCCAGTACAGACCCCAGTGGTACAGCACCACTTGTCACTGTTTTCCACCTGCACCTTAAGGCACTGACGCCCATCACACCCAGACCTCTGCTGCTTGGAGAGGAGGATGTTGTAGGGCACCAAGCCATAGGCTTTGCAAAAGTCCAGAGAGGTCATACAACATCAACAGCTTTCCCCCAGTCCACTGCTGCAATCAATTGCTGCAGGGTGGAGAGCCAATAGGTTAGTGAGGCAGGAGTCACCCTTAAGTAAAGCCATGCAGGCTAAACAGCTGGCAGCGGTGGGATTCGAACCCACGCCATCGAAATGACTGGAGCCTAAATCCAGCGCCTTAGACCACTCGGCCACGCTACCACCCTGCACACACCCCCCCCAGTGGACTGGGGCTGGGCTGTTTCTGACCCAAAGTGCTCTCAGAAACAGTGGGAACCAAAAAGAGAGCATGATTTCACTGAATTCAGAGCCGCCAGCCTGAACTGACACACTTCTGAAGGTAACAGACCCACAGCTGTAGAACTACACACAGAAGCAATTTTTCAAACAGAACCCAGGAGGTAAAGATTACAAACAGAGACACAAACTCGAATCACTTTCTGACATGACTGCAGTACAAACAGGCTGCCCAGGGAGTTTGTGGAGTCTCCTGCTCTGGAGACGTTTCAAACCCACCTGGCAATGTTCCCGTGTGACTGGATCTGGGGGAGCCCTAGGCTGTGGTGGGGGGATTGAACTGCATGATCTTTCGGGGTCTCTTCCAATCCCGAATGATCTGTGATTCTGTGAAATAGTACTTAGAGAGCAACAGAAACTCCCATTCAAAGTCACTCTTGTTGCAGTAGTTACTTAAATACAAAACCCGACCCCAGGATGTGCATTGTCCCATCTACTCACATGTTTGAGCAGGTTCCTGTTTCCTCTGCTTCAGCTCCAGCTGCATTCCAGCCAGCTGATCCTGCTGCTGCTAAGATTCTGCTGCTGGCTCAGTTTCCAAGGATTTCACACCGTGCTCTGCTGCTTGCTGACAGAGTAGCATCCCACTGCCATTCATAGAACCACAGAATCATTACAGACTGGAAAGGACCTCGAAAGATCATCTAGTCCAACCCCCCTGACACAGCAGGATCACCTAGACCAAGTCACACAGGAACTCATCCAGGCGGGTCTTGAACTTCTCCAGTGAAAGTGACTCCACAACCACCCTGGGCAGCCTGTTCCTGTGCTCCGTCACCCTCACTGTGAAGAAGGTCCTTCTCAGGTTGATTTGGAACCTTCTATGCTCCAGCTTACAATCATTGCCCCTCGTCCTGTCACTACATGACACTGAAAATAGCCCAGATCCATCCTCCTGACACCCACGCCTCAAATATTTGTAGACATTAATGAGGTCACCCCTCAGTCTTCTCCAAGCTGAAGAGACCTAGCTCCCTCAGCCTCTCCTCACAAGGGAGGTGCTCCACCTCTCTTATCATCTTTGTTGCCCTTCGCTGGACCCTCTCCAGCAGCTCCAGCAGCTCCACATCCCTCTTGAACTGAGGAGCCCACAACTGGACACAATACTCCAGATGTGGTCTCACTAGGACAGAGTAGAGGGGAAGAGGAACCTCTCTTGATCTGCTAACCACCCCCTTCTGATCCACCCCAGGATGCTGTTGGCCCTCTTGGNCAGTTTTCAATGCACCTCACTATCCGAAAATCTAGACCACACTGCCTCAGTTTGGCTGTGAGGATGCTGTGAGAGACCGTGTCAAATGCCTTTCTTAAGTCAAGATAGATCACATCCACTGCTCTGCCATCATCTATCTACCTGGTTATGCCCTCATAAAAGGCTATCACGTTGGTCAAGCATGACTTTCCCTTTGTAAAGCCATGCTGACTGTCCCTAATGACCCTCCTGTCCTTGATATGCCTGGAGACAGTCTCTAGGACAAATTGTTCCATCACCTTTCCTGGGATGGAGGTGAGGCTGACCGGTCTATAGTTACCTGGGTCTTCCCTCTTTCGCTTTTTAAAGATTGGGGTAACATTTGCTATCCTCCAGTCCCTAGGCACCTCTCCTGATCCCCAGAACCTAGCAAAGATGATGGAGAGTGACCTGGCAATGACTGCCTGTTTTAACCTGGAAGCTAAAGGTTTAGCCCACTTCCCAGAGCTGAGGTCCACTAAAAGAGACCTCTGTTGCAACTGACCTAAAAGCAGCAGAGGGCGAGAGAAAGAGGAGATCAAATTCACAGCCTCATTTACTTGTGCTAACAAACAGATCAGTGAGAATAAATTTGCTGTCCCAAAGCAAATGTCTTTGATTAGGAAAAAGGTGTTTTCAGGGAGCTTTCTTCCTCTTTTAATGGGTAAAGGCTCCCTGTGCTCAGGATGGCCAAGGTGCAAAGGGTGCTCCTGGAGGTTAAAGATTTTGTCCACTTTCCAGAGCTGAGGTTCACTAAGAGACCTCTGTCTCAACAGACCTAAAAGTGGCAGAGGGCGAGAGAGATGGGAGATCAAATTCACAGCCTCATTCACTCGTGCTAACAAACAGATCAGTGAGATTTGCTGTCTCAAAGCAAATGTCTCTTCATGTGACAGACGGGGATTGGACTGCTACATTAAGGTGAATCCTATTCCCAGTACTGCTACTGTACCAGCAAATCTAAGCAGACCCCACAGCCCTGTGGATTTCTCAGAACACATTGTCCTAGGCCCACCCTAATGCCTTTCCAAGGCAAACTCAGTATGTGACTTGCTGCCCTGGCTTTCATGCAACAGGGGAGCATCAGCCTTTGCTTTGTGACTGGAATCAGCTGGTAAAAACAGACGATAAACAGAGCAACTAGCAATCAAGCCATGAAATCTTCCTCTGAGACTTGAGTGTCTCCCTAAGGACCAGACACTGAGTGAAGGCAGAGTTTCACTACAGCCTTTACTCTTCGGTCATGCCTGGTTTAAGTCAAGCAGCTTCAGAGCTGCCCTGGCACTGGCTTCCTGGGAGTCCCTTCCCTGCCCTCCCTCCCTCAGAAAGGGACCGCCTGTGACTCCTGTCAGGGTCTGACCTTGGAGGGTTGACAGGAGGGCACGATGCAGGAAGGGACGTCCACTCCCTTGGCAAAACCCGCTCCTGCAGCCTGCTGGGACATTTAAAGCCCCCGCTGCCTGCAAGCTCAGAAGTACAAAGCGGCCTTCGCTGTCCTTGGCTCAGGCCACTCTAAGTCCGTCTGTAACTACCGATGCCCAACAGCCCTGAACCACTTCACCACCTCCCAGGCCATCGGCATGTCCCTGGTGACCTTTGCTGTAGGACAGGACACAGGGATGTAGCAGGATGTTGCAGGAGTGGGGTGCCTTCCAGCCCCCGTGAGCTTCACCCCTCACAGTGTCAGCCCATGCAGGGAGGGCAGAGCTCAGACCACCAGGGGCCTGCAAGTGGCCCTCAGCCAGCAGGTTGTGACAGGGCCCTGGCACAGGTGAGGAGAGCGCCAGGGCCGTGGCCTCGGCCCGCACCAAAGAGTTAACGTGTCCCGAGAGCCTCCCGGCGCTATTAATACCGCAGGCACCTGCTCCACCGCCGCCAGATAACTTTCCTCTGCCCTTTAAACGCCCCGAGGCCGCGGCCTTGCCTACCCCAGCGGCTAGCAGCAGCGCCCCCCAGCGCGCGGCCCCGGGGGTCCCAGCCAATCGGCGCGGCCCAGGGGGCCTGCTCCGCTCTCGCGAGAGGCCGCAGGGTATAAGGGGTGGCAGCGCGGGGCCAGGGGCTATTTGGGCGGCGGGCGCGGGGGCGGCTGGTTGGGTCCCTCGGGGCGGGGGTGCGGCTGCAGGGATGGGTGACCAAGCGCTCAGCTTCCTCAAGGACTTTCTGGCCGGCGGGATCGCTGCCGCCATCTCCAAGACTGCTGTCGCCCCCATCGAGAGAGTGAAGCTGCTGCTGCAGGTGAGGGGACGGTGGGGGGCGGTGGCGGGGCCGGCGGCGGCCGCTGTTGACTAAATATGGGAAGAAGCGAGACCGGCTCCGGTTACGCGGAAGCTGCCCGGGGCCTGCAGCAGCGGCTCGGGACAGCGGGAGCCGGGCCAGGCGAG
>VXBP01008824.1:161440-187582 GCA_013400115.1 Rhinopomastus cyanomelas
GGGGGGGGGTGTGCTGGTTTTGTTTGGGTTCCTTTCCCTTCTCTTTCCTATAAAGGACACTGGCAAATTTAAAACAGGAATGTTCTCACCTTGAGAAAGATCGTTAATTTATTAGGAATGCAGGATGGTGAGTAAACAACTCACGCAGCTGTCACACTGCTGGTGGGATGAAGCAGTTCAGTAGCTTCACTGTCATACAAGAGCTGTCTAAGCAAGACAGAGAAAGGAACTTATTTGCTGTTCTTTGCAGTAAGTGGCACTGGAATGGGCTGCCCAGGGTAGGGGTCAAGTTCCCATCCCTGAATGAGTTTAAAAGTTGCTCAGATGTGGTGTTGGGGGATCTGGTTCGGGGTGATCTTGTAGACTAGGGTTGATGGCTGGACTCGATGATCCCGGTGGTCTCTCCCAACCTGAATGATTCTGTGATTCTATGATAAGTGCTTCACAATTCTGCATTACAAAAAAATAAACACACAAAGAAATGCAAGAATCCGGAACTTCCAAGTACTTACTTGAAGAACTAAGCTGGCTGAAGGATTTCCCTCTTCTTACTGAGGGTGAAGAACTTAGGTAACTCATCTGGCGCTGGTAGTCCATCAGCTGTTCAGAACGCGTCATACCAGGGGTTGGCTTTACCGCTTCCAGTCTTTTCAGAAAAGCCTTAATAGCAAAGTAAAATAGTATTGAAAAGGAGGAACAACACACAAGCAGCTACAAAACCAATGGTCACTGCTTTTTAAACTTTTCCTTTGAACTGCACAAAACCCTCCTAATTTTCAGCACTGCACTACATAACCGTCTCCACTGGTGACCAGCACATTCAACACTTCTCGGCGTTACGAACAAAAGTAACTACTCCTCACATATCACCAGTTCTGCAATGAGTCTGTCTTTAGTTCTCTCCTAAACCTGAAACAACACACCCATCTGGTGGTAGTAAAGGTGGTGAGAAGATGAGCTGCATTCTCCTCATCCTAACCTTTGGTTACTTCTCTCTACTAAGTCACCAGAAGGATGAGAAGGGTTTTTTGCTTTGCAAACATCCATGTACCAGTTTGCATTGCTTCACAGAGACAGCTACTGACCTCACTCCTGTGAAACTAGTATCAAAGGAAAAGCACAAGCACCCACCAGACAATATTTCTTTTATCCATTATGTAATTTTAAGAGATTCTAGTTGAAATTATTACAGACATCATTTTCTCCTGTTCAAATTAGCCCTGACAAGTATTAAATCAGAACAGCTGCTCACCCAGCATTTTCCTGTTCTGTGTGACTACTACTTGAAACAGGGTTTTGGTTTAAGAAGTCTCCATAATCCAGAAAAAGAATCTGACAGGCTGCCCAGGGAGGTTGTGGAGTCTCCTTCCCTGGAGATGTTTAAAACCTGCCTGGACCCGTTCCTGTGCAACTGGATCTAGAGGATCCTGCTGTGGTAGGGGGACTGGATGACCTTTCGAGGTCCCTTCCAGTCCCTGATGCTCTGTGATGGCAGGACAAATTTGCAGGTATTCCGCTACACCTAACTCACCATTAACATCACCAAGTTTGTAATACATTCTGCCTCCAGTTCTTGTCTCACACACACCTACACATTCCCTCCAGCAACGAATTTCAATTAATTTGATGACCTACAAATAGCTGGCAATGACACAGCCATTGCTGGTAGGAGTGACGACACACATCCAATCAATGAGATAATGCACACTGCAATCACACCCGTCTCCAGAGCACTAAAAACACCTCTGCCAATAAGGATGCATTGCCCAGGTTCATACTTATATGGGTACAAGTCAAGAATCTGCTTGTAGAGTCACTGAACTGCACCCTGTACAAAATGATCACTCTTCCTTGCTCCCAAGAGTAACAAAAACTACACGAAGTGACTCAGAAAACAGCACGGTGCTCACAGGATGCCAGCTGTCATTGTCTAGCTGCAACAGGCATCTGCTGAACTCTTGCTGGTTTGTGCATGGGCAGTGGGAGCCTGCACAGGGCACACAAGAGAAAGGACAAGTGATTCTTGGCTTGGACATGTGTCACAAGTGCTTGCATCAAGTGCCAGTCAGTTCAACGTCAAGTGGAAACACCTAAGTAAGCAAAAGTCAAAGGAAGGACTCCAGCTAGAAATAGCTCTTCACTGAAGCCAGTTGCAGAGCATGAAGTGGTGGCTCGTCTCACCTCTAAATGCTACGGCCAACGCTTTACTCGGAGCTTCATCCACGTCTAACACAACTACATATATTTATATTGCAGAGATAATTCTTTTACATTCCAAACTACAAACAAAAGCTCTTCATGCATTCAGTTCAGTCATAAACTGAGCAGCTGAATTACAGACAGGACTTCTGCATGAGAGCAGAGACTGTCTCCAGTCTGCACTCTAACTGTAACAGCCTCAGAGCTCATTCTGTAGCTCTGCAGTGGAGTCAAGCTGGATTCTGAACACACAGTATTTACAACTGCCTGCTTTATCCTGGGTTAAGCACAAGTGTCCACTTTAGCTTCTCTCTCTGCATTTTGGTAACCATCAAGTCCCTGCTACCAAAGCAAAACAGCATCTCTCTCAATCCTCACGTGTAACTTGCTGACCCCATTAACAGCAGACTCCAAATAGTCCCGAGCTACGGAGAGTACAGATACAGCTTCTGTGGTGCACAAGTCTTCTTAGAAAAGCTCTCCTGGAGAAGAGAGAACAGCTCCTGTGGTTCTCGCCCTCTGCTGCAGCCTGAACCACGGGCACGACACACACTATTTGCAGTCACAAAAGTTGCTGTGTGGAGACCAGCGTGGTGCAGGCAGAAAGGAATCCATCAGCATACCAAACAGCAGTCCTGACCCACTGCATCTGGAACACAGAACTAACCCAGTACCTCAGATTTTTATTATCAGTCCTGTAACCTTCAGGTCCTTAACCAAGGAACTACCTTGTACTATCGGACAAGTACCCTGAACAAACGTTCTCCCCCAATTCTTTCACTATGATCCTTTTGAGAAAGGGACCTGAAGAGCATGGATACTTCCCCCAGCGTTTTCAAGTGCTCAATCTCTGGAGCCTTAATCCTGTCCCACTCAGAGATGTCATTGATCTTAACAACCAAGGAATCTGATCACAATGTAGTAGACACACTCAGAACCAAGTTATGTGTTGTCTTCTTCTCTTGAGACATTTAAAACCCGCCTGGACATGTTCCTGTGCGACTGGATCTAGGTGATCCTGCTCTGGCAGGGGACTAGACTGGATGGTCTTTTGAGGTCCCTTCAAATCCTTAATGATTCTGTGACTATGTGTTCCAAATCAGCAATAAGGAATAGCAAAGAAAGTTGAATAACAAACTCTAGTAGCAAGAACATCATTGGTTTCTGAAAATTGCATGTTAGGTCCTCAGTCCCCTCGATTAAAGCTCAGTAAATATTGCTGATGACCTCCCAGTTTGGCAAAAGCTTCCCAATGCTTCTATTCCCACTATCTTCTATTTATAGTTTTCTTATTGTTCTGCTTTTAATGTAAAGTTAGAAAACCCATCTCAGGTGTTGTTCCTGCATGGAATACCTTCTAGGGAGAAGAGAATCCTTTATGCATCTAGGCATCTGGACACAGATTAGGATCTATAAAGATGCTAAACAGCACATTATTGACAGGCCCCTCAGTTCCAGAAGGGCACATTGCAGCTGGAGAGAGTCCAGTGCAGAGCCACAGGAATGATGAAGGGAGAGGAGCATCTCCTTGCTGACGAAAGGCTGAGGGAGCTGGGTCACTTTAGCTTGGAGAAAAGGGGATCCTGCTCTGGCAGGGAGCCTGGACTGGATGAACTTTTGAGGTCCCTTCCAACCCCTGATGTTTTGTGATTCTGTGACATAAGGAAATGACAAGAACAAAATAACCAGACACTTGATCAAAGAATTGTAGATTCACAGATCAAGGGATCCCTGCTCTATAATGGGCAAAGACAAATGCTGCTAATTCAACTTAGGGCATATGAGCAGAGCATTGGAATTCTGATACTCCATCAAGAAAAAGGACAAATAACCCCCAGGACACACTTATCTTCAGCTACACTGAAAAACAAAGGAAGGAAAAAACCCACTGAAAATGCAGCCCAAATGGAGTTCAGAGAGAAGGTAAAATAAAAGTGACTTTTTCTGTTGTACTTAGCTTTCTAAATGCTTGAAGGCCTCAGTTTCACCCCACTGAACCCCAACCAGCTGGCCAGTGTATGCCTTGACAGCTGTTCAACTTTATTTATACTGCGCCTCCTCTAATGCCACCATGTTAGCAACTGTGCCGTCCCTCTGAGGGGTGCAGCAGAGAGAGGGGACATAGGTAACAGCACATTCAAGGACATCTTTGCCCTTCTTCTGCACAAGCACAGGCATTTGCACAGTTTCTTCAGCTGCCACTGGCATTAACGAGCTCTAACCTCACCAACAATAGACGCCAAAAAACTCTTAAAGTGCTTCAATCTACAGAAAAGTCTCTTAAACTGAAGAGCCATCAAGTTTGTGCAAGCCTGGCAGAATGCAGGCTAAGAGTACAGAGACACCAAACCCCAAACCACCCCACAAAACTGAACAGAGCACAGAAATAATCAAACCTCTCCTTCAACTTGCCAGTTGGCCAGTCTCTATTCTAACCACAGCTGTAATTTCGCAGGAGTTAGACTCGCAGAACTCGCAGGGACGTTCGCGGGAGCTCTAACATGGACCTTCACACTCAGACCAGTATGATCTCGCAAAAGCCGTTTATTAAACAAAGTCACTAACTTATACAGACTTCCACAAAACCCACCCCTCGGGCAGTGCTATTGGACAGACAGCACAGCTCCTATGTTCCTATTGGAACAAGCTAGCTGTCGATACACCTGCAGACAGCAGGTAGTCCAGCCCTGCACCTTGCGCAACTCCCAAAACCGTCCCCTGCTGCGTTTCGCTGTTAAACAAAGTTCTCCAGCATAAAGACTGGATTGCTCACTCACTTATGTTCTCACTTACACAGCAGCACCCAGAAATCTGCAGCCTGGATCAGGAATTGGAAGTACTTACAGAAATAATTACCTGTGCATGGATTTTTACATCACAGAGTGAACCAGCACAAGTTTAAATGGCACATACCATCCAGTCTACCAAGTTGCGAAACTTACTCCTACTGGCAGAAACAACGACCAGCGTGTCAGAGACACACGTGCAGACATGGACAAAAAGGAACACAGCAGTCACACACATGCCCCTTTCCACTGGAGAGGGGACTGTGCTAATTGTACCTTCAAACACGAGCAGAATGTCTTCTGAATCAGCAGCATCCTCTATCGGTAGGAGAGGCACTGGCTCGCTCGGACCCGCAATGAGACGCTTACGACAGCACACAGCCCAAAGCAGCCAGGATGGGCATTTCAACAGAGGTCTGCTTTGCTAACTGTGCCAACCCAGCGCAGCAGAGCTCCATGTGCTGCCGGATCACTTTGCTAAGTACCTAGCAGTAGTCCAACTAACAACAAACACTCATCCAAACTGGCTTACTGATCCAAACCTTACCAGGTTCTCTCTTTCAATCCTTTGCTGCTCCTTTTGCCTGTTGAGGGCACTGTGGTACAGCCTAGGGGACGGCAGAGCCGCCTTCTTCAGCGTGCTGCTTCTCCTCGGCTTCGCAGACTGTCTGGACAGTTCTTTTAACAACCTTTGGTTTTCCCGATCAATCTCTCTTACTTCCTCATTTCTGAAAGAATAGTTCTTCCTTGTTCCTCTGGATGGCTGCTCGATGGTTAGTTTCTGTTCTTTTTTCTCCAGCTGTAGGAAAGCTTTAAAACAGCAGCAAGTCAAACACTCAGATGAACATCCAAGGCAGAGACAGAGTTTGCGTTCTATTATTAGGATGTATTTACAGAGCTGAGATACCAAGGTACATCTTGCCTCCCCCACCTGAATTCCGCATTTATGCGCCGCAGAATTTCCCAAGGATGCTCAGCTGTCCTTAGTGCATTTCTTCTGCAGAAGTGCCAGTACAAAACCTGGGTTTAATTTTCACCTTTACTTAAAATCCACCTGCTTCCTTCTCACTAGGATTATACGTAATGAAACAGTTCTGGGATTCTAACAACTGAACAATATGGCACCTGGTTAGCTCAGTTGGTAGAGCGTGGGACTCTGAATCCCTGGGGTCATGGGTTCAAGCCGCCCCAAGTAGGACATCTTGAAACAGTACTGTAGGCTTACCCTGCTTCAACAGGGGGGCAGTTGGACTTAGATGATCTTTCAAGAACACTTCCAACCTCTAACATTCTGTGATCCCACACACAGACCTGGTGCGGGCTACAGCTGTTATTCACGTATCAGAGTACAAGTTAGCTTACAGGCAGAGTCACCAATTCTGCATCACTGGTACAGACCTCACCCCCTCACTTTGACTTGGATCACCCAGAAACACTACCATTACCAGTATGATCATCCAGCTTCTACTGACACAACACAGCTAGACCTTCATCCTCAGATATTATTACTACACATATAACACATAAAATATTTATACAGCTAAGTGACTCTATTCTTAGCTCTCTGCTGACAGGGCTGGTATTACACAGCACTAAAGACACACTGAACACAACCATCACCACAGTGGTACCATTCATATAATCACCACAAGTCTCTCAAGTAAGAGAAAACATTGCTTCAGGAGGTCAGGACTAGAAATCACTTACTGAACCAAAAATTCAACTACCCACTGATATCTAGACATTTAGAGAAAGAAATGAAAACTTTGCTCCAAGCTGCCCAGGGTGGTTGTGGAGTCTCCTCTGGAGACATTTCAAACCTGCCTGGCCCTGTTCCTGTGTGACTGGATCTAGGGGATCCTACTGTGGCAGGGGGACTGGAGGATGATCTCTTGAGGTCCCTTCCAATCCCTCATGCTCTGTGATTCTGTGCAATATCTGTCTGTTGTAGTTGCTAAAATGGCTGCTCTTAAGACGGCGATGGCGTCAGGGTCCATGCGGGCCCTTCGGCTCCACATGTCCAGCAGGAGCTGTTTTATGGTCCCCTTGGCTCCACAGGTTCAGAAGGTGCGGTTTCAGGGACCCTTCGGCTCCCAGGGACCTGCAGGAGTTGTCCTTGAAGATAAGGAGAAGAACAAAACAAAACCAAATATGGAGAAGAACAGTGCATTCCGCGAGTCCATTGGGCAGAGAGAGGTAACTGCAGTGAAAAAGATTGGTAGTGGTATGATAAGGGAGACTGTATTGTGTGTGTGTTACTTGTAATAAACGCTATTTGCTGCTAACCATATTGGTGTCCGAGTAGTATGCGAATGGTCTGGGTAATGCGCGGGACCGTAGGAGTCGGGCGTGAAGAAACCTGAAGGCCGTCAAGCCAATTCATGGGACACGGGCTGCACTTAGACTACCTGGGACACTGCAACAATCTGTCTCAGCTTACAGGCGGTACAGAAAGGTTTGAAGCAGAAAACTGCTACTAGGGAAGCATGACTCAGACACAAAATGCAATTCCTGAAGTGATCCCACCTCATGCTGGCGCAGGAATTGCCCAGGCAGAGATGAAAATTAAATTTAACAGACTGAGAGAAACGAGCATATAACATAAGAAAAATTACAGGCTGTTTAAAAGACTGAGACAGACTTGCACAATTACAGGATAATAACTGGAGACCTTCACTCTCAGCCAGAGCCAGCTGCGTTTATTATAGTTCCACTAGAGCTTTGCTGTTGACCTACTTCTAAGCTTTTGCTTTCTAAAGCTCCGCAGTAGATCTGCTGGCAAGTGCTTCAAGAGCTTTGCTGCCATGGTATTACCACCTCAAACCATGCTTGAACAGCAGCACCAGGTTAGAGCAAAGGGATTTCTGGAGCTGTGACATGGACAAAGACACCCTACTCATGCAATTCCCACATTGCTCCAACACCCCAATGGGACCAGAAAATATGCCTCATTCTTACCCCTGAAAGTCCCACACAAGCAGAACAGGCACCCAAAGCAGGAGCTTTGAGAAAAGCAGGAAGAAAAAAGTGACACAGGCAGTACTATCTTCAGTAAGCACTTCTGCTTCAACGATTCTTTGGCAAG
The DNA here is from genome assembly GCA_013400115.1 of Rhinopomastus cyanomelas. Classification (NCBI taxonomy): domain Eukaryota; kingdom Metazoa; phylum Chordata; class Aves; order Bucerotiformes; family Rhinopomastidae; genus Rhinopomastus; species Rhinopomastus cyanomelas. Next base: position 169,511 of record VXBP01008824.1, read on the forward strand.
GGAAGTCTGAGGCAGCCTTTAATCACTTAAAAAAACCCAAAGACTGATGGCTGTGTTCTTACTGCACAGCAAAATGAAATTACATCTTTTTTGCGGATCTCAGATGAGTTTATCCCAAAATGGTGCCAGCAAATGCAACTCCTGGCTTTGAGAAATTTAGAAACAGAATCCAGGACTCCAAATCTCATCAGTTTGTGAATTTCTAAATCCCTCTGGAAATTAGGGAGCTTGGACTATGAGTCCATTAGCCAATACCAGCAAGAGCTGTCCCACGATGCTCTGTGAGGTTTTCCACATTAGCACATACTGTTTTAATTTGTCAAGAAAAGATGCAAATCACCCCAAAACTAAGACACAATGCAAACTACGGCAGATCAAGTGCTCCACTCAACAGGTCAATAAAGCCTGAAAGTCTTGAAACGCCTCTTGACAAGTTAGTGTTTCTTAAGGGAAAATCCGTACAGCCGTCAACACCGAGTGAGCAGACAAACGTGGGATGAGACTCATCTGGATTCACCTACCAAGGACAAGAAGAAATGCACAGGAGATGACTCTACTTGCACAACCCACACAGAACCGGTGCAGCTGCAGCCCATTTCTCAGCAAAACACAATTCACTCTGTCCTGAGGGGACCAGGGAAAAGCAGCTTGGTGGAACACAGCTGGAACAAGGTAATCTGATCAGCCCTCTCAAGCAGTGATTTATTAGACAGAACGGTACATAATTGATAACTGCATTATGATGGAGCTGTGGAAGGTAATCTCATCCTTTGCCTCACATCTGTATCAGCTCTGAGGTTAAACCAGACTGCAAATCCACACAAGGGTGGAAATGGCTTTGTGGCAAAGCACAGTTGTTGAACTGAAGTCTTGAGGTGGTCGAGCCTCCTCTGGAGACGTTTCAAACTCCCCTGGCCATGTTCCTGTGCGGGTGGATCTAGGGGATCCTGCTGTGGGAGGGGGACTGGACTGGATGATCTTTTGAGGTCCCTTCCAATCCCCCATGTTCTGGTATTCTGTGACTGAGCCAGCTCCGTGGCACCAATGCTCCTGGTGATGCAGGATCTTTCAAGAGACTTTTAAGCTTCTGAGTAACTGAGCCAATAAAAAAAACTGCATCAGAAAGTTTTCTTCAAGGGTAAGCGGTGAAGGGATCATCCTAAAACTCTCTGGTTCCTCATTACACTCGTCAGTTCCTCAAGGGATCTTTTCATAGTCAGCCTCCTCCTGACCCAAGAACCACATCGGAAATGTCACAGGCAGTATTTTTCAGCACCAGTGCTGCAATACGCCCAGGCACGGGGACAGACGCCACGTGAAAAGCAGTCAGGTTGCCACTCTCCACGTGATGAATTAGCGTTTTACTTCTCATGGATCTTAACCAAGAAGTAATTTCATCTGCAAACACCACTTCCACACAAACCGTAACTGACCGAAGCCTACCCACGGATTGCCTTTTCTAAACCACAACACATGCAACAGCGATCCTCCTGGGACCTGTGTGACACGAGACTGTGAAGTTTAGTAGAACAAAGACAAGCAAGGGAATGCACACTGTGCTGCTTACTGAAAGAGCAGCACCAGCACCAGAGGGCTAAATGCTTGTTCCCCACAAAGCAGGCAGAAGGCAGAAGTCCATGAACTCACTTCTTGTTAAACAGTGCACAGAAATAAAGCACATCTAGTGCAGCAGTGAGCGAGAGGTTCCAGAGGTCTTCATGAAGCAGGGACAACCCTTGTTCCACAGTCCAGAACAAGGCTTCTAGCACCAGAACTTCACATCAGCAGTAATAGTTTCCACTAGTTCCAGAGTTACCTGGTGTGCAGCCTGCATTCAGCACCACACTGCTACCCTCTGTACGCCCAGTGTAACAGAAAATCAGGTCACCCACAGCAGGTCTGTACGTCTAAGACGCACTAACGCGCTTCAACACTCTGGCAACGGCAGAACTCTCATGCCAAATGTTTGTGCACTAAGATCCCCTGTAAGAGGTAAAGGCATTCAAATACAGCTAAATGCTATTAAATATTGCAGTCAGGGCTAGGTAACTCCAATATCTCAATTTATTTCAGGCATTTAGTCAGCATCACTCCACCCCCTCCTATTCAGTCATAATATGGAAGGGTGTGAAAGGTTTACCTGCCTATTTCTGCAGCGGCCAAGGACAACGTGAGGTAACACTACCAGTGAAGGTTATCATTTCAGGTTCTAAAGAGTTCCTAAGCCTCGGAGCAATTAAACACGAGTTATCTGTAGCTCTAGACTCTATCAGCAAGTAATAAATAACTGAACTAAATCCCTACTTACCACTTCGCTGTCAGACAGACCACAAATCAATAACTTGGGGGAGCCAGTTGAACAAGCAGCCCCATTTGCATACAGGCTGCACAGCATGCAGCCTGCTTCTCATTTACCGCTGAGCAGGAGAAGAAAATTCACCGATATTCACAGGGTTTCTGTGAGAGCTGGTTTCCATGGAGAGACACCTGACTTTCTGTTAAGCAACAAACAAGCTGTTTATTGCTTTCAATCTGCAGGCATTGAAATGACCTTGCCAAGTGAAAAAGGACAAGCCTAATACGAAACACAAGTTAGCAAGTCAAATGCATTGGGGCAGGATGACGCAGCTGTCCTAATGGCATTAAGGCCAACACTAAGAACATGCACCTTCTGAGGGATCGCTGGAGTCCCAGCAGAGGAAAAGAGAATCACACACTCACAGAACGTTAGGGACTGGAAGGGACCTCAAAAGATCATCCAGTCCAATCCCCCCACTGCAGCAGGATCCCCTAGATCCAGGCGCACAGGAACACGGCCAGGCGGGTTTGAGACTCCACAACCCACTTCAGTGGTCACACATTTCAGTTTGCCCAATGTTCCATGTTGCACAGCTCCACCACCACAACTGTAACACGTTTGAAAAACACAAAACAGGTTAAATCACAGTTCTCCACCAAAAATCTAATAGCTTCAATGTAAATCAATTACTCTGTCGCATCTCTAAGCAAGTACTTCCTAGAACATCCATTGATTTGTCACAGATCTCCTTAAAACGGGTTTTGGAAAATGAATTTAAGACCAGGAGAACATCTTTCCTGGTATAAACATTCCCTATTTCAATAGGCTTGAACAGGGCTGCTCTCTGGTTTTTGAAGTCATGAGAAAGACAGTAGATACCTTAAAGGTATTTCCCCCCCACCAAACTGATGTATTTTCTTAAAGGCAGATTTTCCCCCCCAAATTACTGTGTTTTCTTACAGATACTGGAGAAGTCTAGATCTCTTCAGCAATCACAGATTTTCTATCTCTTTTCAAACTATCAGTAAACGAATAAGCTCAAACTTGCCATCCTAAATCAATATGAGTTTCTAGACCTTTGAGAGTCCCACACATGCACACACACACAGTTCCAACTATGAAAGCACAAACTAAACAAAACTTAGTGAAGCAGCTTCGTTTAGTTCAACTGCAGAGTTTAGCTGTCACATGTGTTTTTAAGAGCCTAAATTTAGACCTTATTTAACAGCTACTCCACAAATACACTAGTTCAGCATGAAGGAGCACTCATGTCACACAAGCCTAAGAGGAGAACTTCTTCAGTTAAAAACAACTACTTCTACTTTCCAGGTGAAAAGTTACAGCAAAAATCAAATATATTCAAGCAATGCTCCATGTTTCATTGAAGCCATTTAGTTGTCTACAAAAGCTTTACTCAGAAACATCAAGATTTTACTTTCACAATGACTATATTCACATCACAGTGCTCTTCACCAAGTGAGCTCTAGCTATCTCACAGCAGAAAATGTAAGTCACAGAAGAGGCAGAAAGGTTGATCAGAGAGCACATAGGTCAGTGAGACCTTCAAGGACAGGATTCAGGTCTTCACCCGGTGGCACGCTGTCCTACTTACCCCACCACATCACCTCCTCAAGTTAATAATCGCTAATACCACAGATTTGCAGGCTAAGTCTCACAGACACTTGCGTAAAATAAGCTGGTCTCAACCCCATTTGACAGAGAAAGCAACACAAAATGCTCAGCTCTTCAGCACTCCACATACCTTTGTGCAATCCCCTTACTAACTACTGGATACACAGCACTGCTCGCACCAAGTCCCTGTGCTTGATTTACATAAATCCAGAGACTTGTCTGAAGGCCAAGAGGAAGACTGCAGTATAATGGGATGGATATGGGCGAGTGCTCAGTTTACACTTGTGTGCCTAACCCATCTCCTTGTCTATATAACCTGACATGGGACATTGGATCAAGTGAAACAGCATCAGAAATTCTTCCAACTCTTCTATTCCCAGCTTTCTAACAGGGAGCTTTATGAAAGCTCTTCCAAACACAATCTTTGATGATCTATTTCTTTGCATTGGCATCTTTATCTTCCTGTGCTCCTATTACTCCAAAGTTCAGCAGAGGAGATAACTGACATTTATTATTATAGGGGTTGAGTATTGCTCAGTGGATTATTAATTTTCTGAAAGGACTTTAAGTTTTTAGCAGAGTGGAAACAGAACTGAGTCACCAAGGAATTACAACCATCTACAACACGTTATGAAACAGCTGAAGACCTGTACTTCTACCTGCAAAATTATAATCACATCTGTTCTTCTTTAATGTGCAGGTGGCAAAAAAGAAAAGAGCGACAAGATATCTGTAGAACATAAACCCTGTTAACCTTGAGTAACTCGCACTGTGAATACCTGTGTCCCTGGCCACCCTGATCAGGCATTTCCATTCCTAAGCAGCGCGGCTGCCTGATCACCCAGTGCTACAATTGCTCTTACACACCGCAACGACAAGGGCCCCATCATACCAGTCCTAGTGTTGTAACAGAATGGTGTCACATAAGGGTCCTGCACATCAGCCTCTGTATCTGCCAAAACATGACAATTCAACTGCCAAAGTGAGAGAATTCTGGAAGGAGCTGCCCAGAGAGGTTGTGGAGTCTCCTTCTCTGGGAGAGAATTTCCTGGCCATGTTCCTGTGCGACTGGATGTAGGGGATCCTGCTGTGGTGGGAGGATTGGACTGGATGATCTTTCGAGGTCCCTTCCAATCCCTAATGGTCTGTGATTGTTTGTTTTAGCCTAAAACAGCTTCTTTGAAGCCCATGTGCTTTTAATAGATTTCTGCCCATTCTTTGTTCTAGTGAATTCTTTTGGAATACAAGAGATTTCGGCCTGTCCAAACGTTCCCGTTAGCCGCGTGTGGAACTGCCCCGCGTTAATTACTGCACGCCCCCTAGAAACGACGCGGCAGTGCTCACACTGGAATTCTGCGAGTCTCTGGGGCCTGGGGAAATGAAGCTCACAGAACTGCTGTGAGCACCTCCGCCCAGCTGCATCCCAAGTGCATCCGCCACCATTTCTAAACAAAATCCTTCATCGGTGTGGATCGCTAAGAGAACATTAAAACCGAATCCCAGACATACCGATGATAACTTAGATACTCTGCCGTGCGCTCCTGTCTGGGCTTACAGGGTTTTCACTTGAAACAACGCTCATGCCTGCGCAGGTCTAATAAACATTTAACACAAACTCTGAGGCAATGGCTTCCACTTTTTTCAGTGAGTATGGAAAAACTGGAAGCAGTAACTCAAAATAAAAATAGCTCCTATCTTCCCAGGCTAGTTGCTGTCCACCATTACTAATCCTGGCCCATTGCAACGGTCCAAGTAACAAAGCCATGTTGTGCTCGCCAACTCAGGGAAACACTTGGGAGCAACATGCACGTTAATCAGGAGCGTTAGCTGCCAGGCTACACGAATTCTACTTCTCATCACTCAATCTTTATTACTGGTATTTAGGATTGTTCTCCAGTTTTGGGAAAAACCTCCTCCCTCTCCCCCTTCAAACTGAGATTGAGCCCTGAGAATACTCTGAACTGTAACATCCATTTAGGAATGAGATGAATCCTTCCCTAATAGCCAGTTATTAAACAGCTTCTTGCTATCAGGAAACAAAGAGATATGGGACATCGTTTCGATTGCCTAGCAACAACTCTTCTGGCATCATGTTTTGACAAGTGGTTGGAGCCATTTCTAGCATGAAAAAACCACTAGAGCGCAAGGACTGTTAGGGATGAGAATCACCTCTACCTTTCTCGATGGCTGGCTCTGCTTGTCTTACTTCCACACAAGTAAAACCCTCATTTCCACTCACAGGGAAATTAAACAACGCACACAACATATTTTGGAGCCTTACTTGAGGATCGGTCTGGCAGGGGGCAGAGTGAAGAAAGATGACACACACAGTTTTAGTCATCCCAGACCAACTGCAATACGGGGCAGTTAATCAGACTGGGGTCTTTAAGGTCCCTTCCAACTCAATGCAGTCTGACTCTGAAGTGTAGTGCACCTGTACTATTTGCCATGGAATGCAGCTCTGGACTGCCTTTCAGTTCTGAAGGTCGATAACCCAGCATTTTATTGGAAAGGCTGTTTCCATTTAGGTAGCAACTTGCGGCACAGTCCAATAAGCCTTGAATTCTCCACATGCACGCGCAGCTTTATGACTCCATTTGTTAACCGAGCAAACCTTATTCATGGGTCTACCTTGCCTGTGTGCCTTACTTCTAGATACACACATACCCACGCATGCTTGTACACACACTGCTTCTTTCCACCATAGAATTAGTACTGTTTGCACACATCAGAATTCAAAGTTTAGATCCACGCACCTTAAACACGCAACAGGTTTAAAAACACTTATGGTACATTCAACCCTCACTCTCCTCTATCAGAGCTCAACAATACACTTAACAAAAAGAACATTCAAAAGTCACCTTTCAACAGCTGATTCAGGTCCATGGCGTCACGCAAGACTTTTCGACTGTATCTGCGATCAAACTCGGAATCTAACAAGAAAAGCCCAAAGATATGAGATTGGATTTCCCAGACCCACAGGTTTTACAAATTGTGTGTGGTACTTCTGTTCTTCCAACTTACCATATAACTCTTGGCTGACATTGTCCTGTCTTTTTACTTTGAGTTTCTTGTCATTTGATGCTGCAAGTTCAAAAGACTGAATAGGGCTGATGTCTGGAGTTGACAGAGGTGTCACATCAGTCACTGTGTCTTCAGACTCTTCCAGGCAGTCACCAAGCTTTGGTTTTCCTTCTGCTAATTTCATTGCTGGCTTGGACTTTTGTTCTGGAGACAGCAGGGCGTTCCTGCAAGCGTTCCTCTTGGAGGAAGAATGAGATGAATCTGATAAACAACTGTCAGAATCTGAATCTGAACAATCTGTATCTGAGCTTGAAGATGAGGATGAGGAGGAGGAGGAGGAAGAGGAGGAAGAAGAGGAACTGATGTTAGTATATTTTTTGCTGGTCTTTTTAACAGTGTTTGACTGCTTAGCTGACTTGGGTCTAACCTTCTCTTCTTTGCCATCATCACTACTATCTTCTTCATCTGTGTAATAATCTTCTTCACCTTCTTTAACTATTTTGGGGATTCCAGCAGGAACAGTCTCCTGTGTTCCCCTACTTGCTTCAGATGTCTCTCCAGACACCCCTGCATTCTCTGCAACTGGAGCAAGTGACAAAGATGAAGCATCTGCAGGATGATCTGTGCTGTTGTCTAGAGACTGATCCTCTTGCAAATCTTTCTGCTTTTCTTCACTTTCCTCCTCACAACACTTCACACCCTTCGAGTCAGAAGCAAGATCAGGTTCTGCAAGAGCCAGCTTTGTACTGTCTTTCTCTACACAGTCACAATTTTTTTCAGCTTTCTTCTTCTCTTCCTCAAAATCACTGTCAAAGAAGGCATGGTCCACTTCACCATCTGATACATCCTCAAACCGGTCCATACTGAACTACGAAGTGCTGCCTGCAACCATCAGAAAGAGGTTCCAAAGGTGAGCACAAGCACAGACTCTTAGTGTCAGAGTTTTGCTGTTTTAGCTCTAGTGGTGTGTGCTGCAGTTCATTACGCTTTGGTGCTAGGGCCAACTCCACTGAGAGTTCTGCAAAGAAATTCCATGCCCCTTACTGCACACACCCCACACGTTTGACCTCGAAGCTTTGCTTTGAGCAAACAAAACCCAGCACTGTCTCAGAACTAAGGGCACTCCGTCAAATGCTGTGAAGTGAAAAAAGAGCCTTAACTATTACAAACAGACATCTGGAGGGTCTCGTTTTGACCTTTTTAAGACAGAGCAATTTTAGGCCAGAGCCATTTGAAGCTGGTATCATGAGTTTGGATTTTATACGAAAAGCCTTGTCTGCATGTAGTACCCATCAGCCTGGCTGACAAGGCCATGCAAACAGCAGGCTTCAGCACTTGCAGTACCAGCAATTTTAATTTCCATCAGAAGATCCAGGGCTCTTTATGGTAAATTATCAGATGTAGGGTGTGTTAGTAATAACAGTGTTCTAGTTTGGATCAGGAGCCTGAACTTCTGGACTGCCTTCTCTAACTCACACTGCATAATACAACGAGTTACCACACAGCGCGTTTTTCAGATGAAGCTCATCTTTAATGTGTGCAGGCATGGAACCAGTGCACCTAAACCAGGAGTCACCATTCAGCACACAGGACCAGGTGATGGTAATCTTAACATATCCTGTGGATACCAGGTCCATGGTGCTACCTATTGTGCTGTACAAATCAGCTCCTATAGCCTCATACTTGTGCAGAAATATATGGTACTAGATTCTGTGCATGTGGCAGGGGTATAATAAGATAATAAAGTTTCATAGAATCACTACAGATTGGAAGGGACCTCGAAAGATCATCTAGTCCAATCCACCTGCAACAGCAGGATCACCTGAACCAAGTCACACAGGAACTTATCCAGTCGGGTCTCGAATATCTCCAGTGAGGGAGACTCTACAACCCCCCTGGGCAGCCTGTTTCAGTGCTCCGACACCCTCACTCATTAGCACACATATTGAGTCCAGTTCTGGGCCTCTCAGTTCCAGAAGGGTACAGAACTTCTGGAGAGAGTCCAGTGCAGAACCACAGAGATGAGGAAGGGAGGGGAGCATCTCCCTGCTCAGAAAAGGCTGAGGGAGTTGGGTCTCTTGAGCTTGGAGGAAAGGAGCCTGAGGGGTGACCCCATTAATGTTGATCAATATGTGAAGGGTGGGTGTCAGGAGGATGGAGCCAGGCTCTGCTCAGGGGCACCCAAGGATAGAACAAGGGGCAATGAGTGTGAGCTGCAACAGACGAGGTTCCACATCAATGTGAGAAGGACCTTCTTCCCAGTGAGGGTGACAGCGCACTGGCAGGGGGTGCCCGGGGGGGTGGGGTGGGTGTGTTGGGGAGTCTCCTTCTCTGGAGACATTTCAAACCAGCCAGGACATGTTCCTGTGCAACTGGATCTAGGGGATCCTGCTATGGCAGGGGGATTGGACTGGATGATCTTTGAAGTCCCTTCCAATCCCTAATGTTCTGTGATCCTGTGATACAAAGACTATTGTTCCCATCTAGCCTTCAATAATTCTACTATCACAACAGATTTTCATACATATTTTGAAAGCTGCAATCAGTAAACACTTCATTCTTTAGAGACAAAGAAACCCAAACTAAAGTTAATGCAGACAACTACAACAGCAGGAGAACCAGAATATTTTACAAGATGGATGGTCTCTCAAACCCCGTACAGACTGTTACCATGGCAAACAAAGGTGAAACAGGGATTCCTAAACTTGCTTTGAAACTGCAAAGCTCCTAGCTAAAATTACTTCAAAGGTTTCTATCGCTCACGCATTCTCACACCTGCCTCTTCTCAAGAAACATGCAGTTTGAGAGAAATTGGGAACATGCATCTCAAATACAAAAAGCACAACACAAACCTCAGAAGTAGAGAGCGTGGAATCTCCTGTGGTTTTAGGATTCACAGAGCCAAACAACTGAAAAGAGAATGAAGAAGGTTAGATGCAGTGTAACGCTGGAAAAGCTATAAGCAACAGAAACAGAGCTCAACGCTGGTACCATGAAGAGAAGCTCTTTAAAGCAGGTAGCTCCTCAAACAACACGACAAAGGAAGGTTTAAATTTGAAATGCCACAATGAGTTTGGAAATTTGTCATATTCATATAACTTCTTGTGATCCATGGTTCAGGCAACTTGCAGAGTCTAGCTTATGAATTCCTGGAAGCATCTAGCAGAGAGAAGCAGAGCAAAGGGAAGTATTTTCCCCTGTATGTTGTAAGGTATCATTTAGTAACTCCCAAACACTATGACAGGTTAGCCCACAGAACAGCACCTCCATCTCTAAACAGAAGTGGGATCACTGGAGCTGCTCCAAAGTGCTTTGGAGTCCTTCTAAAAGGATCCCTACAGAAGCCTTGAGTCTCCCAATTATTTCAACTAAGGATACAGTCCAGCAAACAGGCACTAGGAAGTCCTGGAACAGGGTCAATTGCCAGCAACTGTTAGAGCAACTGAAAGCACCTGACCACCAGAAACCACTGATGAATGCAGAGCAAAGGCTCTCCAGTCAATTTACAAGGAAGTACAAAAAAAAGGGGGGGGGGGCCCTGTGTGTATGTCTGAATAGTTCCTCTTGAACCAAAAGGAAGCCCTTCCTCTACTGTGGAAAGCTGCCATACAGAGAGCCAGATAATTGTTTAGGTTGGAAACGATCTTTGAGATCATCAAGAACAAGCATTAACCTAACCCTCCACCGCTGTTAGGAAACCACGGCTCAAAAATGAAGCCGTAATAAAGTTCAGGAGCATCACAGAATCACTGAACATTAGGGATTGTGAGGGACCTTGAAAGATCATCTAGTCCATTAGAACTTCTATACTAACTCAGTAGACAAGAGCAGCCTAAGCAAGAATCACTTAGAAATTTATGTTTCCCCAGAATCTATTCTGGGCGCAAATGAAACACCGAAATACTTAAAGAATGACCAATACCCACAGAATCATTAGGTTGGAAAAGATCTTTAGGATTATTGAGTCCAACCACTAACCTAACTGTACCAAGCCCAAGTCACTTGTTCTTTGGTCTCCATTTTGTATCACACACACACAGAGAATCATTCAGGTTGGAAAAGACCCTTGGGATCATCGAGTCCAGCCAACAATCCTACTCTACAAAGTTCATCCCTAAACTAGATCCCCCAACATGTATCACCACAGGCTGAGAAAATACAGTAGGACAGCATCTGCAGTACAAAACCCAAACCAAACAAACTGCAAAACAAACAGGAAAAAGTGGTGGGAGAGCAAAACCCACAGTCCAACCGTTTGTAAGCTATATTCTAGAATGCTGGCTATTTAAAAACCACTTTCTTAGGCTGACATTTGGTGACTGATTTCCTAGCAATGATAATTTCATTTTAGCCTTCAGATAACTCAGCTGAAGAATTTTTTCCTCCCATAGAAGCAAAAATGTGCACAATGCCGTCGATGCTCTACAGTGAGCACTTAACAACACAAAAAAGTAGGATACAGAAGGCCTTTAGCACTGCTGTTTCTGTTAGACTCAGTCCAGTCTCTAGTTTTCATGCAGATGGCACAGAATTTTTAACCACACCATGTTGAAGTAGAAAAACACCCAAATGGAAACACAAGCATTTTACAAATGTTTTATAACAAAAGCAAACAAGTGTCACTATCTGCATCCTACAATAAAAGCTCTTTCTAAAGAAAATGTGTTAAACAGAACCACAAGGGAAAGCTCCAGAAGGGCACAGAAATTACACAACCTCAAACCAGGTTTGCACAAGGAGCCGTGGTAAACTGTAAAATGCCAATTTCCCCAGTATGCTGTGAAAACTTCAGCAAAGGAACCGATTTTCACAAGCACAACCTACTCTGTTTGTTGAATAATGTCAAAGAGGTGCTCCAAAAGGAATCCAGTCCTTTGCTCTGCGGCAGGGGTGACAGCCAAGCGATGCTCAGGACTTAGCTACCTTTGGTGACTTCCACACACATCCACAGGGGCCAAGAGGTTGGTGGCCGATTGTTTTCCAAGTGACAGCCCCACCACGGGAGATGTTAGAGCAGAAAGCAGCCCTGTGCCAGGCAGCAGGGGTTATAATACCGTGAGCCAGAGGAAACTGTGGTGACAGGACTATTACTTAGGGCAGGCTGTTGGCAACGATCATTTCGGCTGACTTAACTCCCACTAATGACATCCAGCTCAAACACTCAACCTACGCTAGCGTGGCTTCAGCGTGTCCATCTGGGTCCGGGAATTCACTCTCCAAGGCCAGGAACGGGGCCGGTGCCTCGGGAGAGCCTGTCCCAGCTCCTTCTCACCCAGCTGCCGAGCAGCAGAGGGCACAGGACCGAGGCCGGGCGCGAAACACACAGCGACACCACCGAGCTCCGGGCACTCAACGGCACTCAAAGCCCGCGTGTGACACGCCGGGGGCGCAGCGGCAGGGACCCCAGGAGGAATACGTACATCTCAAAACTAATAAAAAGCTAAGTTATATAACCCTTTAAAAATAACATGTTAAAGTATGTACATAAAGCCTGAACACATCCCTCACCTTGTTTGCGCCGGCAAAAACCAACGCAAGCGGGGGAGGAAAACACCCGCCATCCCCCTCCCATCGCCCCAACCGCCCCGCACCCGCTACCCTCCCGCGGGGAACGGGCACCGGCGACCCCGGAACACGGAGCTCCGGAGGCCCCGCCACTACAACGCAAGGCCAGGCCAGGCCGGGCCGGCCCGGGGACCCCCTGACAGAGGCAGCAGTCGCGGCCATCCCGTTTCCCCGGCTCTGTTATAGCTCCCGCGCAGAGCCGAGCCGATACTCACTCGCACGGGAAGAGACGACAGCGCCACTGCGCAGCTCCGCGGCCTCCGTGCAGGTCCCAGGACTCCTGCACAGACTGGGCCGCCCCTCGCGTTGTAGGGCGGGGAGAGGCGGTGCCTGCGCGGGGCGGCAAGGGAGACGGGCCCTGGGACCTCCCAGTGGAGCCGCCCCCCTTCCTGCCTCGCTCGGGCAGTGAGTCGCTGCTTCCTCCCTCCGCTCTTGGCGTCACTCGCGCTGAGGTGGCGGTGCCCCAAGTTGGGGCAATGGCCCCCAGGTGAAGGTCACAAGGCTTCAGGTTGAGGTGGGGGGGTCATCTGCCGACGTCTCGGTGCCGCGTGTTGAGCTGATGTGGCTCTGGGTTGAGGCAACGGAGCTCTGCGCTGGTACAGCAGTGCCTCAGGCCTGGCATTCCCTTAGTGGGGATGGGATCCCGAGGTGAGAGAACTGTGCCTAAGACTGAGGAGGTGAGGCCCCTCGATGAGGCTTTCCGTGTTGAGCTAATAGTGCCCCAGCCTGAGGTGGCCATGCCCCAAGCTGGGATGATGGCCCTTCTGGATGAGGTGCTGGCAGCCCATATGGAACGGATGGTGGCTCACCTTGAGGTGATGCTGCCTCATGCTAAGGCAATAGGGTGGCCTTCACATCATAACAGCAGGGCTACAGCACAGATCAGCAAATCCTGAGGAAATGGAGTAGGGGGGAGCTCATCTGAGGGGGCTTCTACAGACACCTGGCCCAAACCTTTGGGCTTGGGTCAGGACCTTTCCCCAAGTGAATCTGATCTCAGTGTCTTTGAATCTCAGTATAACTGCAGAAGCATAGATTAATTGTTCAGGCAGAGTCTCACTGCTTCTAGTGCTCTGTACATAGGTGGTGACTACCTATATCTGCCACCAACAAGTGGTAGTGTCCTGTGTAACAATAGGAAAGATTCCACCTCTTTCCAAAGGGTCACTTGCAATACTGACCATGACTTTAATAACAATAATGTTCATTTTTAAAGCAGTAGGAAAGAAAATAATGGGTGTAGCTGTGGTGGAGGGATTGGACTGGATGATCTTTCAAGGTCCCTTCCAATCCCCAATGTTCTGTGATTCTGTGAAAAGAAAGGAAATCTCTTAAGACATCTGAATGTCTCTGTTAACTGAGGTCTAGCCTTCCATGTGCCTTGCAGTGTTTATTGGAGGTTCTGCAAATTATGGCGACCGACCTGGTAATAGATTGCATTCTTGTTTTTGTGGAACCCTGCTGGACTTGCTGTGAAATGCTGGATAATCACAATTGTGGCCAAAATCAATGGCAGCTATACTGGGAAAACACTGAGCACTGAAAGACTTTAGTGCCCAGTACCTATCACTGTGCCCTGAAGGGAGGATTCTGCCCTTGTCTCCTGTGTGTTAGGCTCCTGTCTGCAAGTAGGCAAAACACTGTTGGCTCAAAAAGGCACAGTGACAAACGACATTACTTACTATCAATGTAACTTACGTACTTTGTACAAGTGTGGGCAGCAAAATTAGTAGTTATCCTCTGAGATAACCAGTTTAATTTTCAGTAAAGGAGGAATGGGGCAAAAATGAAATGATCATGTAATTATAGTCTGTATTGGAATGTTTTTACAAATTACATTCTTGTAAGGGAAAAAACTCTCCAAGGTGAGGTTTTGCAGATGTAATTTGCAACCATTGAGGTACAGTTCTATCACACAAACTATATCTGAGCTGTGTAGAGACAGATTGTTTATATGGTTTGGGCTGACCCGTGGCTGCATTTTATGTTTTCAATCAAGTCCAAAGCATCTGTGGTTGCAGGGAAAGTTTTTAAAGGGTAGAAGAAAAGGCTGGCAGTTTTAAGCCACTTCATTCTACAGGCCTCTTAGAAATAATCACAATCATTTTCTGGAGTTTCTTGACAGCTGTCAAATAAGATTTAAGGTACCAAGATGTATAATAGGCAATTTTTTGCTGCTAGCTAGGATTTGTAACAGCAGCAGCATCTGCTACCCAATAAGTTTGTTGTCTCTCTTTCCTGAGGTTGCTTCTAACGGTGGTTATCACTCTCCCATACCACCAAGTTTAAAAGTTCACAAGCAGTCTGGCTTTTGCTCCCAAGAGGCTTTTAGGAATCTCTATAAATCCTTAACGTGACTGCAGCCCAGTGCAACACCACAGCAGTTCGTTACTGAAACAAAAAGCAGATAATTATCTCAAGGTTGTAAGACTGCAAAAAAATACAAACAATGTGCACTTTACACACTTTCTTTTGTTCTATAATGTAAATGGTTGCATTTATTGAGAAGCGGAACATGGCTACCCTTTATAGCTAATGGGATCTGAGCCAGAAAGGCTCACAAAGTAGGAAGTGTGCAAAAGCCTTCAGGAAAGTCCTGGCTTTGAGTTTGTCTGCACGTTTTAAAGGTGCAGAAGTCATAAAAGCTTAGAAAGAACTAAAGGAAAAACAAATCTTGCTCCAGCTCTACAGATACACCCTTGAGCTGATTTAAACGTATCTAATTCAGGGTATGATGTGTAAATTCTAGCTAAAATGGGTAGAATTACTCATTCAGACAAGAATGGGGTTTGTGCGTAAGCACTGCAGAATTCAGCTGTGATTGCAGGTGGGTTTGGTTTCTTATCTTCCTCTCCCCTTTTGAGAATTAATACTTTAATAAGAAAATCATCGTTGTTTACCCAGGACCAACAACATTATGTGCTCTGCTTCAGGCTAATTTAAAAATTCAGTTCCCTTAAGTAGTTTTGACAGAGGGCTGGGCAGTGGAAGGCCTCTGCATGCTCTGCCTGGTTTCTTGCGTGGATCTTTATTGAGGTCCAAGAATAGATCTTGAACTCTGTCCAGAGCTCTGTATTTTCTAAGATCTGACAAATAAAGTGTGCACTGCACTGGGAGATGGCTCTTTGCTTATTGTTTTCTGCCTGGTGAGAATAAAATAACATTATCGAAAGCCTTCTGGCGTGCTAGGCCTCATCCAAAAGCTTTCAGACTCTACAGGAATCTCTGTTGGTCTTAATGATCCGAGGTACTGAAAGAACCTTGGTCCCCAAGCCCTTTTGTGAAGCATCAGGATGTTTTGGCGCATGTCAGTTTCCCTCCCTACTCAGCCCCGGTGAGGGTGCACTTTGAATACTGTGTTCAGAGAAGGGCAATGAAGTTGGGGAAGGCTCTGGAGCACAGGAACTATGAGAAACAGCTGAGGGAACTGGTTAGCTTGTTTAGCTTGGAGGAAAGGAGGCTCAGGGGAGACCAGACTGTGAACTACAACTACCTGAGAGGAGGTTGTAATGAGGTGGGGGCTGATCTGTTCTGTGAAGTAACAAGTGAGAGGATGAGAGAAAATGGCTGCAGGTTGTGCCAGAGGATGTTCAGGATGGATATTTGGAAGAATTTCTTCCACCAAAGTGTCACCTAATATTAGAACAGTCTGTCCAGGGAGGTGGTAGAGTCATGGTCCCTGGAAGTATTTAAAAGATGTATAGACGTGGTGCTCAGGGACATAGTTTAGTGGTGACCTGGCAGTACTGGGTTAGTTGGTTGGATGTGATGATCCTAAAGGCCTCTTCCACCCAAAACAGCTTTGTTATTCTGCACGGAAATGGACTGTCATGGCAATAGTATTTTCCCCTCACTTCATCCAATTTTGGACACCATGAAGAATAGTCTGAGTGAGCCCTTAAGAGGTCTTTGTGCAGTTTAATATCCACCAAGTAAAATAAACTGTGTCATACAATTGTATTGATGGTTCTGGATAGACCTTGGATAAAACTAAGGAGCAGCGTCTGCTTTGGTCAGTGACTAATAAGGAGCTAAAATTGCTTCAAATTACTTTGAGATTTTGCTATGCAAACCTCTAACAGTTAAAGGCCTGTGTGTATGAGGTCAGACCGTCAGACACTGAGTGTTAGGGTACAGTAGTTTAGGAAATACTGTGGCTGAGTACAGCACTTGTGCTGCTTAGGACTCAGAGAAGCTCTGTGCCTGTACCACCCACCTCTTTCTTCACAGCTCTGCATCCGCAGCAGACATACAACCCCTGTTACAGTACTGCGTCAGGGCTGTCCCTGAGCCTCTTGGACACCTGAACTGTTCAGGGCCTCGGCTCACTTCGGCTTCACAGCAGCACAGGGAAGTCCACTGGTTTCATAATCAGAATCAGACAATCATTCAGGTTGGAAAAGACCCCCAGGATCATCGAGCCCAACCATCAACCCTACTCTACAAGGTTACCCCTAAACCAGATCCCCCAACACCACATCTAAGTGTCTTTTAAACTCATCCAGGCATGAGGACTCAACCTCCCCCCTGGGCAGCCCATTCCAAGGCCTGACTACTCTCTCCAGGAAGAATTTTTTCCTGGTGTCCAGTCTAACCCTCCCCTGTTGAAGCTTGAAGCCCTTCCCCCTGCTTCTGCCACTAATGGCCTGTGAGAAAAGCCCAGCACCGACATCTCTGCAGTGTTCTTTCAGAGAGCTGTAGAGAGTGATGAGGTCTCCCCGCAGCCTCCTCTTCCTCAAACTAAACAGCCCCATAATGGTTTTGCAATGGTGCTGGTTGTGCTCTTTGGGTTAAGTGGAAATATAAGCACAGGATGAGGACCTCAGTGTCCACACCTTCCCTTCATCAGGGCAGCATCACTTGTTCAACTGAAGGACTGGGTTTCCACAAGAGCACAAAGAAATCCAGGGCTCTCCAGCCTCAGCACCCAGAGCTGCTGTTTAACAGGTGCCATTTGGGACTATTTGAAAGTCGGGACCACCGGTCGGAGTTGTTCTCCCCAGAAGTCTCAGTATCTGTGAACACTTTGGCTAGTGTTTAACTTTGCTGGTGGGCTAACTGCTCGTAACACGCAGCCTGTGAGTAAATAAATGTCTATAAATCCCCTTCAGCGCCGCCGGGCTGCCTGATGGAAAGTAGTGCGCTTCAGTCCTGCGCTCAGGTGGGGTCTGTTCACTTGTCATTTCTCAAACCCAGCGGTGACCAGAAGCAGTGCACTGTGTGACCACAGCGCACGGCGCTCGCTCACGAAGGTCTCTGGACCCCAGAGATGCGGCGGGTCCAGACTTTCCCCTGCGCTCAGTCCGGGCCTCGCTCCTGCGGACGGATCATCCGCCGCGGCCTGCGACCGAAGCCAGTGGCGGAAGGGCTCGTGGTACCGCACCGCAGGTCTGGCGGGAAGCCTCTTCCGCCCCAGCGCGACCACCCACCGGCCCGTGCGCCGCACAGAGCCCGGAGTGGGGCAGGGCCGGGCCGGGTCGCGGGGCGGTGCGGCGCTCGCACGTGTCCCCGTCCCGCCCGCCCGCCCGGCAGTCACCGCCCCCGCCTCCTCC
>VXBP01008824.1:187614-340687 GCA_013400115.1 Rhinopomastus cyanomelas
GGCGGCAGAAGACGAGGAGGACGAAGAGACCGGCTCGTCCCGCTTCGTGCTGGCGGCAGGGCTGGCGCTGCTGGCCGTGTCCGTCGTCCACCTGGGGCAGGAGCGGGCCGAGGCGGGATCAGGCGGCCCGCCGTGCCTGGCGCTGCTGCTGCTCCGCCTCGCCCTCTACGCGGGCTGTGCAGCCGCTGCTGTCGCGCTGGGCGCCCTGACGGCCCTGCTGTGCCGCCGCCGCCGCTTGCCACCGCCGCCGGACTTCGCCGCCGCAGCTCCAGCCCTGCGCGTCCCGGGGGTGAGTGGCGGAGCGGGGCGGGCGGTGGCCGCGTTGCGCCCTCCCCGTCCCGGCAGCGGGAGAGCGGGCAGGGGGGTCACGGGGAGAACACGATGGAGGGGGCGGGGAGCCGCGCGGAGTCGGGGCCGCCGTTCTGTGCCACTCGTAAGGGCTTTAAACGGAAGAAAAGTTGTGCTGGAGGGCAGTGGTCGGACAGGGAAATTAAGTGTTTGCTCCAAGAGGCATCGTAGCGGGGTGCAGACTGTGGCTCGGATCTGCTTCTTCAGCCGAGATGTCTTTAGTGAAAGAGCGAGGTGCCCAGGAGAGCAGCAGCGTGGCGGAAATCAACGCTCTGGAGTTGGGCACCTTCACACAGCCTTATCATAGTGCCATGAGGCAGCGCCAGCATGTCCTCAAGCTGCTGCAGCCCTCCATGTAAATGATAAACGAAGTTCCTTCTCTGCATCTCCTGAAGTGAGCTAGTCCGTGCTCAGGAGCTCTTAGTGGTTCACTGTTGAGTAGTTTTTTTGACTTCTTTTGAACGGGACTGGTAGCACAGGCTGTTTGGAGACTGACTACAGGTGCTGGTCATAATAACTTCTGTTCTGTTGCCACCCTACATCAAGCCACTCAGTTCTCTGAAGATGATTCTAGACAGGCCTGAAAAACCAGTGCTGCAGAGGAGCACCTGCCTGCACTCCTGGTCTGCCCACCCCACAGGGATGTTGCGTTTCCTGCTGGTGACCCTGGCTGGGTGCCCTTGGCCTCTCACTGGTGGTACCTTAGGGTAGCAGTAGTGTGTGAAGTGCTGTAGAAGTCAGCAGGGCCACCTAAGCACTCTGTCACTTTGATAGTGTTGCACAGAATACCTGAGAGCCCTCTGTGAAGAGAAAAGAGCATAGTACATGGTGCCTTGATGCTCAGCCTGGCTGTGCTGGTGACCCAGTTCATCATGTGTAGTACAAGTACTGCTCTTGCTAGCAGCTAGTAAATAGTAGTGTCACCTGTGTGTTTCTGGGGCTGCAATTGATACAGCTGAATTTGCAGAAAGTAGAGGCTACTGGTAGGGCAGAGAACCAGTTAAAAATCACTTGCTGAGGTACAGTTGGCTCTGCTTCAGTCTTGCCAATCAAATGAGCTAACGACCTGGAGTAGTGGTTTATTCCTTTGTGCTTTGACCTGGGGAGGAGAAGAGCTTGTTATGGTGAGTGATGCAGTTGTTTTAGGCCTGCTTTTAGTGGGAGCTGCAGGACCTTACTGTTGGTAAAAGGGATCCTTTAGCCAGGGGTTGCTGATTTCAATGAATTATACAACTCATAAAGGTGCATTCAGGATCTGTTTGTGGCAGTGGGTGTTTGTGATTCTTGTTTTGTCTTCTGGGTAGACGTTTTTTAAATCCTCTTTTCTTTACGGACTTGGTAGCATACTCAGCTTTCGGAAGAGAGTGAAGAGTAAGTAGTGTGTATGAGTATTAGAAATTGGAAATGAGAAGATTTAACGCAGAGTTAACAGGTGACAAGCAAAGGTACCTATCCTGTGTGTAGCATTAAGTGTGTGCAGCTTGAGATTGTTCAACTGGTTTATGTCATGGAAACAGAGTCACAGAAACACTGGGGAACAAATTGCTATTAAGTGCAAAAGACCTGAGCAGTGAAGGGCTGTTATGTTTTTGGTGGGTTTCACCGTTCAGCTACTTTAGACTGAATGTAAAAATTAGAGAAACGCATCAGTAACACATTGCTGTTGCCTTTGCACTTGTGAGATGACATATTTCAGTGACAAGGCCATTGTTCCGGTGACATCTCTGTGGTGGGGTACTTGCCTGGCCCTCTGGATGCGCGTTATCTCACTGTAGGAGAACGCATTGAATGCATGGTACAAAAAACCTTGATGTAAACTTAACAACAGAAACCTCCCTGCTGCTGCAGTGAGGAGCAACTTCCAAGACTTGGGAAACAGCCAAATAATGAACATTTATTTAATTTGGAAAGCTGGGAGTTGAAGTAAAAAAATGCCTACTGTCTTTCTCTCCTCCTTTGTGCGGAGCCCATTGAACAAGAATGAAACTAGAGCTGTCCAGACACAAAACCAGTCACTTCAGTTCCTATATACCGTGGGCACTTTCTCTTTGTGGGCCCAGGGGGCTGTGGAGTCTCCTCTGGAGAAGTTTAAAACCCTGGGCGTGTTCCTGTGTGACTGGATCTAGGGGATCCTGCTGTGGCAGGGGGTTGGACTGGATGATCTTCCAAGGTCCTTTCCAGTCCCTAATGTTCTGTGATTCTGAATGTTACTGCCCATTTCTCTTCAGGATGTTCTCGTTTTGTGCCTGCCCTTGGGATTTGTCAGTGGAAATGGTACATTCCTGCTCTTGCTTTGCCAGGTCTAATGTGTTGTGTTTGAATTTGTTGTAGCTTTATGGATGTGTTTGTTCTTTCAGAAGGAAATTGACACCTGGTGTTTGAAAGCCACTGCTAAAGCATCTGTACCTGCTGCAGCTACTTCTCTGGGGTTGTTTCTTAACTCTCTGAGTTCTCTGTGGGTGACAGTTTGCTCTGCATGTGTCGGATGTACCTGAACTCAAAGAAGATCTGTTTGTTTTTCATTCTTTGAGTGATTTTTCTCACTCTGGTGGGAGTCAGGATCAGCTCTTGGAAAGTGAGAGTATTCTTGATCAGCTTCAAAGGGACTTGAATCAGGTTCCTGTGCTGTGCTTGAAAAAGGGGAGGGTTTCTGTTATTCTTGATTCTGCAAGCCCTTACACTGTGAGTTTAGTTCTGTTGATTTTCATGGACCTGTTTGTGCGAGCAAATACCTTTGTTGAGGAAATGCGGTGTTGGTAGCCCAGCCTTCTGAAGAACATGGCATATGCTTTCTTTCATTTGACTTCAACTTGCCACTAAAGGAGCTGTCTTCTCAAACATGAAGCAGGGCTGTGTCTTGAATGCTGTTTGTGTAGCCCCTTTGGGACTTGAGAAAGGCGAAAGCTGTAGCAGAAAATCAGGTATTGTGGTAAGAACATTAAAATCTGCTGAAAGGAGTTTATATCTGTACAATGAGATGGGCTTTCAACACAGCCTTCCTATCTGCGAGAGCTGTGGGCACCCTTCTGGAAGGGAAGAGAGGCACGCAGGCAACTGATAGTGCTGTCTCACTTATTAAGAAATCGCAAGCTTTAATAATAATGGCGAATAATTTCTACTGATTTTGAAATAGCAGGAGTCAAAGGACACCTCAGAATTGTGCAGTATGTTGTTATTAGGTATTTTTCAGCTTTAAACAAGATTATTGGTGGTAGTGGAGGACTGCAACATGCAAGACAGCTAAAACGCACAGTGATCCAGGTGTCCTGCAGTAAAAATGTCTGTCTCCAAGGGGATACTCACAGTTCAGATGTCACTGGGCTTGTTGATGCCAAAGCTGGCTAAATCATGTGTCGAAATGTACCACCTATACCGTAGTTAATTTATGTGGTTGTAGGAGGGGAGGGCTTTCAGTCTTACAAAGTGTCGGTCTCAGTCATGGCAATGAAGAACCATGTTAACCAAGATCTTGGGAAAGGGAAGGAAGATGTTTTTCCAATGTTCCCAGCGAGTTGTTTCTCTGCCAAAAATACTGGCAGAACAGAATTTTCTTTTCAGTAGTGCTTTGACTCTGATTCAAAGCAAAACCTCTGAATAATAGAGTTGGGCTATCAACTTCTTTTGAATAATGCAAACCACAAGGATTAGTTTATTAAAGTGATGCATTTAAAATTCAGATTAAATGAATGATACTCCATATAGAGTGATCTACTCAGTCTGCCTCGCAGCACTAACAGAAAAGCTATAAATATTGGTTTGGGTTTTTTAAAGCAAAAAGGGTCCAGTTTGATTTTGAGTATTTCTTCAAAACTCAGCTGCTGGCATAGTTGGTCACTCTTGTTCATTTCTGTCCAGTAGCTCTCCATTTTCAAGAATAGGTTACTCTTTTTTTTCCCAGCCCTGAGCATGACACATGTGACAGTGTTTTATGTTCCTAAGGGTTTGTGCCACCCCAAAGAACATGGGCTTTTTGTGAATCTGATGTTAGTGGCAGGGCACAGTGTTAGGGGTTAACCATGTCCTGCAGCTACCACACTCATTCTGCTCTGGTGGGATAGGGGAAGGAATTGGAAGAGTGAAAATGAGAAAATTCATGGGTTGAGATAAAGACAGTTAAATGGTTAAAGCTCAAGGCGTTCACACAAACAAAGCCCAACAAGGAATTCATTCATTGTCCCTCTCTGCTCTGCCCTCCTCTGCATCTGGAGTACTGTCACCAGTTCTGGACTCCTTGGTTCAGTTACAAGGAACTACTGGAGAGAGTACAGTGAAGGACTATGAAGATGATTAGGGGACTTGAACATTTTTTTCTTGTGGAATGACTGAGGGACTTGGGTCTGTTTAGGCTGGAAAAGACTGAGTGCTTATAAATATCTAAATATATATCTAAAGGGCTGTTGTCAGGAGGATGGGGCCAGTCTTTTTCCAGTGCAGCTTAGCTGCTGCTTAGAAGAAGGAGCAAGTGGTGCAGACTGGAACACAGCAAGTTCCATCTGAACTTAATTAAAAAAATCTCTATAAGGATAACAGGGCACTGGACCAGGCTACCCAGAGAGGCTATGGAGTCTCAGACTGGAGACATTCAGAACCTGCCTGGACACAGTCTCGTGCAGCTTGCTCTATGCAAACCTGCTCTGGCAGGGGATCTAGATTAGAAGGTCACCTAAGGTCTCTTGCAACACCTGCTATTCTGTGATTCACTGCTTCCCATCAGCAGGCAGGAGTTTGGCCATTTCCATGAGAGCAGGGCTTCATCATGTGTAACGCTTACTTGGGAAAAAAGTGCCATCACTCCAAAGGAGTCCCCCTTCCTCCCTCCTCCAGCTGTATGTGCTGAACAGGACATCATAGAGGTACAGAATGTTGGGTTAGAAAGGACCTCTAAAGGTCATCTGGTCCAGCCCCCATCAATGTTGAATATTCCTTTTGTCACTTGGGGTCAGCTGTTCCAACTGTGCCCCTTCCCAACTTACTGAGATTCCCCCCAGCCTCCTAGTGTGAGGAGCAAAAAGAGCCTTGACTCCATGTGAGCACTGTGTTAGTAACACTGTTTTCAGCGCACATCTAAACCAAAGCCCATGCTAACGTCTCCGAAGAAAATTCTGTTCTATCAAAAAATATCTGTTCTCATTGGATCAGCTAATTGTTAAAATCTTGGAAGGTAGTGGGTTTTTTTTTGGTTTTTTTTTTTTTTAGTTTAAGCCACAGGAGTTTGAGTAGTGAGGTTATTGGGAATGGGCTGAGTGATTTAAATGTGATAGCAGGTTAACCTGGGTTGAGTATCTGTCATAGTATCCAAGCTGAAGGCTCTCCTCTTTTTGAGGAACACCAAGGAAGAGCAAAGCAAGGACACGCAGTTTCATTTTTCTTCACTGTTGGATTTTTGTCATCAGATGAAGCTCGTGAAGTTAAACCTGCAGGAGTCCCAGCATCTGTAGGAAGTTGAAAGTTTGCCATCTGTTGGCTTTGATTTCAAGCAGGGATGCAAAGCATTTCTTGAGGTAATGAGCAGTTTGGAGCAGCTGTGTTGGAGAGGAGATACTTCTGAAATCCTTTCAGCCTTTACATCACTAGTAAGCCCTCCAATGCGTTTGGGGAGTTTCATCAGCATAAAGCTCTGGTCTGTCTCATTCCCTGGTCCATTAGGAAATACTCAGAGCTCTGATGCTCAAGGATTTTTGCTGTTGCCTCTGCCAGTCATTAGTCTGCGAGACTCTGCTTGCTGTTCTTCCATTGTGCTTGTTCTAGGTCCTCTTGTGCTTGCAAACAAGTATTTTAATCTACTGCCATTCTTTAAATTATCAGTTCTTGCTGGATTGACAAGAAAGGGTAGGTTTGAGCTTGGCTCGTTGTTAACACGACCGAAACGGCTGACCCTTGTGTTACTAGTGGTATCTCTTGCACAGGCAGGTCACCAGCATTCAGTGATGTGGCTGAGTTGACTGCTGGGGAAGTCCCGACATGTAAATAATGTGAAGGTACCACAGCATTGCTAACCAGCTTCTGGAATGTTTTAAAATTGTGAGTGAATGTTGCCTGAACTGCAACCATTCAGTTCGCTGGGAGCCTGATACATCTCAGGGCCTGCAGTTTAATTTTAGGAGTCTCTCGATATATTTTATCCTTGGGGATTTATAAGCTTTTCAGAATTGAAGCTTTGTTGGGAGTGTGTGTTTTCATTACCTGCAGGTGTAACTTTGGAGTGATAAGTTCATTCTCACAGGGGACTGATCTCAAGAAATAAAATGTTTTCAGAGTCTGTCTCAACTTAATTGTCCCATCACTCCTTAGTGCTGGGCAGACAGCTTTCCACACAGCCTGTTATCCATTGTGTGTGCTTAGAGATTCCTTGTCTTGTCACGCAGCCCTTTCTGTTCCCTTCCGTTACATCCCATGGCATCTTCACCTCTGCACTGGATTTTGCTTGGCACTGAATTTGCTCAGCATTGTGCTAGATTGACATTTCACATTTTGCTGTGAGTTGCTTTTACATTAGTAGGGACTGCTTCTCACTTGAGAAATGCTTTCTGACTGGCAAGGTAACTAGGGAGCTAGTTCATTTCTCCTCACAGTGGAGCCACACTGAGTTGATAAGACAGATGGATGTTGGGCTAACTAGGATGTTGCTGTCCAGGTCTCAGGCAGGGGAGTCCTGAAGGTAGAACCAAAATCTCTGTCATATGGTCAAGAGTGAAAGCATCTCTGTGTTTGGCTTGTCTGAGATGGAGTTGATTTGCCACATAACACTTGTCATAGCACTGTTTTGTACAGTAGCAAGACGGGTGTTGGTAAACACCAGTGCTTTGGCTCCTGCTGAGCAGTGCTCACACAGCAGCAAACCCAACTATGGGTTTGGGTTTTCTTTTCCAACAGGAGGTTAAGGGGTTGCCTGGGCCAGCTAACCCAAACTGACCAAAGGGATGTTCCAGAACATCCTGCATCAGCCCAGATAGAAAAGCAAGGGGGGAAAAACGAAGGAGGGAGGCATTTTATGATGACTTTTGTACTTTGGAGCAACAACCACGTGGGTCAGGGTCCTGCTTTCCAGAAAAGTGTATGAACTTCACCTCCTGATGGGAGGTAGAGAGTAATCTTTATTACAATAAGCTTCATTAAAGAGATTGTTTAGTAGTGATCTTGGTAGAGTAGGCTTATTGGTTGGACTTCATGATCCCAAGAGTCTTTTCCAACTTGAATGATAGATGATCTTTCAAGGTCCCTTCCAATCCCTAATGTTCTGTGGTTCCGTGATTCTATGATTTGCCTTTGCTTCCACACATGGCTTTTGGTTGTCATGAGGCTAGACATGTTTTTCTAGCTTGCCAGTAGTTCAGTTGTTGTAGCATATAGTTCTTCTGGTCCCAAAGGATAGGCCATAGGTTTTTGTCTGTTTTTAATAGTGGAGGAGAGTGTGGAGATGTTCAGTAGGCTGGAGCTGTGCATACCTTGAGAATTCACTCAGGCCTTTCGTTTGATGGTGATGGTGAAAGGTCCCAGCAGAGAATACTGCTGGATTTTCTTTCTGAGTGGAAACTGGACTGCTGACTTCACGATCACTTCCTAGCTGTACTGATGGGAATGAAAGCATCATCTGAGACTGTTCATGGCCTGATCTGTCTGGTGCAACATGAAATCTCAAGTGAAGGAAGTTCTGCCCTGATGGTGAAGTTTTTATACCACTATGGTTTTACCAGTTTTGAACACAGAATCACAGAACAGTAGGGATTGGAAGGGGCCTTGAAAGATCATCCAGTCCAATCCCCCTGCCACAGTACACGCAAGATAAAAGATTTCCGTATAACGAGCACAGTTTACATATTCCAGCGGCTAATACGTTGGGGGACATAAGATATGCTGATGTTCTGGAGAAGTTATTGAGATAATGATGCGTAATGTCCTTAAAGCATGTTAATCCTATTACGTTCATTTTTAGATGGGTGGTTATGGTATCCCGTAATGTATGTAGATTAATGCCTAGTGTGCCACAGACATACGTGCTTTGTAATCCGCAACAGAACTGGAGTACTAATTAAAGATGTTAGCTCTTGTGAAGAGGAAATGTACTTTTGCACTGTTTGGTTGCAGTAACATTTACTCCTGTAAGGAAACATCTACCCAGATCAGTTACAGAAGGTTCACTGAAGTAGTACTTGGAGTGGTGACCCTCTTACCATCAGAGTCCAGTCTGGTGTGATGCATGGTTTAGAGAAGTCGATAGATCAGCAGTGGGTGAGGCTGGTAGCTGTGAGGGACTGGATAGTTCTTGTGTGCTGAGTTAGATTCAGTCTTTGCTTTTTAAACCAGCTATTAAACAGCATCTTGTGCACAGCTTATTTATCTAGTGGGATCTGTCCCAAACTCTGCTCCGGTTTTGTTGTGATTAAGTTAGTGTGATAGAAATAATTGTTAATTTTCTTCTGCTCCTGAGTTGAATTCCAAGGCAGAGTGAGTTTGTGTGTGGGGTGCCTTGTGCAGGGGCCAGCATTCCTGCTCATGTGTTTTACAAATTGTTTTGATAACTGAGTGCTGTGAATGGATTTCTTGGTAGTGAAAGGCACCTCTTGTGCTCTCTCTGCATTGCCAGTTATTCACTGTAGTTGTTGAAATACCTGCTTGATTGTTTGATTTAACTGTTAGGTTTTTTTTCAAAACTAGTTTTAAGTTGCTTCAGTGATTTTTTTTTTTTTAAGTCTATACATGACTTCTGTTTTTGAATCTGCTGGGGACCAAACCAAAGCCAACGTTTCCCTCTCAATGCCATCCATCTTTTATTTCCCTGGGCCTTTCAGGCTGTTGTTTTTTACGGCTTAAATAATTCTCCAAAGTATCTAGCAACGAGTGTTACTCACAGGGCTCCAGGAAATCCATCCTTCAGCCTGCAAACAAAGTCAGAATCGAGGAAAACACAAACTGTTCCAGGAAACGGGCTTCTGTGTTTGTTAGCAACCTCATTCTTCACACGAGCTTTCCAGTGGTGCTCCACCCCTACCCTTTCAACTTGTTTTGTTGAGTCTCATTTAAGCTTCAGTGTGCTTTCTGCTGTTCCACAGCAATACATTTCCCAGCAATGTCAGGACTAGTGGGAATGTACTACATTTTAGTCAGCCTAGAAGAGCATCTAAAACTTTGTTAGATCCATTTATGAACATCTGTGGCTCAACCAGCGTTGTGCTGACTGTTCTATGAAGTGTAGCACCGCTTTCCTTTAGATGAGCAGCATGAGGAGAAATGTGAGAATGTTTAAGTCTAGGGTTCCTTGCTGAACCTGTTCTGTGCAGACATCTTCCATCTGACTCAAGGCAGGGGTAGGAAGAAAACCTTCCTGTGAGACCTGCTGGATTTCTCATTCTCTGAGCTGTTAGAGCTGTGTTTGAACTCTTGAATTACCACAAATGCTGGTAAACCTGTGTTCCAGAGTTGTTACTGCTGGTTTTAAGGTGCTTGGTTACTGTAGGTCATCTAACTGCGTGTCCCTGCTTCTGTAGTTAATTCAGTTGTTATTGTTGTCACAGACACATCGTTTTTTAAAAGCAAATACAAGCTGGTAAGACTTGAGTGCAATTTGTAAGACTAAAAGGCAAAAGGAATTTGAGCAGCTGTTTTAGAGGAGGCAACTTGAGATCTGATCAACTGTCAGTCACTACATTAAATCTGCAGTTCTCTGAAGGATCAGCAAGAATCACAGAACAGTTCAGAAAGGAATGTCTGGAGGGCATCTAGTCCACCCTCCTTCTCAGAGTGGGTCCAACCACATAAGGTTGCTCAGAGCTTCCACTTGTCGAATTCCGAATACCTCCAGGAATGGAGACTCCACAGACTCCCAGCCCTCCCATTGTGGTGTTTGACCAGGCTCGTAATTAAAATAGTTTTGCCTTGTAAGTGACTCGAACTTCCTGTGTTGCAGCCTTTCCTCTTGGCTTGTGCATGTGGGCGAGAAGTCTGGCTCTCCTGTCTCTGTAACCTCTCATTTGGTACTTGGAGACAGCAGTAAGATCTGCCCCAACCACTGTTTTTTCCTTAAGGCTGAACCAAACCAGTCTTTAAACTTTCCTGTTTGTTCAGTTGTTAAGAATTAATGTTAACGTTAAGGTCATTTTTTAATCAAAGTTGAAGCCCCCTTTTTAAACAAGGTTTGGTTTTTGCTGTGTGCTTCTCCCTGGCTGTTCTGGTGTTGTGTGCAATACCCATGTATGAGTTTGAACTGCTACTTCTTGAATACCAAGGTGTGCTGAGGTGTTAGGCCTAACAGTCTGCCTTGTTCTTGACGTGAGTGTTCAAGATTGAAACGTAAAAGGATCGGTTGCTGCTCTGTGGAATCGTGTGGATCACGTGGTGAGGAGCAAGCTACTTGCAACCATGGATCCCCTCTGAAGACTTTTCTCTTTGTTTCCTCTGATGTAAAGAAGTCCTGAACTGAGGCAGGCAGCGAGGCAAGAGTTCAGCAATTTCTGTTAGTTTCTTATTTCAGACTGTATTTAAACTAGACTTGACAATTTTCACTAGTGCTTCATGAGAGCACTTCCCAGGGTTTTGGGCCCTACAGCCAGCTCCTGCAGACTGTGCGCAAATGAGAACTGTTGGCACCTAAGTTAGGGACTTGAGGCTACTCACCTCTGTGTAGGTATGACTCAGTGTGGCAGGGTTAGTCTTGCAGGATGCCAGAGCCAATGTGAGTGCTCAGAAATATGGAGTGTGTGGAGCACAGAGCTTCAGTCAGGACTGTGGCCTTTTCTTCACAGAAAGACCTGAGCAGTTTTGCCTAATGGGACTTTCTGAATCCCTTCCCCCTCCCCAATGTATTTGGGATGCTTAGTGTCCCTGTGAGTCTCTCTCTTCTTTTTAAATTGGAGTGGTTATGAATCATCCAACTTCCTGCTGCAAATAAAGCAGTAAAATCTTGAAGCAGTTGTGTGAGTGGCATTAACAGAGCCTTGCGTGGAGGAAGCTCAGCGTTAGCAGTCAGAGGTGATGTAGGAGCCTTGCAGATGCTGTTTAAGGTGTTCTTTCAAACAACAGAAATGCCTTCTGCAGCTCTTTAGGTGGGGATGGCTTCAGCTTTTGCCACCATCGTGTTCAGGTAAACGTTGTCCATCAAAATCTGTAGAGGTTCACTACTCTGATAATCTGTTCTTTGTGTTCCCTAACTAGGGCCTTGCTAGTGAGAGGGGCTGCAAATGTAAGGGAATGTGCTGAAGTCTTATTGCCGTTTCCATTGATCATGTTGTCGGGTGGTGGGGGAAGAAAATGGCTGTAAGACCGCAACTGTTGCTTCAGAGCAGCAACTGGAAGAGGTTTAAGGACTGTTGCTGCGCTCACCTAGAAGCTGGAACAAATTAACTGTGGGTGGAAGAAGGCACTTGAGGCCTGGAATTGTGTGTAGAAATGCTTTGTGTTAGGTGTGAGAGAGTCTGAACAGCTTTATTTTGCTGTTGGAGTAGTGCTCACACTCTTTGGTCTGCACCACATTGGCAGGCTTTGCACTACACTGTGTGCTGGTATCTGCAGTAGGAGGAGAACACATCACACCGAGATGCACCGGTAGCCTGCAGTGTGGCAGAACCATGGCTCGCTACCTGTGAAAATCAAAGCGTGTTTTCACTTCAACTCACCCCGGAGTTCACACCACTTTCTAATTGCCTGTTTGGTGAATGATGCAGGGGTTGAAGTGCTGTCTCCTGGCAGAGGAGAGGATGAGCTCCCATCATCTAGAGCAAAGTAAGCTGAGTGGCAGTGTGGACAAGTTCTACTTATGATTTGAATTACCCTCTTTCTCTGTGAGGACAGCATGGATCACAGCTTTTTTATCTATAGCCTGAAAAATGTTTCTGTGTCTGCCCCCTGTTTGGACACTCTAAGAGCTAGTACTGCAAAATAGAATCATAGGAGCATCAGGGTTGGAAAAGACCTTCAAGATCATAAAGTCTAGCTGTCTGCGCTACAACCCTAAACCACTAACCCATCTTCCAAGAGACAGACAAATGTTTGTGTAGCAGAGTAGATTAAAAAACAGGTGCCGGAATTGTCTTACAGGAAGAAGCGCAAAAGCATCTTAACCAGAAGGGCTCTAGGAGATCTAAGAGCCTAACTTTTCTTTTAAAAGTGGTTTGTGAGGCTAAATGAAGTCCATCGTGGCTGTAGGCTGTCGGGATGATCGATTTGCTGTTGACTTTGGCAATATAATTTGGTAATTTGGTCAGTTGTACAGCGTCTGATACACAGCAGAGGGTATTAACGTGTGGGTGATGAATGACACGTGGTAACCTGACAGACAATTGACACTCGCTTGGTTTTAATTATGTGGTGTGAATGTTTGTGGAAAACCCAAAGTAAAATGGAACCTTGCGTTCCAGTTTTAGTCCTGCTATACTTGTTTGTTCTCTTCATCATTGCTCCCTCTCAAGATGACTGTTCTTTTTGGCTTTCAGTGTAATTGGTCTGCAAGCTCTCATGATTCTGTCCAGTCAAGGAGAGTGGTTATTTCTCACAACATGGATAAAGCACTGCGAGAAGGTGAGTCTTCACTTGGGCAGATGGGCATTCAAATCTGAATATTTACTGAATATTTATTGTCCTTTTAGCATGTTGTAGGGTTTTAGAATATGCTTCTGGTTTATTCCTTGATATAAAACAGGAGTGCAAGCTCTTGGTCCTCTCAAGAGATCCTTGGGATGTGTAAAGGTTGGTTGTCTTGTTCAGAGCTTCTTGGCATGTGTGAAGCTTTTAAAGCTAGTTCTATGAACAGCTGTTAGCAGGTTGTGTAGCTGAAATATAAACTAGAAAGCTTCACCCTCCTGGGTGCCTGGGTCAACTTAAGTCTGAGATACTGAAGTAAACCTCAGAGGAAACATTTAACTTCTCCTAGAGTGAAGTGGTTAGCCTGTCTGAAAGTGAACGGAACACATGCCTTGCCCTGTGATGGTTGTGCAGCCTGTAGTTGTTTGGTGTCATGACTGCTTTTCAAATGCTCTTCTCATGGTTAAATACAACTTTTAATACTAACTATACAAAAACTCCTGCCTGTTTCTGTTTCATTAGTGCCTTACTGCAGTGCCGATCTCGCACTGATGAGGATTCAGGTATTTTGAACAGCTGGGGATTTTTGTCAGCTTCTTGCTGGCTACATCTAACATGTTGCTCAACAAAAGTCTTTTTAAAAAGCATCATCCATAAGTTGGGACCCTTTTAGTGCTGCAGTGTTAATCCCAGGGGCCGTTTCAGGCTCTTACTGCCAGTTGAGTCTTTGAGTAGGTGTTGTCACCTGATTACTGGGGTTTGCAGTGTGTTTTAATCAAATGTGACTTCTTTTTGTAAGGATGCTGTCCTTACCGTAGAGCTGCGAGGAGAACCTTTTCAGAGAAGCAGCGCAGTCTGGTTTCAGAGATGACGCTGCTGGTTCTGAAGAGACAGCTCTTTGGTTAGTTTTGAGTTCTTAATTTGGTTTTCATCATCTGTGTAATGAATTTTGACTGGGGTTTGCTGTTAGTTGTCACTATCTTGCATCCCTCAAGAGCTGGCTGTCAGTCATGCCCTGCTGTTGCAGTTGGTGTGGACATTTATCTCTGGGTTTAGTGTGGCTCTCCCGAGGTTCAGTGGTGTCTCACTTGACAAGCTGTCACTTGATTTGCTGCAGTTTTTCTCGTGTTCTCATTGTAGTCTGTTAATGTAGCTGGAAGAATAAATATCAGTGAGGAGTGTTAGTTTTAACTGAAGGTTGTTTCTGTTTCAGTCATCAATCGTATTTCATTAAATGTGAAAGCACTGTGGTGTCTAGGTAGTTCTCTTGTGATGGTCTTGGTTGCCCATACCTGGGATAGCTTGTCTTGCCAAAGCCGGCGTCACCGAGTTGCTGGGGAGTTGCCTGTCTGTGGTGTTAGTCACTAAGCACCATGGAGAGAAAACTTGGGTTTGTTTGTTTATAGCTCAGGTCTAAACTTCTTTGCTATACAGAGGCTTATATAAGGGTGGTGCTTTGCACTGCTGTTTCATTCTTAATTATAGCGTACCTCTGAGTTAAAAAAATCCCTCACATTGACAGCTGCAGTCAGCTGTAGCCCTGTGATGTGGCTATGAAATCTAAGTGCTCAGAACCAGAGCAGGTGTGATGCTATACGCAGGCTTGCCTGGTTGAATTTGGTAGAAAGAGAAGGTCTTTTGGTCTTAAATCCCTGCGTCCCTTTTTGTCAGCTGGTTGTATGTACTGGAGTGACTAACACTGGTATGCGGTGGGAGGGTCTTCATGCTTTTTGGTACGTTGGTTTTATTCTTTGCCCTTCCTTTGTCTTGCGCAAAGAAAGGATGGACCCACTCTTACAAATACTTGGCTTTCAATAGTCTCCCTGTTGCTTGTCTGGTAACTCTGTGTTTTCAGCCTATATCACATGGTAGTTGAGGAAGAGGTCTCTTGAGAGAGGCTGTGCTCAGCCAGGCTGGTGCTGGTGGCGTGCAGAGTGCTGCTCAGGCTGAGGGCTGTAGTTGTCAGCAGATTTATCTGTCGTGTGTGTGGCTGATCTCCCAGGAACTGAATTTCTGCATCTATTTGTATTGCCTCATATCCTGTGGTCTCTTTGCTATTCTTCTCAGTCAGTGTTTTTCTCTGCTGCTTTAGTTGTGCCAGGAAAATTGGGCTCCGTGCTTTGTATCTGCTTTACCAATTATTTATGAGTAAGTAAAACAGCATGGGCCACAGCATAGATCCCAGCAGAGCTCCACTGCTGAAATTCTTCTGCCGTGAAAACTGACTGTTCGTAACCTATGATTTTTAGCTCTTAAAATAGTTCATACCCAAGATCCGTCTCTTCTTTCATAGTGGCTTATTGTCCTTTAACCATATGTTGAGGTGACCTTGCTGGAAATGCTTGGAGAATTTAATTAGATGGTACCTGTGGATCTGATCTTGCCTGTATGTGTTCTGGTTGATCCCTCAGGGTCAACTCCTCTACTAGGGATGGAAGGCAGGACTTCTCTTTACAGGGGGAGTTTTTTTCCTCAGTCTGTCTCATTTTCCAACTGAAGATCTGCCCACTGACGTTGAGGAAACAAAACTGCAGTAGCTTTGCCAGTCTCTGTTGGAAAACCTGCATTGTTTTCTCCATGACTTTGGAAAGAAGAGTTGTTTGGGTCAAAAATGTGAGCAAGACAATTTGAAATAATATTCTCTCTGCTCCTGGGTTTGTGCACTTAGAGCTAAGGAGCCTTGTCCAAAGGGGCAGGAGCAGAACTATTAGATCAGAATCTCTTTTAAATGCACTTTGTGGATCTTTTTGACACAAGTTTTCCTCTACCTGCCCGTATGTGTGGAAACGTCAGTGTTTCTGTCTGCATGTTCATGATCAAATTACGAAAGAAGCGGATGGCGAGAAAATGTTAATCAAAATACATCAAACAGTGTGGAAAAGGAGTCTGTCAGGGTGTGATTTGTGTCAAACAAGAGCAATCAGGTTATGCACAGAAAAGGAGGCCGTCAGGGTGTGATTCGTGTCACACAAGGGCTGTTGGCTTATGCACAATGACCACAGACTCGAAATCCTCAAAGAATCGTAGAATTGTTTAGGTTTGAAAGGACCTTCAAGATCATTGACTCTAATCATTGACTTCGTTGTACCAAGGCCACCACTAAACCCTGTCCTTAAACTCCCTATCTACGTGACTTTAGTACACCCAGGAGTGGTGTAGTGATTCAGCCCCCTCCCTGGGCAGCCTCTTCCAAGGCCTGATGACCCTTTCAGTGAAGAAGTTTTTCCTCATGTCCAAGCTGAACTTTCCCTGATGCAACTTCAGGCCATTTCCTCTTGTTCTATCACTTGTTACTTGTGAGAAGAGACCAACCCCCACCTCCCTACACTGTCCTGTCAGTAGTTCAGAAAGAACACATTTTTTTCTCCATGATATGTCTCAAACAGCTGTTTATTTGAATAATGTTGTAAATTGCAGCTAAAGGAAGAAATGTTGCTTTTTTCTGAGGCCCAACTTTAATAAGAGAGCTGAAGCCTATAAATCACTATTGCTGGTGGGTGGGGCAGGTTCTCAACCCCTGAAGCGTGGCGTTTACATAGCGTTTTGCCAGCCTTTAACAGCGTGGTCTAGAGAAAATTGTAGCAGGCCTGAGAAACGTTAATAAATGAAGGTTGGGGGATTGGACTTGATGATCTTTCTGTGTCCCGTCCAATCCCAAATGTTCTGTGATTCAGTGACAATGTTAAATCTAAAACCTCATCATCTTAGCTTGCGTGGTGTAGCTACACATCATACAGTCTAAAATACTTTGTCTCTTTAAACTTCAGAATGTCTAAGCTGCCAAACAAGCAACTTGGTAAGAAACAGTGATGTCATGGGGTTACTTGGCATCACAGGCTTACACTGACAAATGAGATGTAGTTTTGGTATAAGAAGTCTGAAATCTAGGATGCCTTGTAGAGAAGGTGCTGAGGTTTTCAGGCACATGACTTGTTTTCCCCCTTCTTGTTCAGTTTTTCCCTTTGGTAGATGTGAACTGACTGTTCCTTTCACCCCATCTTTCTCCCCATCTTGTAGTAACTGCTGAAATGGCTCATGAGTGCTTCCTTCTAGATCTCCAGAGACATCTGCTGTCCTGAGATAGCAGTAAAACTGGTGGCACACAAATGTTGTCAGAACGGGTAGGTGATGATGTTGCCATGGGACTTGCAGTTACAGCCATCTTGGTTATTGCTTGTAGATGTGGTTTGGAACACCTTGGTTTTTGAAGTTCATGCTGTCTCGCTGATTTCCTTGTTATCTCTTACCTCCAGCAGTTCTGATCCCATAACTGTGGTGTTGGTTGGTGCTGCATGTCTTTTTTGAAACCTCAAAATCTTACCACCTCCTCTTTTAATTGTGACTTTGAGGTGGAGACTGTTGAATTCCTGTCTGAAGAAGCCTGGTTTGAACCTACAGTAGCCTGGGCACAGTCAGGTTACCTAATAGTTGGAGTAACCAAAGCCACTGTTGAGAGACAGGTTTTAGATAGAGGTTTGTGTGTAGCCAGTATCCTGACTGACTGAGCAAATCCACTTACAGGCTTTGCTTTGCACAGTGACCTCCAGTAACCTGTTAGGTGCAGGGTTCTGTCACTTTGCCAACCTTGGTTTCTGTGGGCAAGAATTAGAAACCCAAAGGAGATGGTGGGAAGTGTGTTACACATCTAATTTTTGAGGACTGGGGTGGAGGGTTTTGATTTTGCTGTCTTGGTGTGCCTTCCCTCTGTGCTGTTTGCTATTGATTGTTTTGCTTCTCCTTTCAGTGTTTGACTACAGCTATAGAGATTACATCCTGTCCTGGTATGGGCACCTCAGCAGAGATGAAGGGCAGCTGTACCAGCTGCTTTCCGAAGACTTCTGGGAGATTGCCAGGCAGCTGCGACAGAGGCTGAGTCACATTGATGTGGTTAAAGTTGTCTGCAATGATGTAGTGAAGGCTTTACTCTCGCACTTCTGTGACCTTAAAGGAGCCAATGCCAGGTAACAAGAAAACACTGCATTTAGCTGGAGTTTTCTGCTTTTCTCTCTACTTTCAGATGTGCTGTATCCCAGTGGCGAAGAGTGTAGCACTGTCACAGGCAACTGATAAAGAAAATAGCTCAAGGTTATTACCAGTTTTAGATGTCAAGCAGGCTTCAAGGCAGCCATGAGACCTGTGGAAGGAAATGCTTGTCCTCCTTTTTTTTCAGAGTTCAGATGCACTGCTATTTCCATTTTATCCTTGAATCTTTTGCTCACGGTAGGAGGTGGGTTGTGCCAGCAGTTCCTCCCAGTAGTGTGAACCTGCAAGGGAAAGGAGAGGCACTGTCAGAGCAGTCAACAGACAAGAAGTTATTTGCACCTTTCCCAGAATAGCACCAAGGTTAATTCCGTTCTGTTTTCCGTTTCTTCTAGCCTGGGGAGGCAAAGCCTTGTGGTTTCTGTAAATGGCCTCTCCTGCAGCAACAAGATTTTTCTACTGGAAAAATTGTTGGCTGCATTTTCTTCCTCTGTTTAGATTATCTTGCCAATTCCATTCATTTCCTTGTTGTCCACCTCAAAAGCTCAGCTGTCCACTGAATACCAGAGTTGCACCCAAATTGTAGTTGCAGGTTGTACCTTTGCCTGTGCAGTTCGCACGTCTGAATGCCCAGTTCGTGTGATTGTGTGTGGAATGGAGGCTAGAGGCTGCGCGTGGCTGCATTTCAGTTACCCTCACTGAAGTGTGCTTTGGTCACTCAGGTCTGGACTCTGTGCTTCGTACTACAGAGCTGTTTTGCCTACATTGAGACCCCACATGCTTTTAACACCCTTTCAGAGAAGAAATACCAGCTTTTCTATTGGGGACCAGTCTGCATGTTGCCTTTAACTTTCTCTTCTGGAGCAAGAGATACAGGGTTAATGTGTTTGTGGGAGATGCCAGCTTTATCTAAGGTGCTGTGCAGGAAATAAAGAGAAGCAACTAGATGGTGCTTACATTCAAGAGAAGAAGAAATCAAAGTGTGTGCACATGGCAGTAGGTCTTGCATTGGTTTCCAGATAACTGCTTGCTTTCACCTTTAGAATGTGGTAGAAATCTCTTGGTCAGTTAAAGCTCCCGAGTCTGACCCTGATTTCTAAGTATAACACTTGCCCTTTAGTCATGGAATCACAGAATTGTTTAGGTTGGAGGGAACCTCAAACATCAGCTAGATCCAACTGCCCTTGCCATAGGCAGGGACACCTTTCACTAGACCAGGTTGCCCAGAGCCCCATCTAGCCTGGCCTTGAACATTCCCAGGCATCCACAGTCTCCCCAGGCAGTCTGTTCCAGTGCCACAGCACTCTCACAGTGAGGAATTTCTTCCTAAAGTGTAATCTAAATCTCCTCTCTTTCATCTTGAAAGTGTTCCCCCTTGTCCTATCACTAGAGTCCCTCTTAAAAAGTCCCTCTCAAATGGTCCCTTTTCAGCTTTCCTGTAAACCCCCTGCAGGCACTGGAAATACTGCAGTAAAGTGCTTGCTGTTGGGAAGAGTTTGACTGAACAGTTAAAGGATGGGAATGTTTATGGTTTTCTGGTTTGTTTTGCTTTTGGGGGAGTTTGTTATGTCATTTTGAGATGGGTTTTTTTGGTTGGTTTTTGCTTGTTTTTGTTAGTGTTTCTTCTTTGAAGCTTGGGACATAGACCCAAGAATTGAAGAATTGCCAATTATTACTAATCATGGAATCATTGAGATTGGAAAAGACCCCTGGGATCATGGAGTTCAACCATAAACTCAACTCTACAAAATTCACCTCTAAAGCAGATCCCCCAACACCAATACCACATGCAAATGACCTTTAAACACATCAAGAGATGTTCTTAGGGCAGTTTCTGCGTTTGAGTTCTACACTAAATTGCCTGCTGATGTGGAGTTTACTGGGCTGCCCTAGAAGGTGGAGTGTCTTGGGAAAGCCTTCAGTTTGTGGCTGCACTGCTGCAGTTTAAATGCAGAAAATTCTTCCTAAGACACAGAACACTAAGAACTTCTTGGTCTACTTTTCTTTTAAAGTGTGTTAAAGGCAGTAGTACATTGAAATTGTCATTTATGTGTTTCCCTCTGTCTTTAATAAGTAATCTAGATTGGGCTGGATGATCTTTGGAGGTCCCTTCCAGTCCCTAATGTTCTGTGATTCTGTGACAAATGCAATGGAGCAGAGACTGATGCAGGGTAACTTTCTGTTGGAGCAGCACATCTTGTTTCCAGTGCTGAGCTAGTACCGCAGTGTGACAGCAAAGGACGTTTTTGTGGTTACGTGGTGCCTTACCAAGTTCCAAGTATCTCTTGCACCGTTGCTGGAGGTGGTGCCACCTAAGCCCCTTCATCCCAGTTTTCCTGTGTGACAGCAGATAAACCCACTACAGTAACAGCTAGAAACAGGCTGTGCCCGGAAGGACAGCGTTGTCTGTTCCTTCAGTGTGGAGCTGGTGTGTTTTGCCACTGGGTGCCTGTCAGCCACAGAACCCCTTTCACTTTTCTGCCTTCGCTCACTGACTTGGACCTGTGATAGCTGATAGATCAGGATGTCTGTGGAGATTAAAATAGGCTGTGACAATTCGGAATGAGGAAGGGTGCTGCTGTCCTACCCTTTGCTCCTGCTTTCCCTTTGGCTTATCTGAGTTGTCGTGAGGCTTTGCTCAGTAATAAACAAATGAAGGTAAATGGTGGGCAGAGGCCAACAGATGAGAAGTGCTTTTCTGAAGGAAGGAGAGTGTGAAGCCAGGAGAGACCACTTCCATGCTGACCAGTGGGAGGGAAGGAATTGGACAGGGAAGAGGCTTGCTAGTGTTGGGTCTGTTTTCACTTTCTTGTTCCCTTTTTTCAATGGTGACTGTCTTTTCTGTGCCTGCCAGACACTTCCAGAGATGGAAAATAAGGGCAGAACTGTCTGGGGTGACACATGGCCATGCAGGCTGTGGGCAAGACAGCTCCCAACATTCTCATACGTGTCACTGGGGTTTACCTGAGATGAAGTTTGGGCTCCAGAAGGACCTGGCACTTTTCAGTTACAAAATGTATGGCAATTCAGAATATGTAGGTAGGAAAAGCAGAGCTTTTTGAACAAGTTCAAGTGAGAAGAGGTCACAGTGACACTGATCTTTGTTCTTATTTCTTCCAGCACTGTTTGGTTGATAGTGTTCTCTGTTTGTCTTTAACCTCTGCTTGAGGTATCTTGGTCCCAAAGGTAAAGGAAGAATTGGTTCCTACAAATGAGGATGTTTGCTGTTTCAGGCAGCAGCCCGGCAGGTTGGTTGCTGCGTGACATGCCATGGAATACTCTGAAGTGGTTTTGCCTGTGTGCACCCGGACCTGCAGCAGAAATCATGATTTAACAAAAATGAGAGCTTGGGAGCTGCAGGCTATGCCTGGTGCTGGTTTGGAACCTGTATTTAAGAGCTCAGAGCTCCTGGCAAGTTTGACAGAGGAAAGTCCTGCAGGGAAATTGATGTTTGAAGGATCAGTGTGATCAGCAATTTGGGGAGCCGAGTTTGTGTGGTTCATGTTTTGCTAAGTTTTGTTTTCAATACATTAGTAACAGGGTTGGGAGAGAAGACAGTTCACTTGTTAATTTCTTTGGGCTATGTGAACCTGTGCACTTGCAGGTTATGTAACTGTTAGATTTGTTGTGATGATAGTAACTAGCGCGGTAAGATGTCCACTGAAAATGCGGTGCCACCACAAAGTGATCAACAGCAGGTTGAAGCAAGGGAACTGAAGCGCAAGATTTAACTTGAAGCATCCAAGTCGTCAGGAGAGCTGCTGAACACCTCCCACAGCTCTTGTTTCTCTTGTATAATTTGATTTGCCTCCCACAAAACAGGAATACCGAGAACAGCTTCTCACAGTCAGCCTCTGGAAAGACTAGCTAAAGGGTTAGTAAGAAACTGCAGGGTTTTGTTGTAGTGGGAGCAGCTGTACGAAAGTGCTGAGAACAAAATACTTCTGAAAAGCCAAGGTCTGACCATGTTCCTAACCTCCTGGGTGATACTGAGTTTAAAGCTTGCCCTTCCTTGCCTTCAGTATGCAAAGTTTGGGTTTCCTGTCCAAGATGATGACCTAGCCAGCACAATAAGCAGTAGGACCTCCCCGTGCTGCTATGATCACACCAAGGTTTCCAAGCTGTTCATTCTTTGTGTGGGTCTGTCACCACCATGATGTGCCAGATGCTTCACAGTCAGCAGTAGTTGAAGGGATTTCTAGAACTTGTTGGTGTGTCTTGAAAAAAAACAGCAGCTCTAGAAGGTTTGGCGCTGGCTTTGTATTTTGTTCTGCCCGTTGGGTTTGGTGTGATTTGCTTTTGTTCTGTTTGAGTAGGGTTGTTTTTCCCAGATGTGTATGTGATGCTGGCTTCTGAAAGACTATATTTCTTTCTTTTATTTCTTAGAAAGTTAAAGAATCACAGAGATCTGAGGGTGATGGAAGTGAAGAAGTGCAGCCTATATGGTGGTTCTGGTAGTTCTCAGAATCAGTTTAATGAAGTGTGTGGCGAGTGTTGAATGGGCTGATGAAAGTAATTTAGAGTGAGCTGTGTGTGCACTTCAGCTCACAGTTACGCTGATTGAGACGTAACTGCACCTCTGCAAGATGCTGTCTTCAAAGACTTCCTACGCCTCCTACTTGCTATGCAGTTTCTTGCCCTCGACCAGTGCAAATGCCAGCTCCAAACCTGCAGAATCACAAGCTGGATGGTCACTGTAAATGAGAACTTTGGGGTTGGCTTTTAGAGTCCTTTTATTTTCCTTACCTCTTGGGGTTGATTCTCAAGCTCTGGCACACCATCATGATGGTTGAGATTGTGTAAAGCTGGTGCTTTGCTCCAGGAGCATACACCCAACCACAAATACATAGTCCTTTCATACCCTGGGCTGCGCTGAGCCTTTGCAGTACAAGATGCTACCAGATGATTCTACTTGCAGCTGGCTATCTAGAGTAGATCCTGAACACCAAGAGGTGTTTCCATGAAGTCCTTGTACTGGAAAACACAAAAGCCTAGCCATAGGCAATAGTCCAGCATTCCAGAACTGCCATGAGTCCTGCGTTCCTGGGAAACAAGGAACTGTTGGAGAGGTGTTGGAGTTGGCTCGGATGTTGTAGTTGTAGAATGGGTAGGAAATGCTTGATGGCAGGCAGTGTAGAGAAGGCTGTAGGACATGTCTGGAGTCTGCAAGAGGAATGGAAATGCATTGAGAAAACCAGCTGGGTGTTCAGCTGCCTGAGAGAAAAGGTCCTACTGGAATGAGCTAAATGGCCTTCTGAGCTGACTCAGCTGTACCTCCTGTGCTGCTGGGTAGTGAAGACTGCATCTCATCTTCATAAACCACTGCTCCTCAGAAGAACAGGATTTTTACAAGTCCAAGGGACTTGTCTTTGGAATTTGTAGCAATTGAAACCACCTCTGTGATCCATGTGCAAAAAGCAAACATTTGATTGGGAGTGGAATAAGTGGCTTCGTTCAAATAAAAACTGAAGGTCATCTTTGCATCACTGTTCTAAAAAATCAATCAAACAGTCTTTATTTTGGTCTCTCTGAGACGAGTGACTGCATGATTAGAACAGTTAGAGCTGTTATTGCTGTTACTGTTCTAAAGGGTTTGGCCCGTCCTGAGGTAAAGAACAAATCCAGTTGTTGCCCGGTGGTGCCTGCCACTAGTGGTCATCTGGTGTTGGGTCACTGAGAACTTCTGGCTGGACTGTGTAGGGTTCTTGGTCACTTCTTCATGCTCAGAGGCAGTGGGCTCAGAGCAGCTCTTCAGCTGGAGTTAGCTGACTGGTTCAGCAGCCTGCAGCTCTAGGAAGCAAGCAGATTTTTTTTAGGTGATGGGAGAAGAGACTGATTGTGAGATGTTACAGATGTGACCCTTTCTAACACTTTAGAGCCTTCTACTGAAGACCACTTCCGGCGATTCCCCTGCGGCCTCTCAGATGACACTGTGTTGTTGTAACCACTGACATGGTCGTGTTGCTGCTAAACTGTAAATCCGTGAGTGGAGCGTGTCAGGTATGAGGGAGCTGCTGTGGCACCTTGTCTCTGCTTCTACAGCTGCTTTTCTATAAAGAAAAGGTGCTGCTGTGGCCTGTGCTAAGAAGTTCCCTTGGTGTGTCCACTCAGACATATTCTGAGAAGTCCAGAAAACTACTGGTGCCTGCGAGAAGACAAACTGGTTGATATTGGGCAGAGAATCAAGGCAGGGGAGGTTTGCTACCTGCTTCTTTCAGAGCCACGATTGGAAGAGCTGTTGGCAGGAAGCCTCCTGATAACAGACTGTGCTGTCACGATAGACTTGCTTGTCCAGCAGTGTGTGTTTGGTGGATCATAGTGCGCTCCTAGTGCCTCATGCTGCTGCAGAGATGCAACCACCCCTTCACTGTTAACTCTAAAGACTGTGTCTTAACCATCTTCCCAAGGTGCCCCTTCATGATTGCCAGGAGCAGAGTGGGGACCTCTTTGTCTGTCCAGTGACAAGAAAAGCAGTGTATTAGTGTGATACCATACCTGTTGTAACTCCACATGTACTCGGTTTTAAGTTAGGAGCTTAATTCTTTCACCACGTGCAAAGTGAAAACCAGCAGGAGGTTGATTTCCTCCATCTTTTGATACCCAGCTGCATAATCCTTACAGTTAGCTAGTGGATGATGAAGATGACTGCCTTACACAGCGGACTGAGTGTTCTGCTCCTTGAAGCTGAACGAGAGTTAGCCAAAGACAAGAATCTGACTGCGCTGATAGCACAGGAGATGGACCCTAGCTCTGAACAATTTAGGGTGATGGAAGAAAACT
Organism: Rhinopomastus cyanomelas; assembly: GCA_013400115.1. Lineage (NCBI taxonomy): Eukaryota > Metazoa > Chordata > Aves > Bucerotiformes > Rhinopomastidae > Rhinopomastus > Rhinopomastus cyanomelas. Next base: position 212,236 of record VXBP01008824.1, read on the forward strand.
GTTTCCTAGTTTTTGTGGTGTTTGGATGTTTTTAGATTTGTGTTGATTTGTTAGTGTCTACCATTAGCACGTTCCCACCATTAGCACGGCTGATAGAGGACCCAGCTTGAGGTGCGTTGTGTGATGTCTGTGTGCCCGAGATCCTCAGATCTAAGCAAGCAGTGTTGGCTGAAGTACGCACACTCACGCTCGCACTTTGTTGCGTGCTTTCCAGTTCCATGCTCTATAAACCCTGCTGATACTGGTAACGTCCTGGTTGGTTCTCCTTTACCAAGCGGCTGAGCTATATTGCTTTGTGCTTTGGGAGTCAGATGAGCTCTTGCTGCTTTTGCCATCATGATTCCACCCTCCTTTCTGAAGTGGTGGGTGGAAGTTTTTAGTCTTTATTTTAAATTGGATTTTCCACTTGCAGTGTATGTGGCTGATAACATCAAGACTGTAGCTCTGTTGGTGTCTTGCACAGCCCAGTGCGATGTACCCTGTAGAAGGCAAGTGGGAAACCGCTGTTCTAGGAAAAGTCAGCTCAAACAGGCTGGTTGTTTACTGGGAGGTTTATTGGCCAGTAACAAAGGAGAAGCGGTAACTTCATTGTCCAACAGGTGGACCTGTTTCTCAGGCTGGATAACCTCAGCATAAAGGTTCAGGTCTGTAAGTAGTTTGCTTTCCAGGAATGTATTTGCCTCAAGTTTGTTGTATTGATCCAAAAACTGCACAAGATCTTGCTGTTAATTTAATGAGAAGACTCTTTAATTCAGAGAAACTTTTCCTTCCCACTTGTTGTGTTCCTCTTGGGTTCTCTCTGTTTGATGCAGTTTTAAAATATTGGATTTCTGTTTTGACAGGTGAAAACATTGACAGGACAAAGGGAATTGGAACTGTGTCTTAGCAAGATAAAGAAGAATGAGCACGAGTAAAGGATATAGATGGCTTGAAGTGATAATTTACTGAAGCTACTCGTGTGATAATGGGGTTTGAGTATTTCAGCAATTAATGACACAAGTGGTGTGTAGGTTCTCTTATTTTTTCCTTTATTTTGGTTTTTCTCTTCTCAGGCAGGAAGATCCACCAAGACCTTTTCTGCTGCACCCGTGTTTGAGGAGCTCTGGTGAAGAAGGAAGATTCCTGCAGAAGTGTTCCCAGATTCTGGTTTATTGTCTGCTGCCCTCCAAGGATGTCCAGTCGGTCAGCTTGCGCATTGTCCTCGCAGAAATACTTGCAACAAAAGGTAGACCAAAGATTAGAGGCAATTAATCAGTTGTGACTGTGTAATGTTAGTAATTACAGGCTTAATTATACATGAGTCTTGGTGCTCTGCTTTTGCATTCTCAGATCTTGTTTCTGTGCTAGCAAGTAAGGCTCTTGATGGTTTCAACGTCAAGCATGCACTTACGTGACTGTCTTGACTTGATGCCGGGCTGTTCATCACCTATGAGGATAAAACACAGTTTGTCCAGTCCAGTCTCCTCTCTTTTTTTGCAAGGGAACAATTTTGCAGTCTTCCCTGGCCTTGTTTTTAGTGACAATATGAACAGTTCTGACCTTTGGTATTTTGTCCGGACAAGCAGAGTCTGTAGACTCAAGGATGCGATTATAGCAGTCGTAACAGATTTAACTGATTCTTCTAGACTCCGATGGATCCCGTGTGGTTTTTATTTGAGGGATGTCTATCTTGCTTTTACCAACTACACTTCAATCTGATGATAAATACACCGGTCATTCTTGATGCCACTGGAGTCACATTCAGAAGTGTGAGAAGTCTCAAGTATATGAAGCGGTTCAGTTTACTTCTCATTTGCACTCGTGGTGGCTGTAATGTTGCAGCCTTCACGGCGTGCAGCAGAAAGGGCAAAGCCACTTGGGATTCTCCAGAGAGGTCTCAGCTTTGTCAGTGGACATCAATTTGTGTAGCGGAGTAAGCAAACAGTCTTGTCAAGAACGTACGCCCCTTCTAACATGTATTTGGCTTGGGTTTTTATCAACTTGCGTGTTTATTCTTGCCTCCAGTAGCCTTTTGAAGGACAACACTACTTCTTCAGCGTAAGGATTTTGTTTTGAAATATTTTTCCTCTGCAGTGCTGAAGCCAGTGGTGGAACTGCTGAGTGATCCAGATTACATTAACCGAATGCTACTCAGCCAGCTGGAGTACAGAGAACAGATGAATGAGCATCAGAAGAAAGACTACACATATGCTCCTTCTTATGAGGAGTTCATCAAGCTCATTAACAGCAGCTCCGACGTAGAGTTCCTGAAACAACTGAGGTATTTAGAATTTCCCTGTAGCACAATCAGAACTAAACCTGCTGCTTCTGCCTGCCGGGTACTGAAATCTGAATAAATTGTGGTTTTTCTTCTTAAGTTCAGTTTCAGATTTGTTTTTCTTTGGATGAAGCAAAGACAGTAAAGACAATGGGACACAACTTGTCTTAAATGTCTAGTACAGTCAGTTTTTTAGCTGGCGGAAAATGGGGAGAGAGTTCCCTTAGTAGTGCCCTTGGAGATGACTGGGCTGCTGAAGTGGATGCCAGGGCCTTCATTGCAGCTGCCTTGGTGGGGTTAGATAAACACTGTGTTCAGTTCCCCCTGGTTTGTGGTTATCTCCTCATAACCTTGTGAAGTGTGTCTGGCTGTGGTGATCTGGTGCCTGTGAACTGCTCTGACCCTACAGACACTGGGCGGTCAGAGCAGCTTGCTGTGATTCTCTGACGTGAGGAGGGGTGTGAGTTCCAGCCCACTTCACCGCTGGATCAGATGCTTTCCTGGACTGTCCAGAGGAAGTTTTCCCCAGCTGCAGCTTTCTTAAACCCACTGAGCTTCTACATTTAATGAGTTGCTATCCATGTTTTCTAATGCAAATAGCACCTGATCTCTTTCATTCTATTTCCCATACACCCCCAAGGCCTCATCTCTTTATCCTTTCTTTCATCATAACATGAGATACTTGCTTGCATCTCCAGCCTGCTTGCCCAAGTGCAAGGTGTTTGTTTGCTTTATCTTCATAGCTGAGCTGTTCCTCTTCTAATTTCTAGTGTAAGTGAAAGGATAAGGAGCAAGCGAGCAGGAAGCAGAGACACTGCTGCTGTTGTAGGATTTCCCTGGATGTCCTTGAGTTGGTTTTATTGAGCACCCCAAAGCTTTGGAGAACTGCTGAAGGAGTTTCCAGAATTAGTTTTAATCTGTTCCTACCAACCAGAACTGGTGTGCTTTCCTCTCCCTTGACATGCTCTCATTGCTGCTGCAGGTCAGCAGTCTTCCTAAATGACTGCAATGCTGTCTGAAAGACACAGCCACATCGATCCCATCCTGTGCAGTTTCCTCTGTTGCGACCCAGAGCTTCTGTTAGACTTGGCTGGATCAGTCCAAGTCCTGGTGTACTGAGACAGTATGTGGTCTGCATAAATAGCATCCTGCTTTCTCTTCTCTTTGATTCTGAAATCACTTGCGTTTCTGAGATAGGAAAATACATTTAGGTGATGGTGAAATTGTTTTGTTGCTTGGCTACTCATTGTTCATCTGCTGTAAAATTTGCTCTTTGCTCCAGACCACTGTGCCTTTCCTTAGAGCAGAAATTAGTCTCTATTAGACTCTGTCTAAAACCTCATTGACATCATATTTATTAGCATAATTACACTAATGGATCTGCTTGTTTCAAAAGAAACCCAGTTCTTGTGGTGGTGGTGGTGTTGTTCAGGCACATTAATGCTCAACGTGCTCTCTTGAGCTGATAGGTCACTTCAGATTGTGCTCTCTAATATCAGAGAGCAGATTTGCTTTTGAAATGGTGTGGGTTTGGCTGCACTGAGGTTTTTCCTTTCTAGCCTGTGGAGTCCAGCTATGACATTGAGATGTGCTTCTCTACACCCTGTGTAGCATTGATTGGTCAGAGCTGAACAATGTTCGAATGGAAAATGTCTGAGAAAATACGTTCTCTTAGAAAAGAGAAGCAGCATTTAGTTTTGGAAACAGTGCTGATACCTTTTTTGTTCTGTACAGAGCCAGGCTCTGGGAAGGTGGGTGAAGAATTTTCCCCTATTAGTGAAGAGGCTCCAGGTCCAGTTGCTCCTCAGTGTTGCAGGAGCACCTAGAGAGAGGACAGGCCAACCAGAGTCATCTCAAAGTCCTGTAGTACTATTTGAAAAGTCATCATTTTACAATGAAAGTTTATTAGGGAAACCAAGCGGTGATCCCTCTGTGTTTGAGAGAAGTTATACATGAACCAACAACATTTTATTTCAGCTTGTAAATCACAACGGTGAACATCAATCAAGAGAGAGTTACAGAGGAGGAGATGTGAGCCATTGTGCAGTTACCACTCGGGAACACTGTCAAAGCCTGAGTGATGGGAGTGGGAAGAATGCTTCCAGTTCTCTTCCTGCAGCAGATACTTCTGTGTGTTACTCTTAGCACATGTTTCCTGTGTTAGATGCTCTTCTCTGTGAGAATATTGTTTGTCAAAAATTGCTTCTGTAGGTTTTATTGGGAACTCATTTTTGTGGCCTGCTTGCAGCCAGTGCACAGCACTCATGAACGATAATCCTCTTCCTCTTAGTAAGGTTTTGGTGAAGATCAGTAATAACAATTTTCTGTTTAGCCTCAGCTCTGAAATTGATCCCAAGGCACTGCAGTTGCTGTTGGTTGTGTCTAACCATCCCCGCCATGCTTTATCTTTGCAGATTAAATAATGCTCATTTCCTAAAGTAAACATCAACTCTGTTGCTTGGTGAAAGAGGCCTTGAGGCCCTGATAAGCAATTTTTCTGACTCCTGTCACACTGCAGTAGAGAGAGCTTGGACTCCTGGGTGCTCCCTGAGCGATGCATATGATGTTACAGGAGAGAAGTTCCATGAGGCATCCATCCCCAGTGTGTTTTGCTGGGCTGTCCTGTGATGAGGACCAGGTACTTGTTTGGGGTTAGGGAAGAATCCCTGGCTAGATCAGTGAAAACCCCTGGCTGAAGGGTGGTGTTTCTTGTCCAGGAAATCCGAAAGGATAGGAGGCTATGTGTATTGGATCTCCCTGTAGGAATGTGTACCAGCTCTGGCTTGTGACTAGCTTTCCCTGGAAGGCTGATGTGGTGCTGGGATGTTCTCAGTCTTTGCTGTCTCCTTGCTCAGAAGTGTTACTGTGAGAAGTCTTATTGTGCTGACGTCTGCACTGCTTGTCGGGATTTTATTCTTGGAACTTGGTTAAATGACACAGGAACGATTTAAGAATTTTGGTGATGATTTTGGATTCGTGGTTCATGGATACCTATAGGGGCCTCTTGCATTGGTCATTCTATCTCTTAGCAGAGCATCTCTCAGTTGTTTGGGGAAACATCCCTTTCAGTTTTCCGCAGGATATTTGGGGACCTGATGTCTATTTTAGTAGGGAGCAACTTGCTGATCTCTGAGGAGCTATTCTGAGTTGGTTTGGTCTTCCCTTTCATAACTTTGCTCAAGCATTGCCACGCTTGGGGCAGGAAGTAAAGCAAGAAAGCCGGCAGAAAGGGTACCGTGGTCTGGTTATCGATGGTCATCCTTTGGAGTCACTCTTTGTACTGATCACCTTGGTGCTTGGTGTGAAAGGAGGCACCATGTTGTTCCTGGTTTGTCAAGTTTCCACAGAACGTGTTGTTTCTTTGGAGAAGTTAAATGCCTTCTCTTCCCCTCAGATCTCAGCCTGGATCAGTTGGAAGGCTGCCAGAAACAGGGAGGAAAGATGAATTGTTCCATGTCAGATGTGAACTGGATTGACTTGATCTGCTAGAAGACCAGATATAAGACATTGGGAGTTAAAGCCATAGCTGAAAATAATAGCTCTAAGGAAATAATGTGGTGGCTGGTTTCCATTCTGCTTTCCAGACCAGCACTGCATTTATTCTGGTATTTATTAGTGCAGTGGCAAAAGGTCACTGCACAGTTCGCAGTGAGAAAGATCATTATCGCTGGCTCTGTGTCATCTTCTACTTTAAGAAACGAAGGAGTAGGATAACTACAGCAGAGAATAGAGAAGAGATAAGAATGGGAAGGCAGAAGTAATGTGAATGTGAGCCCACGATCGGTCCAGTTTATCAAGTACAGTTCACTTCTTGTGAACTGTATATTCCTTTTAAGGAATATACAACGTTTAGAACTTCCTTAGGAGTTTACTTACCAGTGCCACAGAGTACAGAGCATCTAGAATGTCTGGAAGCAACTTCTACGGGGAGAGGCTGGTGTTTCTGCAGAGCAGCGCGTTGCAGCCAACAGCCAGTGCTGAGGATGAACAGACTAAACAGTACTTGTCAGGATGCAACCTCGTAATAGAGTAAGGACCAGAAGAAAAGTGCTGATGATTACAGTGTTGGTAATGAAAACAGGTAGAGCCATGAATGTGAAACGAGAGTGAATTTGAAGGAAAAAGAGTTTCCTAGTGAAAGTGGGAAGGACCTTCCCTGTGCAGTACTTGTTGGGTTGTCTGTCCCTTGTTTGGTAAAGTGCAGTGTTCAGTTGCCTTACAACACCTGAGTGAGGTGAACAAGTATCGCTTGTAACACAACCACTGGTTACACAGTCAAGGCACCAGAAGCGCATGTAAGCTGCCCAGAGACGTTTGGGAAGAGTGTGGGACTTCTGTGCATCCAAATGCACTCTTCACAGGAAGGCTGGGGGAAGGACTTTTCACAAGGGGATCTAGTGATGAGAAGGACTTTTCACAAGGGGATCTAGTGATGAGACAAGAGGAAATGGTTTTACACTGAAGGAGAGAAGGTTTAGGCTAGATCTTAGGAGTTCTTCAGAACAAGGGTGGGGAGATTCTGGAATAGATTGGCCGGAGAGGTTGTGGATGCCCCCTCTGTGGAGGTGTTCAAGGCCAGGCTGGATGAGTCCTTGAGCAACCAAGTCTGGTTGAGAGGTGTTCACTGCCCATGGCAGGGAGGTTGGAGGAGATGATCTCTAAGGTCCCTTCCAACCTTAGCTTCAGGGCTGACCTTTCCCTGAAGAACGAGGAGAACTGGATGCGGTTGGTGAAAGAAGAATGTGTGGAAAATAGGAAGTGGATTTTGAAAATCATAAAAGCTTTCTTGCGTGGAGAGTAGGTAGTCATAGAAATACTAGACCTGCCAGGAGACTTCAGCTTTTATCCAGGAGTTGCCTTGATAGCTGAGATCAGAGAACTCCGACAGGAGTGAGTTAAATTCACTCAAACACTTACTTGATTACCAGCTGCCAAAGTGAGTGTGCTGAGAGGAGTTGGAGTGCTTGTTATGGCCACAGCTTTGACGTCTGTGAACGCTTGAACTGGCAGTCATTTTCTTTGCTGAGTGCATGGTGTCTCTTAGTGCCAAGACTGACTTGAGTTAAAATTCAGTTCACTAACTTCATTATCTGTCTTTCTGTAAACTGCAAGTTGTCGGTCATAACCAGCTTTTAGTCCTGGAGTGTGGTGCGTTGGTATTTGACTTAGTCTAGTGTAAGACCTTTCTTTGTTACCTTCTCCCGAGTTCCACGTGCTCCATACGAGGGTTGAGTGCATCAGCCAGAAGAACCTTACACACAACTCTGCTTTTGGGCCGAGCTCCCGTTGTAGTTTCCTATGGAAAACCTGTGCTTAATGTTAAGCGCGTGACTTGCATTCTGTTCTCTGAAGATCACTGGCTGGTCGTGCAGTGCAGGCAGGGTTATTGTTAGTTGTGTGGTTTTGTTTCAGGCTGGCTGGCTGTTCATGCTCTGCTCCCTGTGTGCGCTGCTCCTTAGGCTGCAGACATACTGAGCAGTAAGTGCCTCCAGGTGAGGAGGAGGCAGAAGTGGTTTGGTTTTTATTACATCTTAACTGTGCTGTATGAAGAATAATTGCAACAAATTAATGCCATGTTTTCTTCTCTTCTCTCCTCCCTCTTCACCCTTATCCCCTACTGTTTTTGAAACCAGGTATCAGATTGTAGTGGAAATAGTTCAGGCAACCACCATCAGCAATATTCCCCAAGTGAAGAGGCAGAAAGGTAAGATTCCACTTTGCTAAGTCGCATCTGTTGTTTTCATGTTGAGCAGCTGTGTGAGCTCCCGGCATACATATGCAATCAGTGTGGGGGATTCTTAGACAGATTTCAGAGATGTTAAACCTGGAGCAGTTCAGTTCTGTCTCATTTGGCTGATCCTTCCAGTTTTTTTCCTTCCTCCCGCTCCCATCTTCACCTGAGCTGGTGGATGGATCAGGAGAAAGGTCGTGTCTGTAGTGCATTTCTCTTCTGAGCTTGCTGCCGCTAGGCCTGGTGGCACTGCAGGTCTGCGTGCCGAGAGGGTGCCTCCTCCTTCGTGCGATGCATTCTGCAAAGTCTCAGTTTGTTCTTTCAAACAACAGGAGGAGGAATGATGCAGCATAATTGTCAGTCAGGCTTGGACTCTGGTGTTTGCTGTTTTGTGGAGCACAGATCCCTCTTCAGTCCTCCTGAGGTGTTTTGGCAGGATGTATGTGCACGTTACGTTTGTGCTTCACGCATGTCGTACCTGCTGCTTTTTGTGGGTCTCAGTGGGCCAGGCCTGGGGGATAATTGCAGGAGATTAGACTGATGGCAAAAGCAGTCCACATTTTTGCTTGGTCAGGTGTACTAGAAGTGCAATAAAATGAACAGTGAACAATATGAATTGATTTGTTGTTAACAACATCTCAAAAGATGTTGCTTCTGGGTTCTTAGGCAATTTCAGATGAAAAAAAACCCAGTCCTTTCCTAGCTCCTTATTTGACAGAAGAAAAGCGTTTAGAAGTGATGGAAGCATCATGGAAAATGCAGAAGCAGAAGATAAATGTGGCAGGACTGGGGGAAGGGAGAAGAATCTTTGGGCAATCTGAACTATTTGGAGTCTGTGCTTGTGGAAGTATAAAGTTGTCAGCGCTGAGATGCCTTTTGTTTGCATTCGAAGGCAGCCAGCTCTGCTGGAGAATGGATCGCTCGTGTGAAACCAAGGCAAGAGGAAGAGTAGGCGCTGGTTTTTGCTGGAGTGTGTGTATTACACAGAGATATTCATAGTTCTCAGATGAACGTTAATTTAATAGCAAGTCTGTTTCATAAAGTAATGAAATGAGAACAGGGAAGTTAACTCTGAGCACATTATGAAAAAATCAATCTTGCTAAGCCTGTGTTTCCATTAGTGCTGCCGTTGCTCTTTGCTGTGATAAGAATTGATTTGGGGACTATTTTTGTACAGTTTAGGTTCCTACAATCAATTACTGTCTCATTCGCCTCTATCTCACATGAGCTTGTCTATCCACAGTTCTAAACCTTGAACAGAAGATGGTCTTTGACGCCTAGTACTGCAGAATAGATATAAAAAAATCACTGCTATTTATTCTGCCAGAGGAGAGCTGGTTCCACTTCATCTGTGGTGAAGGTGGTTCTGCATTTCTGTGGGCTCTTGAATTTTACCTGTTTTAAAGAATTCCAAGGACATTCTGCTTGCCAGCGTGTCTAAGGTTTGTGTTCAGATGTTGGCTTTTACGGTCCTGTGGTAACCTTCTATGTCCTTCAGGAGTTGATTACCACTGTCTGCTCTGTTAGCAGTGGGGTTATTGTGGCTAAACCTTTTATTTATTAAATAGCCAGTAGTCATCAGCATTGTGCCTGGAAAAAAAGCACCTTCTTTGGTTTGACATGTGTGGAATGGTCTGTCCGGCAGAGGCACTCAGGACAACCTTATTGTAGTTCAGACCAATTTGAAGGCAGACTTCTGATCTGTTTCAGTTACTCTACTAAGGTTTTCATCTGCCAAAATTTTCAGGCTCAGTCAGTCTACGTGCAGTGAACTTGAAGAGGTCTGTCTAGAGGGTTACAATCAGTACTGAAGGCTGATTTGTTGTGGTGTTTCTCCTGGAGTGTAGTGGAGACATTTTTTTCTGCTACAGTAATGAATATTTGTTTTAAGGAAGAAAAGCATAAGGAAAAAAAGGCTGTGTGCTTCCTTCCTTGAAATAAAGCAGAGCCAGCAAAAATCCAGCACAGCTCGTTGCTGTGAAAGATGCCTGAACTATTGAACAGAATCACAGTACATTAGGGATTAGAAGGGACCTTGAAAGACCATCCAGTCCAGTCCCCCTGCCACAGCAGGACCACCATATTTCTTGCATCAGTTTTTTATGTGGGCCTTTCTGGGTGCCCCCTGCCTTGGTATGTGCTGCACACCCCCAGCTATGTGTGTGAGTTACGGATGTGTGTGACAGTCCCCATTTTCGTGCTGGTGAACAAGCACTTGCCTTTCATGACATGGGTGTCTCTTAGCTCTAATTCCATCCTGGTGAGAGAGTCTTACTGGTAGCTGTTTTCTTCTTTCTGGGTCCTGCAAGGGTAACTGCTGCTTTAGCATCTGGGTACTCAGCTAGCTGGAGCAGCTGAGCGTTGGCTGGTCAGCCTGCAGTCAAGCCAGGTATCTGCTCTCAGACTCTTACAGAGTAGAACAAGTGTAGAATAAGATGTACCTGGCTATAGCCTCAGCCTTCTTCAGGCTGAAGCATGGGAGTGTTTCCATTAGAAAAAGGTACAGCAGCAAACACAAGGAGCACTTAGGGCAGCAGGAGCGGCCAGCACTGTGCGACAGGGAACGCTGAGCTGTTGTCTAAGTGCTGTGTGAGTGCTTGACTGGCAATAAACGCGCCTGAGCGGGGTTGTGTGCCTTTGCTCTTAGTTGGGGAGATGTAATAATAAGTCTCTAAAACTGACAACAAGCATTTTGCTTCCAGAAAGATTCTAAAGGTGCCTGTTATTTAGAGCCGGGTACCAGGTGAGAGAGGTGGCGGGCAGTTGCTGGACTTCTTTTTCATCTGGTGGTCCTGAGGTGATTGCACATTTAGTGTTGGTGCAGAGAGGGTGGAGAGGAAGGCTTGACCCTCAGCAAGGACAGGGCTCTTTACACTTGATTCAACTAGTGCTGTTGCCATCTGTTGGCAAAATACTGAGCTGGTAGGGCCCTCTAATGAAAGCGAAGACACTTGTAAGTACTTCTAAAGGTAGATGTATTAAACCTTCTGTAATCCAAATGGCATGTTATAGGGTCTGTTTTCTTCTCACACTTCTGTCATTTGAATCCTCCTGCATGTGAGTATAGGGGAGCAGACAAACTGTGGAATAGCATTGAAGCAGTATGTTTGACTCCCCAAGAGAGTCAAGTGTCTTAAAGACAGTGATGCTAAATAATTGGAGAGGTTTATCGCGTAATGGCTGTTGTGGGTAGATAATATAACTTCTGTTGCCAGGAGAACTGCCTTTGGTCATCACCAAAGCTGGGTGAGAAAGCTAATCACAGAATCATAGAATGGTAGGGGTTGGTACGGACGTTGGAAGATCATCTAGGCCAGTGCCCATGCTTGACTAGGTTCTTCTAGAGCACATCACACAAGAGGTGTCCAAGTGGGTTTTGAATGTCTCGAGTCAGACTCTACCACCTCTCTGGGTGGACACAAGTTTCTAAAGACAAGACTAGATTTTTATTAATAAGGAACAATTAAAATATAAATATCAGAAGGACCTTCTTCCCAGTGAGGGTGACAGAGCACTGGAAGGAGCTGCCCGGGGGGTCATGGAGTCTCCTTCTCTGGAGATGTTTCAAACCCGCCTGGGCATGTTCCTGTACGACTGGATCTAGGGGATCCTGCTCTGGCGGGGAGGTTGGACTGGATGATTTTTCAAGGTCCCTTGCGATCCCTAATGTTGTGATAATAGAATAATTATAATATGATAATGGAATAATAATAATAATGCATCAGTAACTTGGTATGTAATAGGGTGCACATAAAAAAACTGGCTGCATGTGCTTGGTCTAATCTTCATGGAGAAGTGTTTGGGCTTTTTTCTTGGTGAGCCTGTACTCCAGGTTCCTACAAGAGCTGTAGCAGGGATCCCTTTTTACCAGCTGCTGTTTAAAACAAAAACCTGGGAAGGCAGGTACCTTCTCTCAGGGCAAAACAGAGCAAATCTCTGAACACTGCTTTGGGTTTTCACCCCCACATTGTAAAAGGATTTCCCTTCTAATGTTCTGTGCCCTCTACCTTATTCATAACTTCACAGCAGGACCAGCAGCCACTCCTGGATGGCTGGATGGAACCGCTTTTCAGACACCACTTTGTAATCGACCCAGGGCATTCCTGTGGCGAAAACTGCTCCTTTTCAAGCAGGGATTGTGTGGCAGATCGAATAAGCAGCAGTTTCTGTACAGAGAGAGCTGCTGTGTTGCACTAGAAGGCTTTTCCTGCCGAGTGCTCTCCCTCCATCTAGATACCAGCTTTTGTAAGCGGAGCTGCTGCAGGAAAGAACTGTCTGTGGGCAGGATTTTAGGCTCTGCGGTTCCAAAAGAGGCTTGAACGTTCACCTGTGAAAAGGGTCTGTCTTTCTAGAAGCTGGGGCTGCAGACTGGCTGGGGTATGTGGGCTGTGATTTGTGGGTTGTGTTGAGATGATGGAGTGAAGTGCAGTGGAGACTTCTGAATTCCAGCATGTTCCTGATGCCATCAAACTTCGTTACGGCACGAGTGCGTTATGACTCGTGCCCTCCGCCTGCAGCCCCTGCCCAGGGATGAACACCCGCGTGTGATTGTTTGTGCCTGGCGTTCTGGCGAGGGTGATGCTGTGCTTCCGTGTCATGTTCAGGCAGTATGTGTGGAGGGAATCTTTGTGGATGAAAGTGAAAGGTGCAGTGACTCTGGCCCTGGTAGATTTGTTCTTGATTTGTGGGTTTCAGTTCAGTTTTATAGAGGAGTTTTTTTGCCCTCCTCCTGAAAAGCTCTTCTGTCCGTCAGGTCTTTTCCTGCCTTTTGTTGTTCTTTCTTTTCCTCTCATTATCACTGGTACCTCTGGTCAGGGAACTGAGACACGAAATGAAATGCTCTGCTGACTTTCCGGTGGTGATAACATGCCAGGGAAAACAGATGGGTGGGTTTTTTCACGGTAAACTCATTTTGTGGTTTGCTTCAGGGAATCTCATCCCTGTAGTTGCCAATGCCTGGTAGCTCATGTGCTGGACGATACCCATTACAGTCTGGATAGTCTTTGCATTGGGAAGGTTCCCCACCAGCAAATGGAAACACATGCAACCAACAGAATGAAGTTAAAACTATGGGCAAAGATACCTGTGCTCACCTCTCACGGAGAACTTCAGGGAGCTCCGTGTACCTTGAGCCATTCTTCAGCATACAGGGCCCACATGTGCAATGCCTTTGTGGGGGAAACAAGAAGAGTGAAACAATCCTCAAGGAGCAGGTGCTGTAACTCACTGGAAGTGTGTCTGAAATGTCAGTTTTGAATGGTTCCCAAGAGACTGCCTTTGCCTGCATAAGCAGATGCAAGCCTACCTGTCTAGTCCTTTCTTTCTAGGAACTGTTTTGCAAGCAGAATGCTGTTTGCATCTCTGTGATTCTGCTGGCATTTGATATTTTGAAACACAGGGCAATGGAACTCTTTTGTTTATCCCTGAGCAATCAATTAATTCAGAGCCGAGTACAAGCCAGGTATTAAGCTACAGGGCTCTAGCTGCAAAAGTAGGAGTGTTGCTGAACGAGAGGATATAAATGCAGAGCAGTTGCATCCTGCAGGCATAAACCAGGAATGCTTTCAGAGCAGCGGGGGTTTCAAATCTGCTTGGTCTGCTGCTTCTATTTTTAGGCCCTGGTGATTAGCTGAAGAGGCTAGAGTGAGAATGCGCAAACATTACACCTTTTATTGGCAAACCTTACTCAACTGGCTGTCCTCTCAGTGTTGCTTCACTGTCCAGCAGCTCTCTTGGTGTGGCCTTAGGAGGGGTTGTTTTTCCTCTGTTGTAAGACCATTGTGAGTAAGCTTCAGCTGTTGTCCAGAGGACATAAATGATGTGCTGCTCGCCTCAGGCGCAAGAAATTGGGATTTGCAAATAAGGTGCTTGAAAACATGTTGTACTGGGCTGAAGGGGACAGAGTCCAGTCCCTGACTGCACGAGTCAGTCAGTGTTGTGTCCAGCCATCAGCTCAACATGCTATTCTGTATCCTGGCTGTGGATACCCTCCGAACTCCATCTGATCAATGAACATCCTTTAGAACACTCTTGTGCCTGTGTCTTGCAGGAGCTGTGAGAAGAGAGCTGGAGAGGTCTGACTTTGCTGATAAGGATTTGGTTTACTCAAGTGTTCTGTATAAACCTTGGAGAATGTTTCAGGACCCTCTTTCAGTTTCAAATACAAACTGTACAGATTCCTCAATGAGAACCACTTTGATTGGGCAGCTTGCAGAGGCAATGGCGTGATGATGTTTTCATGTTGTAAAAGACTGTCTCTGATTTGCTTTAATCTTAGATTCAAAAGGAAAGGAGTCTGCGGCAATGAAAGCTGACCTGCTGAGGGCTCGCAACGTGAAGAGGTACATCAATCAGCTGACGGTGGCAAAGAAGCAGTGTGAGAAGAGAATCAGGCTTTTGGGAGGGCCTGCTTATGATCAGCAGGAAGATGGCGTTTCTGACGATGGCGATGGCCCCCAGAGTCAGAAGGTATAAGCTGAGCAGCACCTGCATTGTTACACACAGTCACTCTTGCACACAGACACCCTGCGTGTAGGGAGTTAATCAGGACGTGGGAGCAGCCTTTCTGGAAGCAGCAGCTTGCTCCAAACAGAGGATTGCCGCTCTGTGCGCACTGTGTTCCTTGGCCCTTGTTATATTTACTGTAGGAAATACCTGTGGGTCTTTCAAATGCCACTGTTCAAAATCAAACACTTGTGGATGGCACAAAGTGAAGGGCAGTCGTTGCAGGAAAGCTCTGGTGAAGCTGTAGGCTGAGTGCTGGTTTTCAAACTCACTGTGGTCTGGAGTTGAAAAACAATCCCCTAACATTGCATTAGCCAGCAGGGACGAGAATCACATCAGGCCTGCGGGCCTTTCCCAAACTTTAGTAGGTGTGATTCTGGTCTCCTCTTCCCCCTTTGGACACAGCACAGTAATTGACATGTTCAAACTGGGTCGAAGATGATCTCTTCCGTACAGACAGAGATGTGTCTCTTCATGACCTTGTAATCAGTGTCACTTCTTGGTGTGGAAGAGGGCGGCGCATGACACAGAAGTTGTCCTTTCTTTTTGCGTTTTGTCTGTCTTAAGGTTGGAAAGAGAGCAGTTCCCTACTCCCTGCTTGTCCTTAAGCACAATTCCATGTGGTGTGCTGCAGATAGTGCCAAGGCAGTCTTGATCTGTTTCCTGAAGCTGGGTGTAGCGAAGAGGTGCCAAGTGGAAGAGGGTAGCATGTGGCAGCACTGTATGAGCCGCTGATGCCACACTTGGTGCCTGTTGAGATGTTAGGGACTTGCCAGGGTTGGTACGCGGTGGCGTAAGATTGTTTCGGAACAGGTTAAGTAATGAAGCTGCACTGGGCTGGTCAGAAATACAATTAAACTCTGTCATTAAAATGAAATTAATTCCTGGTTAATATTACCTGGTTTAGAAGCTGAGCTGCCGAGCCAGGGTTGGGTCTTGACCCAGGGTTGTACCCAAGAGCATCTCCCTTTTGAGTTAACAGTACTCCTACTAGGAGTGAAGACTTGTGGCACTGGCATTTTATTGCAGTGATGGCAGGAATGATGGGCTTGAGGGCTGCTCTGCTTCTAAGCTTTTGGTATGATTTATGAATCAACAAAACCCCTTGGCATCCATGTCAGCACAGAGAACAGGAAAACTGCTTCTCTCTCCTGGTGTCCCCAACTCTGTTGCCAAGGAAGGAGGTTGAGGGAGGCTGGATGAGAGATGGAGGCCTCACTGTTCTCTCCTGAGCACAGAAAGATGGCTGAGGAAGAGGACTGTTGTCACTTCTTGTTCCAGTCCTCTCCCTGCACTGGGGTAGCTGCAGTCTGGATTCTTATTCCAAGGCAGCCAGTGGGGTTTTGGATGTCCTGCCCTGTGTTGGCAGCATTGACTGAACAGTAGGACTTTTGCTAAGCAAAGGGAAGGCACTGTCTGGGTTTGGGTAGATCAGCTGAGGCTGGTGGCCCACACCTTCCCGGAAGGGTCTGTTCAGCAAGCACTGTACCTGCAGGCTAACTGGCGTGTGTGGGAGGAACTGGGAATTTGACTTCTGTCCTTCAGCTTGCATGAAATGGGTCAGGAATGGGTGTTTCCAGATAGTTTCAAACAACTATTTAAGTGTAGTAGAGCAGCTTGAATGGCCCACTGACTTTGGGGAAGTTTTGGTACTAGTTGAACAAAGAACAGGTTGACCAGTGACCTGAGCTGGCATCTTGGTTCTGCATCCTACAGAAAGCTTTACCATCCGTGCTACCAGTGGAGAAAGTCTTCAATGCATGTTCTGCTTATGGGCTTAAATGTGGAGATGGATCATTTGGAGCTACTGATGCTCCTGTACAGAGTGAGAAACAAAAATTGTGCACTTTGAAGTGATTCTTTTTCCTTCCACAGCACAAGCTGGTTACAAACCAGTGTTGGCATTCAGTTAAGTCAATATGTGAAAGTCCTGGGACTGGACTGCACAGCCTTGGTGCGGGTGCTGTTCACCACATTATCCTGATCTGCAGGTTCTTCAGGGAGTTCCTGAATGTGTGAATTAGAATCCAGTGTTTGTAAGCAAACAGGCAGGCCTCAGCTGCTCTCTGAATGTGCATTCAGTCATTAGGCCTAATACCTATTTGTTCTCTGCCCTAGGTGTTTGATTCACTTGCAGAGAAAATGCAGTTGGAGTCAGTGGAACGTATAAAGCACCTCTTGTAATCTGTTTGTAGTCAGCGTGGTGTTAGCCCTTCCTCTGTGTGAATAGCTCGTAAGCTGAGAACCGGCCGTATCCAGCTGTTCCCGTGCAACTGGGTCTAGGGGATCCTGTTGCGGCAGGGGGATTGGACTGCATAGTATTTCGAGGTCCCTTCCAATCCCCGATGCTCTGTGATTCTGTAAAAGGAAGCTGGAGTTAGCTACCTGACAGATTTTACTCTTAACTTTCCTCTCTTCAGATTCTTCAGTTTGAAGAAATTTTGGCCAGTCCTTCATACCGAGAGCACTTCCGAATCTACATGGAGAGGATGGACAAGATGGCCTTGATTGGCTTTTGGGAGTCTGTGGAGTATCTGAAGAATGCTAACAAGGTGGGAGAGGTGGCACGTCTGTGGGGCATGTACCTTAATGGGAACCTGCTTGTGATCTGGCCCTTAGGAAATGGCTTTGGTTTACGTATTTAAAAAACTGCTAACCTGGGAAGGGTCATAACTGATGTGATGAGCTGCTTGATGCCAGTGTCAGTTAACGGTGTGTGCTGTTGGGATGCTGGCTTACTGGTGGTTTCTGGGGAAGCTGTTCAGTACGGCCAGGATTTACTCTAGCTTGAAGTCAGAGTTCAGTTACTGAGCATCAGGTAACATTTATTCACTGTAATTTTATCACTTCCCTGTGTTTCTAACCAATTGTGTTGTCCTGTGACCAAAGCGGCAACTTCTGGAGTGTGAGTAGTGAGCTGTTAGGCTGGCAACCAACTCGGGCTAGAGAATGTGCCGAAGAAAAGGGTGTTCAGGCACCGTTGTACAAGTCAGTTCTGATTTTCAAGCTGCTCGTGATTGGAAAAGGTGCTGCAAATCATTCTGTGACCTTTCAGCTCTAATTCCTCTGTTTTCTAAACAATGCCAACGGTGCCTTTATTCAAGGCCTCCTGCTCTTCTAAAAGATACTCAAGCACACTGACCCTCCTGCTCGGCTTTGATTACAGAGCCGGCGTGTCGCGCAGCCCCGTGGCTGTGGTTTGTTACGTGAGGCAGTGAAGCCCTTTGCACTGCGCTGGGAGTGGGGTGAAATCTCTGACATTAGAGTCGGTTGAGGTGTGGTTGTTTGGAGAGACGGTCCTGGGCTGTGCTGCGTCACTTCATCTCTTTCCTGTCTACTACTGCAGAATTCAGGCCTGTGTGCTGTCCTGTGCATGGTGGAAATACCCACCCCTCATGCTGCTGAATGTCTCTTCAGGTCTGCTTTTCTTCCCCTTTTGCCTTCGGTCATACGTCAAGGGAGTTGATCCGATCCAACAGAAGACAGGAGAGCTGATACAGCTGGACTCTGCAATCCGCGCTTAAAATAGCAACCGTGTTGTTGCTGTAGCCTTGGTTTTTCCTCTTTGCAGCAGCTTGTGGAGCAGACTTTCAAAAGCAGTGGGTGGGGAGGCTGTGGTAATTTTAGAATGTAGCTGTTCCTTCACTTAATAAACACTGATACTTATTTTTTGAAATTAACCACTTAGCTTCGGCGCGCAGGCAGGGCGCTCGAACACAGTGAGAGATGCACAGATGTGTTCTGATCTATCTGGAAGTGAAATTAGCTTGATCATCCTGCAAACTATGCACCTGGATCCTGAGTCATGCTGGTATTTGGAGCAGTTTTTCATTCTTCTCTTTTCCCTCTCCCTTCCTGCTCTGTAGGCTGAGATACCTCAACTGGTGAGCGAGATTTATCAGAACTTCTTTGTGGAAAGCAGAGACATACCTGTGGAAAAATCCCTTTATAAGGAAATCCAGCAGTCTCTTGTTGGAAATAAAGGCATTGAAGTGTTCCACAAGATTCAGGCAGATGTTTATGAAACTCTGAAGGACAGATACTACCCCTCATTCATTGTCAGTGATTTGTATGAGAGGTCAGTCAAGAAGGAGGAAGAAAGAAGTTCTGCTCAGCTAACACCTGAGGAGAAAGATGAAGGGGTGAGTCACATGAGCAGTTTCATTCACTGTTACGGATGGTGAGCTGAAGGCTGTCCAGAGTGAAGTGCAGACTAGCAGCTTCTGTTATCGTCTCTGGGGTGATTTTTCTTTTTGTTTTCTGATTTATCATCACTCTTGTGGCTTCATCAGGTAGGCCTGGCACGTTTACAAGCTCTTTGAAACAAACTAGTGCAAATGACTGACTACTTAGATCTCAGTTAAATTCAGTGCTTCAGACTGCCAAGCCTTTGGCATTTCATATCTTACTGTCAGAGACTGTCAAACACACAAACTTAGAGTCACCCAACATTAGGGATTGCAAGGGACCTCAAAAGATCATCCAGTCCAATCCCCTCACCACAGCAGCATCCCCTAGGTCCAGTCACACAGGAACATGGCCAGGAGGGTTTGAAATGTCTCCAGACAAGGAGACTCCACAATGCCCCTGGGCAGCCCCTGCCAGGGCTCTGTTGCCCTCACTGGGAAGAAGGTCCTTCTCACATTGATGTGGAACCTCCTCTGTTCCAGCTCACACCCATTCCCCCTTGTCCTGTCATTGGGTGCCACTGAGCAGAGCCTGGCTCTATCTTTCTGTCACCCACCCTTCACAAGTTTATCAACATTAATGAGGTCACCCCTCAGTCTCCTTTTCTCCAAGCTCGAGAGCCCCAGCTCCCTCAGCCTTTCCTCATCAGGGGGTTGGTCTGGGTGAGCTTTAAAAATCCCTTCCAACTTCCATTCAGTGATTCCATGAAAATCAAATCAGAAGACAGGACTCAGAGCAAGGTGAGACTCTGCTGCACGTGGACAAGCTTTTCCAGTCCATTGTCACTTTCCACTCCTTGCACAAAACCTCCTGAAAAAGGTCATAAAACCTCCTTTAGAAGATCACAAGCAGACACACAATCACAGAAGCAAGCAGTGCCTGTGTTTGGTGCCTTGGAGGAAGAGGGGCTGGTGTTGCACCAGTGCTGCGTGTGTCAGCCTGCCAGGATAAGCCCCGAGTGTGTTGTGCAGCCCTGGCAGATGCGGAAGTCATCACCCATGTAGCGGTCAGGAAAGCAGAGCTACCCTTGACAATCTCAGCTTCAAGTGTGGTGGTTGCTTTTTGGATAAGTGTGGTAATTCTTAGTCAGGGTAACTCGTTAGCTGGTAATGTGAGCGTTTTTGTAATAAACCCGATGATTCAGCAGTGCTTTTACTGTGAGAGGCTGGACTGTAATAGTGGAGAAATGATGGAGTCTGCTCTGGGACCAGCGCCTTACTGGTTTGTAATGAATTGCAGTCTTTGGACTATGAGCAACAAACTTCATATAGGAAAACATTTCAGTTCTTCAGTGTTGAAAACAGTGCTCTGGAGTCCCCTTTGGCCTCTGTGCTTCCCAGCAGCTTGGAGAGCTTTTCATTTCATGGTTCTATACAGCGGTGTTTTGGATAATGCCCAGTGCTGCTCTTTACTGGCTGTGTTTCTGCAGCACCGGGAGATGCCAACATAGGATCACAGAAGGGCTCCGGTTGGAAGGGACCTCAACAATCTAGTTCCACACCCCATTTGCTGAGCTCTGTGCGCATGGTTGAAGGCCATCTCGTGATGTGAGGAATTTAACAGTCCATGCAGAGTAGAAGTACCTTAGCGGCGTGTGCGGGACATGGAATTCCTGACTTCTGCCTTGTTACCCTCCTGTGTGAGGATCGCGCGAAGATGATTAAGTATTGCTGCTGCTGTCTCAGGCCTGTTGTTCTGAGATGTGAAATCCTGCCGAATTAACAGCAGACTCGTAATCTCTGCAGCTCACAGAGCTGAGTGTGAGACTTACTGCTGGGAGCTTGTTGTTGCCTGTAGAAAGGCAGCAGTTTAGTTAGTGGGAAGTCATGAAGTACTGCAGAACCCTTGCTCACGAGATGAGGTTCGTAGCCTTCTACAGACACATGTAGATATATTTAGTTAGGAGCAGACCTCAGAGATCTCTGAGCGTAGCAGTGGTGACACCACAGTGCTGGATCTGAGGTCTTTGTGCCCATTTGGGGAAGCGCAGTGAGAAAAGGGAGGCTGAGGCAGAGACATAGGAGAGACGTCACCGAGAGGTGTGAAGTTCTCTCCTGTTTTCATGCCTGTAGCACACAGGGTGGGAAAAGCCGTTGCTTTGTCTGAATGAAGAGAAGATCATGGCATATGAGCTCAGGGTGATCCATATATGCCTCTAACACGTTTTTGTTACTGCTTCTAAAAACAGCAGTGAAGTGTGTTTGTGAAGAGCAAAGGCTCGATTTAGATGGCTCTGCAGGCTGGTCTGTGGGAGACAGGGCTCTTCATTAGAACTGCAGTTTTACAGATTTGTTTACCCACCCTTTCCCCCCAGCCCGTCTCATTGTCTTTCAGACCAGAGCTAAGCCTTTACTTTTCTGTTTGAGTGTGATTTTGACTGCTAAGGTGATGTTGCTTTGAAAATAAGCTTTGATTCTCCTCCATTTGTACTGAAGCCTTGGCCTGAAGTTTGCGTTACGCAGCTGGTGGGTGCTGTAATGTCCGTGGTAACGAGGCCCTGGCTGTTGGGTGGGTTGGGGCATTTTTTGTTTGGTTCTTTGTGAACAAACTTGTTTCGTGTTGGGTCTGGTGGTTGGAATATCTGTTAGTCTGCTGTCACAGCATCATCTGTATCAAGAAGTGACCCTGTACATGAAATGCTTAGGGAGCAAACAATAGCTGCCTCCACTTTCATATGAATGATGCAGTTGCTCCTGTCCTCTGTTCCTAGAGCCAAGGCTGTGAAGGAGGTGCTGAAGAAGGCAGCACCAGAATTAACGAACAGGCTAGTTATGCTGTAAATAAACTTCGCCAGCTGAATGACAAGCTGGAGTATAAGAAACAGGCTCTGAACTCCATCTGTAATTCCCCAAAACCCGACAAGAAGGTCAGTACCTGGAGCGTCTGCTGCCTGCTTTTGATGTGTGTGCTTGTGAAATGTCCGCTTGTCTGGGGCTTTTCTTGGAGAGGAGGTTGCTGGTTCAGTCAGCCTGAGGTCAGACCTTAATTTGCCTTGCTTAGTTTTCTTTGCTTTTGCAGCTGTCTAACTAAATTGGAGATAATTCTGTTGCTTGTTTGCCTCCCAACAGCAGTCCGCTGCCAGGGGTCTTGCTGCTTTGTTGGTGGCAAACAGCATCCCTTCCTTCCCTCCCCACCCAGCCGTTCTGTAGCTCTTCCTGGCAGCTTGCTTGGTGTCCCTGCCGCATCCGCAGCGCTGCAGCGGAGGGCTCTGCCTGTTCTGCTCCCTCTGCCGGCCATGAGACACTTCAACGCTTTATAAACCGCCGTTGTTCACTGCGCTGCTCAAATGAAGAGGAGAAAAGAAGCCCGAGAAGCAACTGGCCTGTCTTACAGACTGTTAGGAGAAGTTGCAGAAGACACTTTCATCAAGCTAAAAATTGTGCAGGATGTGAAACATCATCTCTTCGGGCTTGGATGACTAACAGGGCTCTTCCTTTCTCTTGGCAGAGCGCAGCAGTTAGGCAGCCTGCAGCACAACCAGGCAGGAGCAAGCAGTTTGTGTTTGGCTCAGGCCAACTCGTTTGCAGTGCTTTCTGCCAGAAGTGGACCCTTCCCTTTCCAAAACTAGAATGAATAAAATGGGGACTTCATTGGTTGTTAACGCAGTAGAGTTCCTCGAAGTAAATCTGTTCTTGGGGTCACTGGTTGCATCATATAGATCTGAAGTGGGTCAGGAGGAAATCTTCAGTGACTGCATTTTCATGTTCTTGTCAAACCTCTAACATGCAATTTGTGTTTAATACATCATCCTGCCTGAAGGAACTTTTGTGCTTGTGGCGGCATGGCTGGATGTCCCCCTCACTTGCTCTTTATCGCGGTGTCCTGGTTGACTCCTAAGGCTGTTGTGTGTGTTGTGCAACTTTGAGAGGCGTCAGAGATTCTTGGCTTAGGATTTTTTCCCCATGCAAATTGTTCTCTCTCCCTGCGCCCCTAAAGACGAGGTTAGGTGTGTTGACAAGTGCTTTTCTTACTGGCTGTAATCAATGAACCTTCCTCCACAGATTGTTTCTAAGCTGAAGGATGAAATTACTCTAATGGAGAGAGAGCACAATGACCTTCAGCTGCACATTGCGAGGACAGACTGGTGGTGTGAGAACCTTGGCATGTGGAAAGCCTTAATCGTCTCAGGCGAGGTATGGGCTTTGGTGGCTTTTTCTCTTCTGGGTTGTTCAAACTTGGGTGAAGTGGAGTTAAAAACCCCTGTGTAGACTTTCCTTGTGCCTTTGTGCACACTGGGTGTGCTTCCCCACTTGCTTAGGAGGGAGAAAGCCCCAACCTCTTCTGAACTCTTCCTCTGGTTCCCCAGTGGCTGCTGTCATGCACACAGAGAACAGCTAGTCCTCAGACACTGTTGTGATGGAGCTGTCAAAATAGGTGCGTGGATGTGATGGACAGGTTTTGCTCGTTTTAAGTTTCCTCTTCACCTGTTGCAGCTGGTACCCGTACCTGCTTCAGGAAGGTCTCCGCAGTTGGTTTTCAGTGTTCTGTGGAGTGTTCTCACTGTCTATCTGCATGGATGCTTCGAGGAGAGTTTAGGAGTCTGACGTAGCCAGCAAAGCTGTGTACTAAATGCCGTTTCCTTGTTTGCTTTTCATAGTCTGTGTTGCTGGTCCCTTTAAAAAGTCACCCAGACTCTCTCCCTCTTAGGACATGAGGGTGAAATTCCTGAAACTGAGAAATCTGGTGACAGTGCTGCTGTCGTCTCAAGGGAAATGGTGCGAGTGCTGAGTGCTTCCCATTTGCGCAGCGTGGCTGGGTGCTCCTCTTTCCCCCGGCTCCGGTACAGCCCGAGTCACGAGCGTTTCTGTAAGATCGGGGGCGACCTGGCGGCCAGCATTGCGCGGATAACGTGTTCCGCGCACGCAGAGTAGCACAAGTGAGCAGAGCATCGCTCGGAGACGGCGACAGCTTCTGCAGGGCCCAGCTGCAGAGCAGCAGCATGATGGGAGCCCCACCACAAGCCCGAGGAAAGAGAAGTGGGAATAATGGGAGACGAAATACTGCTGAACAGTCAGAAACCGTAGCGACCGAAGCAATGCACAGCGCTGTTTGAGATGTTCTTGCTGGGGGGACAGCACCACCAGGCTGTGTGCAGAGCATAAGAGTGGCAACTGGAGAGCTGGCTTGGCGCTGACGTGGTGCTTTGGCTAAAGTTTAGCCCAGGAAGGCCATTGCTCCGTGTGTCACTTCAGAACAGCAAGACAAGCGTAGGACAGCGATGGCAGCTGAATTTGCGAGCTGGTCACCGGGCTTCCCCAGTGTTTCACTGTTGGCTTTCAGAGTAGTAAATCATAGCCATGTGGTTCTTCCCCACAAGGTTTTGGAGGAGAACGGAGAGCAAGTGCCCTGTTACTCTGTCATGGTGAGTTTACAAGAAGTCGGTGGAGCTGAAACTAAGAACTGGACTGTTCCCAGGAAGCTCAGTGAGTTTCAGAACCTGCATCGGAAACTCAGTGAGGTATGGGTCTGGGTTAGGGGATGGGGAAGAGGCAATGCTTGCAGAGGGGAAAGTCAGATGAAGTGCTTTTCTGCACGTGTGCGCTAAGGGAGCTCTCCTTTCTCCTGCACAGTGTTTTCCATCATTAAAGAAAGTTCAGTTGCCTTCTCTCAGCAAGCTGCCCTTCAAATCCATAGACCAGAAATTCATGGAGAAATCCAAGAACCAGCTGAATAACTTTCTGCAGGTAAGAGAACAAAGACAAAACATGATGCCTGAACAGGAGAATTGAATCATGTCTGGAATGGATGTTGTCGCTGTGTTGTCTAAAAGAGAGACAGATAAGAGGCTTGACACTGTAAACATCAAAGTTGTCTAAAATGCCCCAGGTTGAGAAGAATTTGGCTGATAGCAGCCATTCCTCTGGCGCTCAGGGCACTTAAACTTTGCTTAGTTAAGGAGTGATAAATAATGAGCCCTGTAATTGCCACTTCTAAGCACAACTCTTGATGACAAATGTCTTGTGAATTATAACTGTTTGATTCAGAAGAACTTGCAGGATGAAGGACTTTGATCTCACTAGTTCTTTTAGTTCAGAGCTGGCTTCTTAGTGTCTTTGAAGTTGCTTTATGAGAAGTGGATTTATTTTCTTCCTCACTCAACCTCTGAGCTGTCTCTTAATCACCTTTATTGGGTGGCCTGACACGTCTTGTTCCTTAACAAGAAACGTTTAATTGATGTCTTGTTTCTGTCATTACTCTTCCTTCATAGAAATTGCTCTCTGATGAAAGGCTCTGCCAGAGCGAAGCACTTTACGCCTTCTTGAGCCCTTCCCCAGAGCACCTCAAAGTTATTGATGTGCAAGGGAAGAAGTCGTCCTTTTCACTCTCCTCATTTCTTGAGCGCCTTCCTGGTGATTTGTTTTCTCATCAGGAGGTAAGTGCTAGGAAAGTAATTTTCCCAGATTTAATTACTCAGCCGAAGGAAACATGGAGAACCACTAATACAGTTCGTGTGAGCAGCAGGTAGTACCGGAAGATGTTTCCAAAAGCAGCCTTCACTGCGCTGGAAATGAACGGAGAGGCAGAAGTAAGAGCTGTCCGCGAGTGGGAAAGGTGTTTGCTAATGCTGTGAGTGTCCTGCCTTTTGCTGAATGCACCCAGGCAGACGTGTGCCTTGCTGCAGAGAGACATTGCAGTCCACGTGAGACTACTCGCTTGTTCTGGCAGAATTTCCCACCTGTGGTGCCCTGGCGGGTGTGTTCCAAAGGGGCTTGACAAGGAGAAATCCTTCCCATGGAAGGGAACAGCTGTGTGTCCTCAGTGATTTCTGGGCACCTTCTGAAGCAGAGCTGGTTGTGACAGAGGGTTCTGGCAAATGATACAGCCAGGGAATTTGCAGGTACAGAAGGGAGCCCCTGTGGACAAATCGGTTGGCTATAAAGAGGTTTTCAAAATGTGTTGAACAGATTAGGGACTAAACTAGCTCAATTGCCAAAATTCACTGCAGTTCCGTGGAACTTCATGCTGTGTGGTTCCTGTTGTAGACTTGCAGCGTCCAACGAGCTGTTTGTATTGGCACTTAGTTACAGACTGTACAGAATAAGGCTTTTCTTAGGGTCAGAGCTGGGACCAGTCCTGTTCAATCTATTCGTTAGTGACTTGGATGAGAGATTAGAGAGCCCTGTCAGCAAGTTTGGCCGGGTGTAGAAATGGTGGCTGGGGTTTGAAGGGACCTCCCAGATCGTGTAGCTTCAATCTCTCAGCCTTGGGCAGGGATACCTTGTGCCAGACCAGGTTTCCCAGAGCCCTGTCCAACCTAGTCTTGAACACTTCCAGGGACAAAGCATCCAGAGTTTTTCTGGGCAACCTGTTCCAGTGCCTCAGCACCCTCATAGTGAAGAACTTTTCCTAAAATCTGATGTAAATCTACTCTTTTAGCTTGAAATGATTCCCACTTGGCCTATCACTAGGGTCCCTTGTCAAAAGTGTCTATCCAGCTTCGCTGTAATCCCCTTCAGGTAAGGAAAAGCTGCTATAAGGTCCCCCTGGAGCCTTCTCCAGGCTCAACAGCCCCACTTCCCTCAGCATGTCTTCAGAAGAGAGGTGCTCCAGCCCTCTGGTCATCCTTGTGGCCTCCTCTGGGCTTGCTCCAGCTGCTCCACATCCTTCTTCCACTGGGGAGTCCAGGACTGGATGTGGGACTCCAGAAACCAATGCAGTCCTCCACGTGAGGTCTGAAATTGACCTGGGATCAGCTGTAGTTTTTCTTGAACACCCTTGTCTTGCATTGTGAGCTTTAACTGAGCTCAGCCTTGCCCAGGACTAGCATTTGGGATCATTTGCTAAAGAAGTTAACGGGGGGTTGAATTGTTTGGTGCGAGGTCATTAATGCCTTCGGTTGTGCTCACCCTCACAGTGAGCACAGAGAGCACCCTCAACAGCTCTTGCTGTTGTTTTCTGTCTGAATTCCCAATTCAGTTGGTACCAAGTTCGGACTCCAGAAGAAAATGCTCTCATACAGCTCTCTGCCTTGTTTGCACCATCGCACATTTTTCAAGCAAGTGTGTACTGCCTTGAGTACTGTTCTGCAGATTAGATATCGCTGCAATTTCACATCTATTGTGTAGATGGCTCCTTGGGCAGGGCCAGCTTTGGCTTCTCTTTATTGGCTCTCAAGACTACAGCCAAGCCAGAGGAAAAACATGTCATTGATATCGTCAAGAGGAAGCGTTAGTGCACAGAGAATGTGCTGTGCTGTAAGAATTTACAGTTCTCATTGTGTTTTCTAAATGATGGGGGAATCGCTGAGCAGCAGAAAAACAGAGCAGGGACCTCAGAGGCCATTTGTTCCATCCTTCTGCTCAGACCAGACCCAGCTGTGCCAGCAGAGTTCTTGGCATGTGTTTGTCTAATGGGCTTTACAACCTTGATAACTGTTGCTCCTTAGACAAGCAAGGCAGCGTATCCCACCCTTCACATATTTATAAACGTTAATGAGGTCATCCCTCAGTCTCCTTTTTTCCAAGCTCAAGAGCCCCAGCTCCCTCAGCCTTTCCTCATAAGGGATGCTCCCTTCATCATCTTCATGGCTCTGCTCTTTCTTCCTAGCTGCTTGGGTTGCAAATGGCTCCAGCTGGCCAGCTCCGCACCCTGGGTGTTGTGTCAGAGGAGGTTTTGCAACTACAAACGAGCACCTCTGAATGCCGTCGCCTTGACATTTCTCCCCAGCTTTCTAGCAGTAGGTGTCTTCTGCATCACCCGCTCTGTTGGCAGGGCAGTGTAAGCAGCAGACCCTGCAAATGTGGGCAGATCCGCCCAGCATCGAGAACCAAGCTGCAGGCAGATGATCTGTTGGCGCTGACAACTCTGGCAGTGCACTGTCCTCATCACTTGTCTGGTGGGAAGTGTGGTTCCTTTGCAGACTCCCACGTGAGGTTCCTGTTTGCCAGATCGCCAGCAGCAGTTGTCTGCTCCAGTGCACTTCTTGAGAGGACTGGTCATGCTCATTCCCCAGAGCACGGCAGGAGCCACATGGGTGCTGGAAGAAGGATGGGGGGCTGCAGCGCGAGCTCTTCTTTTGTTTCTCTTCCTAGGAAGAAACAGAAGAGGATAGTGACCTGTCAGACTACGGAGAGGAGGTGGATGGGAAGAGGGACTCTCTTGCTGAACCCTGTTTCATGCTGATTGGAGAGATTTTTGAGCTGCGAGGAAGTAAGCTGGGAAGTGGCTGCTGGACTAGAGGAGTCTGTTGCCGAGATGTTTGTCATTCAGGTTTTTGTGCGGTTTGGATGAGCGGGGATGTCGACATTCTGGTGCAAAGTTCCAGTACAGTGCACCAGCCTGAACGGAACCGGGGGAAGGGAGAGCGTTCGTGTTCAGTAGTCGTACAGTTTCATTTCAAAATTTGAAATGCTGGAAGACTTTTGGAAAAACCTAGAAAAACTTGAAAAATAAAAGTTCTGGCAAACCTAGGAAAGTCTGAGCTGTAGACGGGCAGGATGTTGGGATGTAGGAGTGGTGAGCAAGGAGAGATGGCTGGATAAGTGTGTCACTGACATCACGTTCACGTCCATTTGGTGGCTGTTCCGGCATGTGTGCTCAGCTCTGCAGTCTGTACATGGGAGAGCTGTTGGGATTGTGGCTTCTTCCAGTACTGGAGCTTTTCCTCTTCTGTCATCATCACTCAGTTATGGAAACTGTGTCCTGTTCGTGTGTGCAGCTGCGCTCGATTCTCTCCCTAGAAAACCGAGCACCTTCCAAATGGCAGGTGTCTTCCAAATACAGGTGTTCTCCTGCTGATGGTGAACAGCTTGAAAGGGAGATGAGCCAGTAACTGCTGGGAAGTGGTCTCATTCTTCTCTGCTTGAAAGCAAAAGCTGACTGCTTGGTTTATTTGAGGTGAAGTGTTTTCCGAACTGTAGAGGTGCTGCCATGTGCACAATGCTAGAGCAGTGGGTGGGAAAGGGTGGAGTATGAGGAGGTTTTACACCAGAACAAGGGAGGTTGGTAGTCGCGTGGCTCAAAAAGCTTGAACTACTAAACATCCCATTTTGCAGACGCAGCTAGAAATGCCTGTTACAGAGGGGTGTCTGCAGTGCAAGGCTGACAAACCTCAGAGCAAACAGTGCATGGAAAGCAGTCGACAATGAGACACAATCACAGTTAGTGACACCCCAGAAATGGTTAGAACAGCTTTGGTGGCTCTAGGGGTTGTTGGGTTTTGTGGGGAGGACGTACACGACTCTGAAGGTTTTGGATGCTTGTGAGTTCCCTGATGTTATTAACCTCTTCATTTTCTGTGGTGTTTTTTTTTTTTTGCTGTTCCAGTGTTCAAGTGGGTCAGAAAAACATTAATTGCACTAGTACAAGTCACTTTTGGAAGAACTATCAACAAGTGAGTAGCTGCTGCTTAACCGAACCGGCACTGTTGTTACAGGACAAGAAAGGCTGCCGAGACCAGAGCTGCTAAAACCCCGGCAACGCGCTGGTGTGCGGTAACCTGCCTTTGCTCTACACGGCTCCGTCAACATGTGTGTGATGCCCAATAGAGAAGACACACGTGAATGATCTTCTGTTTCCCCTCCAGAGGCTTTGCTTTTGGAAGAGCAGCTGTCAGGGGAGACAGGCCGCCTATAAAAAAAGTCCTTTCTCAAAGTGTTTGTAGTGGGCCTGTGTGGGGGCCTGTGTGTGTTCCCTTGCTTGTCAGGGACAACGGTCGGCTCGATTTGTTAGAGTAGCTGATGGATGACAGCATGTTTCCCGTGGATCAGTGCTGATACTGTGGCACATGGCAGTGTTTTTCAATTAAAGTCTGTGGAACCTGTGGTTCCTCTAGCACGTTCGCACGGGCAGAGGGCCACCACGAATCTGAAGGGATGTGTTCTGTGGCTTTGTGTAACAGCAGGACTGTTACTCAGGTGTCATAGCCCAGCAATCCACTAGCAGAGCAGGCTGTTCCTTTGCCCCTTCAGTGACTGAACGTACACGCACCAGCGCAGCCCGTAGGACCTCTCCCGAGGGCTGTGTTAGCGGTGTGTGGGGTGAGAAGTGGTGGAACGTCATGATGGTGCCTGACAGCAGCCATTCAGTCTTAAACTGCTGGGTTACTTGTTTCACACACTACTGCTAACTAGTGTGAAAGACCCCAGAGAGAGGACAGAGGGAGTGTGTGTGAGCACAGCATGTGTGCAACACTGCTGCAGAGCTGCTGACATGCTGGCCGGACACATCTGCTTTTGAGGGTTTGACGGTGCTCCCTGGAGCCTTTGGCCCACCTTGGTCTGCTTGTGCTGAAGGCTGCAGCAAGTGCCTACAGGAGCCTGCTGTCTCCCATTTGTAATCCCTTCCCTGATGTGCTGTTGGCACCTGTGAGTGAAGTGACTGCGGATCCCAAAACTACTTCTGTTGTTACCGTGCAGGCACATCTGTGCACACAGCTGGTCTGGAGTTGGCTCCAGGTAGCTGATGTTTGTGCTTTTGCCCAGTGGAGCCTTTGCATGGCCCCTCTTCTCGAAGTGTTGTGCACAGTGGGATGTGCTGCTTGTCACTTGTAACGTATGTGTGTGTTACACTGACGTGTAGTCGTCTTCGCATCTCAGTTGGGTATGTGGGGTGACCTAGATCCCAGAGCTGAATGTTGGTTGTGAGATCAGCTCAGATAAGTCAGGATAACTACACGAAAGCCACCGTGGCTTCTACTAGTTACTTTGAGGAGTGAAAAGAGAAGATCTGCGTGAAGCGTGGGAAACCAGCTCTGATAGTCTCGTTCTACGCTTCTTACAGGCAGATCCGCGACACTGTCCACTGGATGTTCAGTGAACCGATGCTTGTTTACTACATCGGTGTGTTCCGAGATGCTTTTTGGCCAAATGGGAAGTTGGCCCCACCACCGAGAGCCAAGAGTGACGAACAAAAGCAGGAGACAAAACAGAGAGCACAGCAAAAACTACTTGAAAACATTCCAGGTGAGATCGCTTTCACTTTGCCTGATCGTGGACTGGATTTAGTGACACTTCAGGAAAGTAGTTAACCACTGCTCCACCACAGTTCAGACTTTTCCTGCAGAGTGTTTGCGTAAATGAGCAGAGGTTTGTCCTACTCGTTGCCTCTCCTGCCTGCTTGTGCAGGGCCTGGATTGGGTTAGTGTGTGCAAACTCCAGTACCGCTGTGCTCCTGTACGTAGCATTTGTCAAGGAACCCAAGTTAGGTCAGAGAATCATTAAGGATTGGAAGAGACCTTGAAAAACTCTCTTGCTGGTTTTCTGTAAGCAAATACCAGGTAGTTCTGCTGACTGGAACTACTTGACAAGTAGGAAGAGTAGCTCCATCCCCATTAATTCTTCCTCTTGCAATTCACGATTGAAGAGCGAGGGCTCCCCACGGTGTCAATGCTGTATGTTGCTGTCTGTTCCTTGGAAGAGGTTTCACAGCAACAAATGTTGGAGAGATCTGCAGCCTGCACAGGCATCCTAGATGGAGTGGGGTTTGCAGTACTCGCCCTTTCCTGCCCTTCCCTCCAAGCCCAGCCAGCCTCCTCAGCAGGTGGGTTTCTGGGACACAGATGTTCCATCCCGTCCCATTCACACACTAGGGATTCCAGTTATGCAATTCTGACACCTCAGAGATCATGTAAATACAGAGGGACCCAAGTAGAAGGAACTGCAATCATTCCCTTTAGCTCTGGGAACTGCACTTAAGCACAGCCTGAGTACTTTGGATCTCTCATTGGACTTTAATGAGCCATTTGGTGGCTTCACTGAGCAGTCTCCCATGCCCTCTTGTGTTAGGTTTTTTTAATCAGCTCTTACTGCAAAGGCATCAGCAGATGTGTCTGCGAAAGATTTGTCATTCAATGTGTCCTCACCTATTTAGGAAAACAGCCTTCCATTGCTGGTTGGTGCTTTCCTTTGCTGCTGAGGTGGGAGATGTATGTCAGGACACAACCAAGTGCACTGCAAGCTAATGGTGAAGCCTCGGATCACTAGTTACTCTTTAATCCAAATTGTAAATAACTGTCTTAGAGTTCTCCTACCTGCCTGTTTGTGGGGGCTATTTCCCATGAAAATTGAGAGGCGATTAAAGCACTAGATTTGTTGTAAGGACTGTCTTTGTGGCTGAGGGTGCGTTTGATAATGTGTGATGTCAGCCTTGAGTCTGTGAGGAGTACTGCCCATAAGGTAACTACAGGTCGTGTCCAAATGCCCACAGTGTTACTTAACTTGGCTAACTTGAGAATGAGCGGTGTCTTTTCCGCCTGTGACCTTGGTGATTTTAAAGGTCTTCTCCCACGTAAACGATGCAGTGATTCTAGGTTACCTGTGTGTTTAAAAGGTTGGTGAGTAGGAGCCTGTGTGTGGTAACCAAGGGCCATGAAGTGCAGTGCTTTTGTTTCCCCTGCTGTGGGTGGCAGCAGTGTTAGCTGGAGGCTTTGCCTGGCAGAGGGAAGCAGTCCAAGCTGATTCCTGTTTGTTGCAGATACTCTGCAGAGTCTTGTTGGACAACAAAATGCCCGTCATGGTGTAGTGAAAGTGTTCAATGCGCTGCAAGAAAGAAAAGCTAACAAACATCTACTCTACGTGAGTGTTTTGTCCTGTTGGTGCCTTTGCTTAGCTCGCTCAGTGTTAAAGCCTGGGGGGGTGTTTGTGCAGAGGTGTGTGTTGGGCTGTTGTTCCCTGTGCAAGTAACATTTTGGTTGTTAAAATAAGTCAGAAAACCATGCTTGCCTCTGTCCTGTGTCCTTGAATAACAAGAAGCTGATTTCAGTTTACAAACAGTACTGCTTCTGGCCACAACCAGCTTGCCTGACTTTGTAAGGTACAAACTAATTTCTGAGAGAAACCGGCAAATCTTAGGGAAGGAGAACCCTGGGGCTGGCTCCCAGGACACAGCCAGGCTGGGGCCAGCCCTCCAGAAGTCCCAGTCCTCTCGTGCTGGTTGGCATGCAGCTGGATCCAAGCATACTGCCATGGCTCTCCATCAGCCTCCTGCAGCAGCCAGTCACATAAGGCAGCCTGAGAACAGGGCTGATCACAGCCTGCTCAGGAGGGGCCTGCCCTGGTGCTTGCTTAGCAGCCTCTGCATCTCCCCAGAATGGCACCACGCAGAGGATGCGAAGTCTCCTCTGAAAGCGGATGCCCGTGGCACTTCCTGTCTTTCACCTTGAAGGCATTTACCATGTTGTCTGCGGGGTGAGTGCTGGCTTTACAGTGGAGGAAAAGAGTTGCACGAACGAACAAATGCTGGCTAGCTCGATCCTGCATGCTTCTGTTATTCGTGGCGCTCGAAACGTGACGGAAACGAGGAGGAGAGTTGTGGCTGGCACCTGTGCTCATCGTGGCTCTTCTCTCTTCTGCAGGTTTTGCTGGAACTGCTGCTCACAGAGCTGTGTCCTGAGCTGAGAGCTCATGTAGAGCAGCTTAATGCCACTTAGGTTGGAACCTGCACAATTGGACCACTAGAGAAATGTCTATGTCCAGTAATAGACATGAAACGTATCTTCCTCTTTTCCATAGAGGGCTGAGGACTCTGGTTATTTTTAGCATTTTTCTTTCCTTTTGGTTTTTTGTGAAGTGAACAGACTTGAAGAGATCTGACGCTGTAGTAGGGTAGGCAAAGCAATGCTGTGGAGTTGCCCATTTTTATTTAAGCTGCTCTGTTTGACTACTCTTCTGTTTCAAATAGAGATTGAAAAATAAATGTTCATAGGCGCTGAAAGAAACCAGAAACTATTTTAAACATTTATGACCAGGAACCTTGCTTCTAGCGGTGAACTAATGAATGTTGTACAGTCCTAACCCCTCCCCGAGGGTCGGAGCATTCCTTTTCCTCCCGTGTGTATTGGGAAGCCTTGTCGTGCAATACTCTGTGTGAAGCTGTCGTGAGCATCTGATCGGTTTTGTTTTGACCAAAGATCTCCTGTAGTTGGAAGCATTTGTAAGCAATAAATAACACAACTGGCCTGCAGTGCTGGCTCCCGCAGCGGTGCTGACAGCGAGCGAGTGGGTTTGGCAGCACTGGTTTCATGAGAAACATTTACGTTACTTTGAAGTCTGTGTCGAAACTGTGGTGTGACTGGGTTTGTCCCAACAGAACACCTGTGTTCAGTGTCATCGCAGAGCTCAGTGCTTATGAATTGCTTCTCTGAATGATTAAGTAGACATTTAATTAAAGCATTCTGACTTCCCTGATATTACTCAGGGCTGTTTTATTCAGATACCCCAATTTGAAACAACCTTCGGATCTTGCCCTGATTTTATACAAGGAAAGCAAACTGTGTCTTCAGTGTTGTGGGGTTTTTTAATTTATGTAAGAACATGTAAATATGATCTTAATGCTCATCTAAATAATTAAACATCATCCTAAACCCCCAGGTGACACTCAGTACTTTCTTTCCAGTTCAGTACAGTTCTGCTTGTAGAAGACAGTCCTGCAGTTCAGACTGGCTATATCCAAAGGCCCATCGAATCCATGAGACACTGGGTCTCAGTGTTTTCAGTAACGTCTGTACTTCTGTTCCGGCAGTTCCCAAAAACTTTTAAAGTCATCACAGGACATTAGATAGAGATTGGAAGGGACCTTGAAAGACCATCAATTCCAATCTCGCTGCCAGAACAAGATCACCCTAGATCCAGTTGCACAGGAACATGGCCAGGTGAGTTTTAAATATCTCCAGAGGAGGAGACTCCACAACACCCCTGGACAGCCCTTTCCAGGGCTCTGTCGCCCTCACCATGAAGAAGCTCCTTCTCACACACTGATGCGGAACCTCCTCTTGCTCATAGCTTACTCCTAAGCAGCCAGATCCTGCACAGGGGAGTTGTAACAAGCTGTTTAGCGATGTGCTGCCTTGCTGTAGCCATCAGTAAAACTCTCTCTGGATTACCAGTCAAGTCCCAAGGTTGCTCAGCCATGCACACACCTAATCAGAAGGCTTTCAGCTGTTTCTAATCCAAGCACAGGCAGTACCTGCAGTACAAAGGACTGAGGCTGACAGGCCTCTGGCAGAGAACATGGCTGTTGAATATTTCCATGCCAGTGGGTGTTTGCACATGGGTCTCTAAGTAGTGTTTTCTAGATCTAGAAGTTGATGTGGTTTGAACTGTAAAGCTTCATGTCATACCGGTCAATTCCAACTTTGAGTCTTTGTGGTCTTAAGAGTAAAATGTGTGCTGACACACCAGTAGCCTTGGATGCACCAGAGACGCACAGGAGAGCAAGTCTGCACAGCACGAGTAAAGGTAAGATTTAAAAACTCTTGTGATCTGTGAATGGGCTGTGTATGACCATGAAACACAGGTGGGTTCAAGCCTTTCAGACTGTTAACGTGTCAGGTCTGAACACTAACAAGTGCAGAAAGTGAAGGCACCCTTTTTAGTTGGTTGTGGTTTGATTCGTGAGCTCTACAGCAGTGTGACATGAGGAGAACACAGGGCATCTGGGTCACTCAGATGTCCTTAATAAACCTGGAGTCTTCAAGAAAAAGAGTCTCCCTTTGCCCTATCTCAGCTGAAGCCAGTGTGAGCTGCTTGCCTTCTCTTGCTTTAGATGAAAGTGAATCAGTGGGTTGCTTTAATGGTGATTTCTAGCAGTTGGAAAGAAGCAGTAAGCAAAGACCTGTGCAGTTGCTGGAGTCTAGAGGAGGTTTATTGTCAGGAGTGCATTCATGTGCCAGGTACAGTGAAAGGCAGCACTAAATTCTCCCGAGGTTAGCGGCCAGCTCGAGGTCTGAAGCGATGCCAGGATCCAGAAGGCACGCCTTTGGAAACAAACAACAGGCAGTTACAGCCTACAGCTGAAAATGCAGTGGTCAGTAAGACGCTAACCAGGTCTCTAAGGTTTTCTGACATTACCTGAGACAACCAGCCTGCTAAAGTAGTAGTGTGTTCAGCATTAAACCCCTGTTTGGTGCCACAGAAGGAAGCAGTGAGTAGACTTGCCTGTAGGGCTAGGCTGGGGATTGGGGTGTGGTGTGTGCTGAGAGCACAGTCAGAAGCACCCATCTGCTTGCAGACGGGATCAGTGTCATCCACAGGTGCAAAGCTCGGGTGAAGGCTGGCCTCTGTTTTCAGCTGCCATGGTTACACCAGAACTGACTGAGGGAAGGGCTGGGCTCACACCAAGCCAGGCAGCAGTTTCATCCTGGGGTCCTCTTCTGTGCTTTAAGACTTACCCAGGACTACTGGCTATGGCGCTTGTAACACCTCTCTTTGTACTCCTTTCCATTGCCTCTCATCATCCTACCCGCTGTGAGGCGTGTCCTGGTTTAGATACGCGTGTGCAGAGTCGCCTGCTCTGCTGGGCCTCTGCTGCCAGTGGCCTCTCTGGATATAGAGCCCCAAAAGACTATTGGAAAGTCTATCGTTTACATCGATCTTGATTTGGATGGGAGCAAGCTGGGCATCAGGGCTTTCAATCTGCAGAAACAAATGGTCTCTGTGTGCACAGGGAAGCACAGATCCAGTCCTGCTATGCTGCCTTCAGCTGGCAGAATCATCCTGCCCTGCCTGGCCCCTTAGGCATCACCCCTACTGTTGAGCAGATCCCTCTTTTAGGAGCCACTGCTGGTCTTTTTCCTCAAGTGATATCTTACTTCAGAAACCCCAAACTGAGACCTGTGCTTTCCCCTGGGCGTCAGTAACAAGGGGTCCTCAGTTACTGCTAACGATGTAAACACAACAGGAAGCATCACCAGTGCTGACCGATGTCTCTGTCACTCATGAAGGGTTTAATAGTTAAACTAGGGGAGGTTACCCATTTTTCAGTTTGAGAGCATGACAGCAAACCAGTTTGGGATAAAACAGTCACATCGCCTAGCTATTCTCTCTCGCAGATTGCCAAGCTCTTTGCTGTGATGATCATCACATATATTACAGTAATTTTAGATACTTTTATCACTAATTTATTTGCACAGATTATTTTTTTCTGCATAAATAATGTTGGGACCTTTCACGAAACAGCAAATGCTATTAAAGACTCAAATCCAAGGTGTCACTCAAAGTCATGGCGCATGAACTGCCTGTAAAAGCTGCCCAGCTTACCTTAGAATAGTACTTGCTAGCAGCAGCTGGGTCTTGCTGTACCCCTAGGCCAAGCTGGAGGCACCTGGCCAGGTAGAAAGCAGCCATGGCAACCCCCTTGGCTACATATGAAGGAAGACAGTCAGTTTCCTGTGCCAGCTTGTCGATGTCGTCATAGTTTGCAATCCTGTTGGCAATTGACAGCGTTGGGTCAGGCGATGCCACTGCAAGCAGTGAGGTGACTATAGAACAACAGCATTTTCTGTCTGTTTACATCTTTATCCAAAACTAGCTGAAGTTTACTTGTGTTCAGGAGCCTGCTGAGGATTCTTCTAATCGGTGTTTGACATTGGTCCTACTTGACCCTGGTGATGTCTCAAAGAGCAATCAGATCAGTCTCTCTCTCTAGTTCTGTTAGTTGCAGAAGGCCATGTATTTTATGCTAATTGCTCCTAGTAACATATTCCATGGCAATTAATACTTACGGGGCAGAAGGGCAAAGCTCTTACTCCATGTCACTGGCTCATCTCATCTAGATGTTGTCCCTGCCCACAGCAGGGGGTTTGGAACTGGATGACTTGTAAAGGGGTCAGCCCAAACCTTTCCACGCTTCTGAAACACCAAGGTCTTACTAGGCTATCAACAACCATAGGACTCTGAAGATCTCGGATACATTGAGGTTTTAAAACTCACTACAGCCACTTAGACATCAGCTCAATCATTTCACATTCTGCAGGCTTCTGTTTGCTTCCCACTAGCAATTTGTTCCTGACCAGGCTAGCTGTATTCACTGCCTAGTGTTAGTACTGCAGCAGCAGTTAGAGCACTTGAGTGGAACTTGGTTCACAGGTTTTCTGTTACCTTAAAACAGAAACCTTGAAGACCTAAACCCTTCCCAGGTACTGAACAGTGATTAAATGTTTTTGTGCACATCACTGGAGGTTTTGTTGTGTCAAATAGTTGCAGACTTGAGCGGAAAAAGAAAGGAAAGCGCAAGTCATTTCACAGGACTTTAGGGACTGGAAGGGACCTCCAAAGATCATCAAGTCCCATCCCCCGCAACAAAGCAGGGTCCCCCAGATCCAGTTGCACAGAAACATGTCCAGGTGGGTTTGAAACGTCTCCAGAGGAAGAGACTCCACAACCTCCCTGGGCAGGCCCTGCCAGGGCTCTGTCACTGTCACAGGGAAGAAGCTCCTTCTCACACTGATGTGGAACCTCCTCTGCTCCAGCTCACACCCGCTGCCCCTTGTCCTATCATTAGATGCCCCTGAACAGAGCCTGGCTCCATCCTTCAGACACCTGTGTCTCATATATTTATAAACCTCAGTGAGGTTGCCCCTCAGGCTCCTTTTTTTCCCCAGCTCCCTCAGCCTTTCCTCATCAGGGAGATGCTCCCCTCCCTTCATTCTTTCAGTTTATAGCTGCTTGCTATCAATCTACAGAGGGACAAACACCTTTCAGCAGAAAATACAGTGATGCTTCATACAGTGTGCTGAGCTGCTATGAGATTTTTGCCTCAAGGCCAACTGCACTCCCAGTTAAGCAGAACCATTTCAGCTGTGGTGAGCTTCTGCTTGGTGGTCTGTGAACTGTCGTTCAAGCTGGTCTGCTTCACAGGGTCAGAAAGTGCTGTGTAACTGAACTGTGTGGTGTTACTTTTGTCTGTGTTTTGTCTCTTCCTTCTTTAAAAGACGAGGTCTTGCCATTCACTATCTCAAAGGTGTCTTGAATTTATGACTCAAAAGCATGAGCTTAAGTCTTTTAACCTGAGTTTACGTGAAGAGCTGTAATAAAGTGGAATTAGCTTCACCTGTTGGCTGCAGCTGCAGCTGTTGAGTAAAATTTCCGTCTGTAGTAATACTCCACAAGATGGCCTTGAGCATAGATGTTTCCACGTTCTGCCGCTTCTCTCAAACACTCCAGAGCAGCCTCAGTGTTTTGATGGATACCTTGTCCATAGAGGTACATAACACCAAGTGCTCCCTGTGATTCCAGACTTCCATTGCCACAGGCTTCGGAATGCCAGAAAAAAGCCTAAACAAGAGGCACAGAGCTGGGGTTTGTACTCGGCTATTGTTCTCTCATACTTTTTCCATTAAAACTGCTGCACTAGTCAGCCTGTGAGACCTTGTACCTAACAGGAAGTGGAGTCCTCGTTAGGTTTTTAACCCTGTTGTGTTTACTGTGAGTTTGTGACACCTTGACTTCCAGAGGGTACCCAGACTGACCAACCTTTAACTCATTATGTCCTTCTCCCTGACATTCACACTAAAGACATTGGCTGGCAGTGGCCAGTGAGTCAAAGTCAGGGATCCTGGCCATCTGTTCATAGGGGCTTGAAGGGATGGTAATACTCAGCAGTTGTTAACATGCAGGTTTGAGTGTCAGATAAATCACTGTGCTCTCTGTGCAACTCAGAACTAGCTGGGACCCAGGAAACTCCAGAGATACAACAGCCCTTTACCTTTTTCAGATACTTTGGTGCTGACACAGAGTAAAGCAGTCCTAAAGTACTCTGGGCCTTCACACTGGCTTTTGGGTTCCCGTGGTCTGCAGCAATAAGCCACAACCTAAGAAAACGGGAACAGAGGAAGTTTAACCCCCTTAGCATCTCATACTTGGCAGGAAAATGACTGACTGCTGTTACCTTTCAGCCTCTTCAGCTGACATCTTAATGCCGCAGCCTTCGTAGTGTGCTCTGCCGAGGTTGTACGCAGCGGCAAACTTGAGGTGTTTGGCTTCTGGGGAGTCAGAGCCAAGTATTTTCTTCATGTACTCCACTCCTTTGCTCTGCAAGAGATATGCTTGAGTCATTTCATTCAGGCTAGGAAAAGAGTGAAGCAGCCTGAGAATCCACTGACATCAGCAAACAGGTAATTGTTCCACCTTGAGGAAGGGCTGAGGCAAACTGGTAGGAGAGTCTGGAGAAGGGTGTCGCACCAAAGCACAGCTGGGCTTTTGTTACTCGACAGCCCCTAGGTTTTTCACTCCAGTGTGTTTCTAAGGTGAAACTTGTCCTTATCAGTGTTCACCTGGTACTATAATACTCTTCTTAAGCGATAAAAAACGGCTCACAAATACCCTGGCGCTTAGGTCAGTGAGCTTCACCCTAAACTGGCAACGTTTTAAATTCTAGGCCCCTGGAATCCTCTCCTCTCGTTCACCTTTTCTTCACTAGTAAGGAAGGCGGCACAGTGATTGCACAGAACACACCAGCCGTCTCAAAAACGCGGCAGAGTGGTTTGTGCTTTGCCGACAGTCCTCTATGCGCCAGACAAGAGTGTGATTTGCCAACACAGCGTTTGGGTCGTTTTCTTGCCCTCCTGTCTGATTTGCTGCCGTCTCTTTCTTTCATCCTCTGCATTCTTCCCTCATGCCATTCTCTAAGATCATGTTCACCAGTAAATCAGCTCTTAACTACTTGTAGCGATTCATCCCTTTGCTCTCCTTTTTTAGAAATGTAAGTCTTCCACTGGAATTCCTCAGATTCTTGAGTAGCAGATGTCTGACACTGGGAAATGCAGCTGCCTGAGTAGTTTTGACACCGTCCATTTCCATGTCTCTACAGGGCTTACTGAAATGGAACAGGCCCATAGCGATAACTGAACACAGCTGTCACATGGAGCACAACCAGACCGTTAGAATCTGCATTTTAAAACACTGCAGGTATTTGTCAGATAAACCTACTTGTACTGTAGCTACTTTTGAGGAATTCTTCAGCCCTGAACCCTCTCTCTGCAGTGACACTTGGCAAACAGCTGTACCGATTCTAAATCAAAAACCTGTTTGTTTTAAACTGAGCGATGGAAGCTTACGAAGAAGGTCTTAGTGATAATCAGCTAATACTAAAGCAAGCAGTGCACAGCTGTGTTACTCACAGGATCCTGCTTGGTGCCCAGTCCGTCGTAGTGCATTACCCCGAGCTGGTACAGTGCTCGGAAATCCGTATCCTTGACTTTTTCAAACTCTACTAGTGCTGCTTTGTACAGCCCCTGCAAAACGCAGAACAGACAGTGAGTGCACAGGAAGGAGGTCACGGCTGGAAGCTCAAGTCTCCAGTATGTACCATCCTACAGTGTTTGAACCTGGAGCATTCCCCTTCTGAGCAAACAACAAAAACTGCAGCAGCAAACAGAGGATGTCAACAGCCACAAGCAAGCCTGCCCTAGTGAGTAATCTCAGCTGTCCGAAGACACTGTGGACCCAGCTGTATGCCCCATATCTCTTACGGAGGCATCGCCTGCAGTAGCAGAGGTACTTTCATACCGAACAAAGAACCCTTGCAGTTCTTTGCTTCTGCATTAAGCCAAATAAGAAACAACATTTAAAGCATAGTTTTATAAAATAAGAAACTGTGTTTAAACTACACAGCTGAGGAACAGAGAACTGAGCCAGCTGTCCTCACCAAAGCGCTACTGTGTGTGCACGTGAGTGTGCTAAGCAGAAACAGTATGAGAATGCTTTGATGGCAAAACCCGACTGCAGCGGCTTAGAGCTGAGCAGTAGCTCTGCTGTCAGTCAAGCACCTCACAGTGACAAAACGCCCCTTGATAACAGCAGCCAAACTATCCATTGTCTAAACTACTAATTGGATTGTTGTAGGAGCTTGGCCATTGCGACTGTGGGGGCTTTGTAAAAGTTTTCTGCTTCATCAATCAGGCAGTCAGAATTGTGCCCAGTCATGAAGGGCAGGACCCAAGAAGCAGAAATTCTCTTCCTGCTGCAAAAAATGAGAGCGATTTGCGCTGTGCAGCCAGCTGCACTCTAAATGGCACCGGTGTGTCGTGTTTGAAGACACGTGAATCCCTGCTTCAGCTGCACTGTTCTGCCTACCTGAACTGAACTGCTCCAACTTTCACAAGACACTGAAGTTTAAGTTCACCTGCTAGCGAGTCTCACTCTTCTCTGAGCATTTACTTTAAAGTACTTGAGCAACCAGTTTTGGTTGGAGTGGGATGGCACAGTTATACTCAGTGATAACACAAGTTCCATCAAAATCTGTGGCTAGGACAGGAACAGAGGGACAAGGACCTCACAACTGAAAATACAGCGTGTTGTGTTCGGCCCATTGATTGCCTTGGGAATCAGCTGTAGGGAGAGGCTGCCACATACTTATCTCCTGTTTGGGAGATCGGGGAGGGAACTAGAAGACACCACTAGATGGGAAGGAAAAACATAGAACTCTTGGTGATTTTCATGGGAACAAGCAGGCACAGGCAGCTCTTGCAGTGCGTTCTGGGGTTTTTTTTAAGGTGTCTTTTTCCACTGAAGGGGCGTTGAGAACTGCCAGCTTAAAGAAGGAAGCCACAACCTGTTCGTAGTACAGCTGTCCTTTCAGAAAAGGTGCCAGAGGGTCTTCACTCGCTGTTCTCTTCCCCAGCAACTCCTCGGCTTCTGCAAATCCAGCAGCACGGCTGCACTTCTCTCCTTGAGAACAGACACACTTGGGTATTGTCCCCAACAGCACAGACCAACAGCATCAACACAGGGCTGCAGCTGCTGGGAGCCCGTGTTGCTACGAGTTTTAAAGGGCTAAGAGGAAAGAGCAGTTCGATCACAAACACGGAGACACCCTGATCCCTGTGCACGGTAGGTTCGCCACGGAAAAGCTTCAAACCCACCTGAACCCAGAGGAGACTTCCAGCTCCTCCCCGCGCCAGCTCTGCCGCAGCTCCGACGGGGGGAGTGGGGGTGCCCCGCGGGCCCCTTCCCTACCTGGCGCTCCGCTGCTGCTGGCCCGGGGCAGCGGCTCGCTGCGGAGCTTCATCCCTCCTCAGCGGCCAGCGGGACTGGAGGGCAGAGCCAGGGCAGGGCCGGGCCGGCGGTTGCGGGCGGATCCCCCCCCGCAGGCAGGTTCAAAGCAGAGGTGAGAGCTGTCACCATAGTAACTGTGGGTGACTGGGCTCTGTCTTTGGTGGGTGACTTCCGCACGTCTGGAAAGAACACCTTTGCAAAGGTACCACATTGGGGCACGTTCTGCTACTGTCAGAGGTGGTGTTTGCTTTGCTGAGGGAGAAACCACCAGTGTGGTTATTCTGGAGCCATGTACACCCTGGAGTGGCAGGCAGGCTCGTTGCTCCTTATCTCTGCTTGGCAAAAGCCCGCAGTTGTTGTTTGGGATTTTTAAAACAAAGTAGTTTTGATTTCCTTTTTATTTGTAAGCGATGGGCGGGGGTATGAGTCACCTCAATACGAGAAGGACCTTCTTCCTGGTGAGGGTGACAGAGCCCTTGCAGGGGCTGCCCAGGGAGCCTGTGGAGTCTCCTTCTCTGGAGACGTTTCAAACCTGCCTGACCATGTTCTTGTGCAACTGGCTCTAGAGGAGGCTCTAGAGGATCCTGCTGTGGCAGGGGGATGGGACGGGATGATCTCTCGAGGTCCCTTCCAGTCTCTCGTGTTCTGGGATTCTGTGACTGGATCTAGGGGATGCTGCTGCGGCAGGGGGATTGGACTGGATGGCCTTTCGAGGTCCCTTCCAATCCCCAACGTTCTCTGATGTCCGTCGCAAGCAGACTGGCATCACACACGGCAGGAAATGCCCCAGCGGTAGGGAACGGGCGTTGTGTGCACCGTGGGCCCCGGGCTGGGCGGCTCGTGGCCGTGCAGCGGGGCCAGTGGTGGCCGAACCCTCCGTTTCTTTGAGAAGGCCGGGCCGTGGGCGCTGGTGAGGCCACAGCTCGAGGGCTGGGTTCGGCTCGGGGAAGGGGCAGTGTGCGGGACGTGCCGGGCCCCCCGCGCGCCATGGCCGCCGGGGCCGCGCGCTGCCTACGTGCCGCGGGCGCTGCCGCCAGCGGGCGGGGCTGCGGCCGCGCCTCTCGCTCCCCGTCACCGCCTGCGGGCGCCAAGGGGCAGGGGTGGCTCGCAGGCGCCGCGCAGGGAGGCGGCGATGGTGCTGGAGTGCGGCACGGAGGTGCGGGACGGGGCGGTGCGGGTTGTGCTTCAGCGGTTCGCCCGGAGCTGCTGATGCACGGGCCGGGGCATCGGCGGTGCCCGTGCGGCTCCGGCTGAGAGATGCGCAGCTGGCGTTTCGTTCCCTCGTGCTTGTTTTGTTCTCTGCAAGGTCCGTCTCACGGCCCAGCGACGTGCGGGAGGGCTAGGTTCTGCCGGCCCTGCCGCGGCTCTCACTGGCCATCACATCGCGCCTTTGCCTTGTGTTTCGATGTCTCCCTGCAGGCCGGCGGCTCCCGCACCCTGCTCGAGGCGGGCAGCGGCGTGAACGCCCCTGAGGATGGCTTCGGGCAGTCTCCAGCTCACCTGGCTGCTGGTGGCGGGGAGGCTTCCTTCCTGCTTTGGCAGCTGCAGACGGGAGCCAACCTGAACCAGCAGGTAAGAGCACGGACCTCTTGTTCCCCCAGCTTCCAGTCCAGTGCCGGTGAATCCAGTGCATGTTATTGTCTGTCTGAGAGAAGTCTGTGCACGCAGTCACCTTCCATGAGGTACCTGGGGCTGCTTGTTTCAGAGGAACTTTCTTGCAGCATGAACTGCAAATCCTACCTGCACTGCACCAGCCGTTTCGTTCGCTGGGTACAGTACAGTACAGTGTTCGCGCTTGCATTGCTGCACGCACGTGGCAAAGGAACTTCTTTACACGAGTGGGTTTTCCTTTGTCCTCTGGAATCCTGCCCCCACTTCCTGCAAACAGTGGTTCTTTCTCTAGCTGAAAGGTTTTATTTGCTTCTACCTCTGAGCTAGTAGCAGCAAGCAGTCCCTGAATGGTGCTGCAGGATGCTGTTAGTTGGGGTACAGTGTGTTCTGTGTAGATTGGCTTTCAGAGGGTAAAGGTTAAGCAGTGGGTACTGCACAGGGCAGCACTGCCTGGCTGTGATGAAGACACTAAACAACCAGCAGCAGTTAAGAGTGCCCTTCACTAGCTACATTCCTTTAACCTCTCAGCTGGCAGCACACTGGTGTACAGTAGCACTCCCTGAGACAGGCACAGCAAGGTAGGGGCAGCCTGTTCTGCTTCCTTCACACGCCTGCTCTGTCCACATTTGTAGGACTGCCTTGGAGAAGCCCCGATCCATAAAGCAGCGAAAGCTGGGAGTCTGGAATGCCTCGCTCTCCTTGTTGCTGGCGATGCCAAAGTTGAGTAAGTGGAACTACATTCAGTCATCTTGATTAACGGTGTCAAAGGATAAACGTGTTTGCTGAGGTGCATGC
Organism: Rhinopomastus cyanomelas; assembly: GCA_013400115.1. NCBI lineage: Eukaryota > Metazoa > Chordata > Aves > Bucerotiformes > Rhinopomastidae > Rhinopomastus > Rhinopomastus cyanomelas. Next base: position 257,033 of record VXBP01008824.1, read on the forward strand.
GAAGACTGTAAAATACAGTTGCTGCAGTCACAGGAGCAGTGTTAGAAACTGCCGTAAACACCCAAGCAGTGCAGACTGTAAGCTGCAGTTTAGTTCCACATTAAAGACAGACCTCTGTAGTAACTGCCAGGTGAGCATTTCTAAGGTTTCTGTATTAGTTTTCCATTCTGGCTAATGCTGAGCTCTTTCTGACAGGCTAAGCCAGTCACAGGCTGGTGACAAATGTCTTTTGAAGTAATTACTCTCTTTTGCAGCTACTGGCAGCTCTCTGTATGAGTAGAGCCCCAGACTGTCCTTGACAGGCCTTCATGGGAAACTGACTCCCTGTGCTTCTTTTTATACCTGTGTCTGAAGTTACCACCTAATTAATCTTGGTCCGTGCTCGTTCATAATACCTAATCAAATGTAGCTGAACAGCGGTTGTTAATTCTGTTTCAGCCTGTGCAACAACAGTGGACAGACAGCAGCAGACCTGGCACTGGCTCATGGCTTTCTGGAATGTGCCAAGTTTCTCACAACCATCCAGCACATGCAGACAATGAAACAGAGAGGACAGGCTGGCAACTCACTAAGTGACAGATGTGGCTCGAGGGAGGATCCAGCTACGCAGAAACAGGGGCATGGGAGCAGCAGCTGTTTGAACAGGAAGAGGAGAAGATCAGACGGTCTGTAATCCTGTTGGGTCACTGTAATTGGGATTTTCTAACATGTTTTTAGTGTGGAAGTAAATACACCTGGTGTTAGATACACAGAGACTGGATTGACAAGTCTGCTAGTGCGGATCAGCTTGCAGAGCTATCAAAAGTTATCGTCTTAGCACCAATGGATAGGGCATGGGAATGGATAGGGCATGGGGAATGCCATGGGAAAGGCTACGTTAACATGGGCAGGGGAGGAGGGAAGAAATCACAGGTAGTTCCACCAGTGTCCTGGCTACAGACTCATCCTTGTTCTCTCACATGGCAGATCTGGGTTCCTAGCTGACAAAAGAACAACATGAAGTCAAGGGGAATCCAATGGCTGAGGAAACTGGCCTGGACTGTGCACTGACTAGCCAGAGGTGTGTGCTGGTACGTTGTTTCCTTCTGAGAAGGAGGAAAGCTCGTTTGTTTTTACTTCTTACAGAAGACTGTGGTGTTTTGGTTTTGCTTTCCTGGAACAGTTGTACATACACAGCTACAAATAAATGAGCACATTACACGTCCTTATTGCACTTCTCTTTCCCTGTGTAAACATGAGGAAAGACCACGCAGCTCAGTCCACACACACAGCCCTTCTCCTGCTCGTCATCTGCGATGCCATAATCAACAGTAGCAGAAGCAAATAATGGCTTTGAACAGATTCATAGGGCACAAGACAGGTGGCTGGATGGGACCTGGGAGGTAACAGACAGTTCATCTCTGGCCAGGAAGAATTCCATAAAGTAAGAGGATTGGGTGTTGAACCTGCAAAGACTCTGGTGTAATAAAACCCACCGCAGTTGTCCTAGCCAACGGACGTGGTCAGCTAATGACCACGTCTGGAAGAAACACAGTTAGCTGCAGCTAGCCCCTACTGCTAGAGGCTTTGTTCAGATGTTTTGCCTTAATTTAAACGACTCAAGCAGCATTTCTCTTTCACCTGGGTATTGACAGACTGAAGTACTGTTTGGATAAATAGCGAGACAGTTGGGTCTAGATCAGCCACTATTCCGGTGCACGATTCAGCATAGGAGCAGCATTTAAATGGCCTGTGGTCGCTGTGGTAGGCACAGGTTGTAATAGGCGTCCTTCTTCCAAAACTCTGCGCCTTTCCAGCCACACCAGCCCTGTCCAAGACAAAGCAAGACAGCGCTGAATCAGGACCCAGCAGGAAAACTGTCTAACAAACCCCAAAGGTTGCAGAGCACCTCATAATTGTATGAGGAGTACTTGGAGAAAAGAGCTGCAGACTTTTAAGTCCAGCCCAGTTCCTTCCCTCCCCGGCCACTTCTGATAAGGAAAGGGGTTTTGTGCTGCTGATGTACTTGCTGACTCTGTCTTCTCTGTAGACACCAAGTTTCAGAAGCTAACAATGAGTAGCACCCATGCAGCTTAACTGGGATCAGCACGTCCCCCAGAGGGACTGGAGCAGCCAGTTTGTATTGGGCTGCACGTGGTTAGTTTAATGCCAACCCACGTGGGTGTGTGTACGTGTGCCTGTGGATGTCTGTGCACAGGCATCATCTCACCTTGTCCAAAATAACCTGGAGATCTTCTCCTCCCGTGTAATGTGGGTCTAGAATCAAATACTTGATGTTCCCTGTCATCTCATTCCAAGCCACTCCTAGTATTGTGTGAGCCAGAACACCTCCACCTAAACAAGAAGCAACACAACCTGGTGAAAACTGCCCAGCAAGACTGGCTCCATGTGCAAGGCTGAAACAAAAGCACCAGCACCTTCTGCTGGCTGACTCGCTTGGTTATCAAGCTGCCCTGTGTCAGACTCTTCACATTATCAAACAGCTTGTCTTTACTACAACTAGAGAGGGGTACTGATTGTGCTTTACTTGCTACAACTAGAGGATTTACTTTCTAAATGTCTTCATTGTTAGCCAGGTGGGTTAAAGCTGCAGCACTTCCAGGCAAAGTCAAGATTATTTCAAACATCTGTTTTGCTCACTTTTTCTTTTAAGAAACTGTGGAAAACTTCCTGGTTGTAAAAGGACTAAAATTAGGACAGGAATCAGAATTTCTGGATAAGGGTTATCTGCTGTTTTCTAGTGAGTTCCATCAAGGGATATTAGGGGCAGAGTGGCAGTTGCTGACTCCCCCGCCTCTGGCCTGTTGCAAGCAGGCAAGGCGGGTAGTCTGCTGAGCTGGCTGTGGTGGACTCTTGCCTGTTTTTTTTCAGACAGCATGAGGGGGCCTTGAGATACTGCAGGAAGGGCTCCACACAACAGAAGGGAATTGCAAACACCAAAGAGAACATAAGCAACAAATACACCCCCAGCCTATCCCTGAACGCCAACCTCCCACTCTCCAACAGAGAAAATAAAACCAGTAAGGAGGCAGCACAGGGAAAGAGAAAAGACTTTACAGTGTAGGATTCTAAGTTCTTCAAATTCAGACAAAAACCCACTGGAAGACCCAGAATGTTTTGTGTAGGCTTCCGGCACCTCCCCACTGACAGACTGACCCCAGCCCTGTGGAACACCAAGTACAGGCTGTGGAAATGGCTGAACCAAACATTTCATTACAGCTGCAGTTGCTGTTCTTGATACTGTTCATCTTGTAAACCAGGGCTGCTGTGGAGATCGCTCAGTGCGGGCAATGGCATTCCCAGGAATGTTACCAACCTCTCAGATCATTACAAGTGGTCTTACAATGGATTTGGGTAACACCCTTCTCCTCAAACCCACATGAACATTCCTGTTCTGTGCTGGGAACTGTGGAGAGCTGCATGAGCTGGTGTTCCTCTGGAGAATGGAAGCAAGCTCCTGAGCTCTGACTTGGAGTTTTTAGGAACGACAGTTAGACTGACTTTTGTTCCCAGGTCAGAAATCCTGAGTGAGAAGGTACTCAGCCCAAGTCAGTTGTAGAATTTCCATGGTCCTTTTTGGTTCATCTCCACTTTTGATTAACCCTGTGCACTACCCTGAGTGAGTTCTAACCGAACCGCAGTTCAGCCCTGGGAGGCGGCGCACTGACACTGGCGCTTGTCAGTACCTGAGCACTTACCAATCATAACTGGGGTTCCTTCAGTCTTGAAGTGATGAGCAAGCTCTCTCCCCTGCAGTGCTAGTTCAGAGCCCTGGCTAGGGAGGAAAAACCAACACGTCTGTCATCCTCACTAGGCTTCATTCTCCAGTTAGTCATTTGCTGCACAGGTCACTGAATAGTAAGTGGCTTAGGGGTTTCCCATGTAAATATCTTGGGACAATCCAAAAGGAAGTTTCTTCATGCAATTTAGAGGGTCACATTGGACCAGTGAAAGTGCCAGCTGCCACTGGAGCACCTGGAGTCACCCAGCTGTGGCTGGCACAAGCAAAGGCAGGGATATGGGGTTTGCAGCAGGGCCACTGTGTGAGATTCATGGTCTCTTGCCGTCCCCATTCTCCCGTGCAGTGCCATGGCCACCTGCATCATAAGGCAGGCAGTCCACCACGATCACTGGGCTGTTACACAGACGCTGACTCTTACCTGACAAAGAGTATTCTCGATGTTATTCCAAACAGCTGATTCAGGACAAGCTGCACCTCAATTGAACCAATCCATTGCCGTGAGCCAACAAACGCCGCAGGCTTGTCTCCAGCATCAACCAGGGCCTTTGCACCATCACCAGGAAGAAGAGAAAGCAAACATGAACAGCAGTAGCAGGCAATCCCAGCAAAGCTGGTTTATGTATTGGAGCATGGTTTGGACCCAGCTGGCCCAAAGCAGACAAAAGGACACAGAGTTCATTCCCTGTGGTCCCGATCTGGGGGACTAATGCCGAATGGTGCCTTTACACACAGAGGGCAACCCCAGGCCTACAAGCAGCCTTCATGGTGGGATGGCTAATAACAGAGCGCATCAGCTGGTCTGTGAAGCCACTTCACAGACTGAAGCACCTAGATTCCCATTCAGAGTGTTGCAGAGAAGGAGTCTTAAAACAAGGCTCTGAGGAAGAGGCCACTGAAAGACACCAAAGGTGGTGATTCTGAACTCTGCTTCATTCTGAGGCTTATGTGCTGCGCACAGCATTTGAGAGGGGGACTCTTCTAGGCGGGATACATAGTGTCTCCTGAAGGCTCCTGTCCTCTTTGCCATGTCCACAAATACCGCAGGAGTGCACAGACTCGCGCTGCGGTTCGGTTCAGGTGTGGTGTGGACTGAACAATGCTCAGGAAACGTAGCTCTGACTTTAGTGCTCGTGTTCCTGTTAGGTTTGACGGGAAGTTGTTTTACAGACTGGATCAAACTGTGCTAAAACTCTTCAGTGAAGAGTATTAATGCCAAACCCTGTCTTGGGCAGACTGACAGTAACAGCAGTATTTCTTGCTAGGCTGACTGTGTTGACTTCCCAGCCTGCAGGGTTCTTTCAGTGCTGTTAACAAAACCCAATATATTTGGATGTGTACTCAAATGCAGAATAGAAAAAGAAGTGGGGTTCCAAACCCAGGGAGATGGCTGCTGCTCTTCAAGGCAAGTCCCAAAGAGAAGCAGTACGTCAACACACAGCATCTGGGGACTAATCCAGCTGTCACTGACAACAAGTGTCTGCTTTAAAAATGATGTTGGCGTGACACAGAGGGGTCTTTGCTTCCTTTCACTTGGCAAAGCAAGTGAAAATGTCATAATCAGAGTCCCTACCAGCACATTGATCCAAGAAAACATTGAGAAGTCCTTCTCGTGGGCCTGATTTGTACCGATAACATCACCTGGCACTCTCAGACACTTGGAGCCAGATGTCCCACAATGAGAGTTGTCACAAATAGTAATTCGGAACAACCACAGAGCACTTTCAGAGCTAAACAGAAAATACAATCATTTTAGCCTTTGGGTTTTCTTTAAACGATAAACTATATAAACACAGAGAGACCTGCAAAAATGAATTAACCTGCTTCAATGTCCTGTACCTGTTGAATTTCCTTGTGCGTCGGCACCGGTGCGTCAATGTAACCTTGGTGCTTGAACCAAGAACAGATGGTCTGCAAAGACCGATAGGCACAGCCCCATCCGCTGTCATCGATCCGATCCTGCATGTAGTGGTGATAACTGTACACACCGTGTACTGAGTACACCTGCACACAGAGAGACAGAGCACATGGACCCCATCACACCTCCAGCAGTATAGTGGTGATACCTGTACACACCGTGTGCAGAGTGCACCTGCACGCAGACAGACAGAGCACACAAACCCCATCGCACCTACAGTAGTAGTGGTGATAACTACACAGAGAGACAGAGGACACAAACCCCATCACACCTGCAGCAGTATAGTGGTGATAACTGAACACAGAGAGACAGAGCACACAAACCCCATCACACCTGCAGCAGTATAGTGGTGATAACTGAACATACTGTGTGCTGAGTGCACCTGCACACAGACAGACAGAGCACATGAACCCCATCACACTAGCAGCACCTTGCAAGGAAGTCACATGACTTGCTGCTTGCACTGAAAAAGCTTTCAGTAGGGTTTTGCTAATGTTTGGAAAACATCACATGTGATTGATTCCTCCTCCTGTTCATCCTATGGATGAACATCTTCATCCATAGGTTTAGTTTCTTGACCTGATTCTGAGGAACTCTGGAAACACAACAGCACTGACCGTCCTTTTCCAGGCAAGCGCTGGTTCTATGGGACAACTGCAGCTTAAGCAGCGCTAGTTTTGGCAGAGGAGCTCTTGTGCCAAGTGAGTTACTCCCTGGATGTGTTCAGAACCCGCCTGTGTATGTTCCCGCGGCAGGGGGATTGGACTAGGTGATCTTCTGAGGTGCCTTCCAATCCCTAACATTCTGTGATTCTGTGAACAGTGGTGCAGTTCCGGTGCTCAAGGACAAGGTTTAGCAGTGGGCTTGACAGGCTAAGGGTTGGATTTAACAATCTTAAAAGCCTTTTCCCAACCAAAATGATTCTCTGATTCACTTTCTCATCTGTACAATATTAACCTTCTCAATTCCTTCTTGTAGTAGCAGATCTCAAGTGAAATAAAAGTGCTTTCTTACAGCATTGTGGACATAAACTTACCGGGCCAGACTCGGTACCAGGTGGATTAAGGTGTAAGTGGGGATTTCTGAGATACCCATCTTTATAAGGTTCATCTGGAAAATGATAAGCATTGGCTCTCTTGAAATAGGGTCTGTCACAAGGCAGATTGAACACCCCATGCAATTCCTACATGCAAGTTTGAATAGAGATAAAGAGAACAATTCAAAATTGGGATCAAAAACCTCATCACGCTGTAAGTAACAACAGAGGCATCAACAATTTTAACATCATAGTTGAGCAAATTAGTGCATTAAAACCTGCTTAATGCGACACTCAGCATGAACACTGACTACCAGATTGCCTGCTGCTGGGGACCCACTGAAGAGGGACAGTCATCTTAGGAGAACACGATCAAACGCTAACTGTAACAGAAAAGATGTGTAACCTCACCCTAACACTGAAGGCATACAGATGCCACTCGCTGAGACGGCTCAGAGATGCTGAGCTTAAGGTTTAAGCTGATCCAGTCTATTTTTAAAGCTTACGCAGTGGTACAGCACAGCAGATACATCTAAAGAGATACCCTGTCTGACCTGAGACAGCTTGAGAGCGAAGGGAGTGATGAGCTCAGCTAGGGGAGTACATCGTACGCACATGACCCACCAGTGAACCAGCTGCATTAGTGACTTGGCCATCAGAGACGAATGAGCAGAAGACAAGAGGTCAGGAAAGAATGAATGTGCCACCAATGCCTGAGGGTCCCACAAATGCAAGGAGTAAGTGATGTTTGAGATACTCAGTGATGCTGCACACGGAGGAAGGAAGTTAAAGGTCCCCATAGCTCCTGCACCTCTCGGCAGCAGCAGGTACCTTCCCCGCTATGGGTGTGTGTCACTGCATTGCCTGAGCTGGTGGCTGTCAGGCACACGTCTCAATCTGAAGGGACTGCACATCAGAACCTTCTCCCACCTCATCCACATTCCCTTCTCTTGCTGCAGCAGCCCCACCCAAAGAGAAGCTGTCTAATGCTGCTCAGCTGGAAGCCACAAAAAGCAGTCCCCCCCAAAAAGCCCAACAAAACACAACCCCCCAGGAAGCAAAACAGAGAAGCCCCAATCCTTATCCTCTCAGGACTTGTGTGAAAGCCTGAAATTGCTGACAAGCTACAAGGAATCTGATGCTCTACCATGGAAGCAGGGAAGTGCAAAGAACACAGCACCAGAAGTGTCACTGCAAGGAAATCGGTGGAGTTTTACTGTTTCTAGGACATAAATGAGATCAGGCTTTATGAAACCACTCCTAATGAATCAAGCTGCACATTCAGCCCCCTGCTTCACTTACAACAAACCCCAGCTGCCACCCAGCAGTACCTGTCGGTACTGATTCCACATCGGCTAATCGAAAGCTTTACGATGCCTCAGGTGCAGTAACAGCAGCAGTCAGGTCCTGCTGGCTTCTGTTGCCTTTACCTTTCTGTAACTTGCCAGCTGACCGTCTGAAATGCCGGTAGGATATGAGATGGTTACCAGCTCATTTTTTCCTGGCAACATGAAATGAAATTGCTCTGGTACCACAATTGACGTTCCCTTCATGTATTTCATGATGCATCTTTCCATGTCAGCTAGTTGCCTGTGAATTGCTTTCACCAGGAGACTTTGTACCCTGCCAAGCATGAGAGAACATTGTCAAAGTAAAACAGCGCCCATGGATCATGGTCTCTCACAGCTCTGAGAGTCACTTGGAACAAGTGTGAATCCTGATATCTGTACTGGCATCTGCTCTGCTTGCTGCTTCCATGCTTCACAGACACAGACAGAACCTCGCTGAGCTGTACTCCAGGTGTGTCTGCACACACAACCTACTCCCCAGGGCATTCAACCCTCCACAGTGCAGGTACCCTGGTCTTCCATTAGAAACACAGCTGGTAGGAGACTTGCCAACACAACAGGTGTCTGTACAGATGTCTGTACGGAGACTGTTTGCGTTTTACCCCCCATCCCCATTTTGCATCTTTCAGAGTGAAATCCGATGGAAAAAAGCACAAGACAGAAACACAGGGGCCGACTCTTCACTTGGTCCATCTCTGCCTACCCAGATGCAGTCCCTAGCATAGTTCTGAGATGACAAAGACTAATCAGATCGCTGCAGCTCTCACTCTGACACGCAGCCACACACGAGAACTCTTGGAACGTTCTGCTGACTGCCTGGGTTCCGTCCTAAGCAGCGCTTGCGGGCTGTTGAGTCTGTCAAGCACTGATCAGCTGCAGGTTTTGTACCTAGCAAAAGCGCTGCGACTCAACATTATTAAAGCTGAAAGCTGCCTACAGGAGCCTTTGGTATTTAAACTGTTTAAGTCCCATTAGAACAGTATCATGTGCTACTTCATAAAGCTGATTAGCACTACAGCTGTGCTTCATTCATTCAGGAGAAGCAGAAATGAAGCCCAGGATAGATACCACCTACTTTCCCCACATTTCTTCCGGAGAAACAGACACAACAACATCAACCGGCAAGGTCATGCTGATGTAATGGTGCTCCTTTCTTTCTCTTTCAATGACTGGGGCCAAAGCTTCTAACGACGACGTCATTTCCAGCATGAGGTCTACATTGACTACCTGCTGCTACAGAGAATAAAGACACCGTGAGTAACCTCCAACGAGAAAACCAAAGTTGGATTGTAGACAGCTGCTGTAAAACTCAGTAATGAAACTTTTTAATACAAAATTGAGCTGGGTATGTTAAACTTCTATGTTTTGGTCTTCTCTGATAGACCTCTGAATCATGTAGAGTCTCAATGACTCTGAAGGATTCTTTTAAGTCATACCAGTGTCTGTTTGTGCACAGAGGGATTAGAAGGGACCTCGAAAGTTCATCCAGTCCAGTCCCCCTGCCACAGTAGGATCCCCCAGATCCAGTCGCACAGGAACATGCCCAGGTGGGTTTGAAACATCTCCAGAGAAGCACACTCCACAACCCCCCTGGGCAGCCCCTGCCAGGGCTCTTGTCACCCTCACTGGGAAGAAGGTCCTTCTCACATTGATGTGGAACCTCCTGTGCTCCAGCTGACACCCACTGCCCCTTGTCCTGTCATTGGGTGCCCCTGAGCAGAGCCTCGGAGGGTTGATGTGCCAGTGTTTGAGTGTCAGGCTGTCTGGTGCAATCCATTGCTGGGGTGAGGGATGAGGCACCTACCATATCTGGGAACTTCTTATCCCTTTTTTTCCCAAGCTTTTGTTTGGTCTCTTCATCTTGATCGAGTCTGAAGTATCAACAGAAAGAGAAGTTTCTGTAATGTGAGCGTAATCCATTTAAAAAAGAAAATAATGAGATCTACTTACTGTATGAACCGTCTTAGCTCCTTACAAGGAGACTCATCAGTCAGTTCTGGAATGGTGTTCACACCGCTGTTGGGCCACACATAGACTGAGCTGTGGCAGACTCTTAATACGAGAACGTCTGAGGACAGTTTGTTCTCGAGATCACTGAAAACATACCCGAGCGCCTTCTTTGTTGATGCCTCTGCAACACAACAAGGACACCATTAGCCGAGAAAATCCTCCCGCCTTGGTTACAGCTGCTGGGCAAAAAAAGACCGTGTTTTGACTGGCTGCAAAAGCCTCCGTGCTCTCAGAACTACAGAAATGGCCACACAAACAACAACTGACTTAAAGCTTCGCTTGGCAGGTCTGTCTCAAACGTTCACAGCGCGGAACGAGCTACAACTCGGCTAAAGCCGCTCTTTATTGACTCTGCCCTCTGCCAGCTCAGTGGCCACTGACAGCCTTGGTCAGCCTTTCTGAAGACAACGTCAGGTTGCTGCAGGAGCGCCGGACGCTTAACACCCTGTTGTTTCATCTGTTGTTATCACCTGGCCTTGCAGCAGTCAGTCCCACCTGAGTTTAGCAGGGTTAGCTTCGCTCATCATCTCTAGTTCTCTGAAAGACTGGAGCACAACCTCCGAACCACATTAATATGAACCTGCTGCAGCTCTCACTGGCCATTTTCTGGTAGCTTAGCATTTCAGGGTCGGCTTTGGATTCCCACTGAAAAGTGGCTCCAGTACCATGTCCGTAAGTAGGAAAAAGAAGTAAATAAAATTACCTACAAATGGAAGCAACTCAAACTTTACTTCAAATTAAAATCTAAAAAGACAATGGAAAAGGGCTGTCGGAAAACTAATGAAGACAAAAACTAACATGGTCTGTACTTAATCTGTATGGATTTCAGAGGAAGCACTTAAGATCTTGTAAGATGCCAAGAAAATAAACGTCCTCGTTAGTTAACAAATAAAGTCATTTGTATACATCATAAGGAATCTTTCACGGTGTACGAAACCCACCATCAGTAGTTGCCAGCTGGAACGCAAGATCCAAGCCTCCTCTGATTCTAAAAAGTATGTCCATGGCCTCTAGAATTACCTAAGGACAAACAAAGGAGCACTGAGAACAAACTGCTCTTTCAACTGCTCTTTCTCCCAGGGCACAGCCAGCCACTATTGTACCGCTGTGGGCAAATGTGCTGGTCACGTCTGAGGTTGCTCAGGGCGTGAAAGGACAGGAGAGGCAGTGGCACAGGGGCACCAGACTGCAGCCAGTGCATCCCTTCAGTGAGCACTGCCACAACTACAGTCCCTAGAACACACATCCTACCCAAACAAGAAAGTCCTGATGATCTTTCGAGGTCCCTTCCAATCCCTAATGTTCTGTGACTCTGTGCTTTAACCATTTAGAAATATTTGAAGGGAAAGCATGTCACTATTTTAAGCTGCACTTCCTTTACCCCATCTGAGGAGTCATCTTCCAGTTCGAGTGACTCAAGGGCAGCTCAGGACATCACAGCAGAGAGGTGATGAAGCTCACATGTAAGTGTGTGTTAGGAAATCACAGCTTCAGGGGAAGGAAAACAAAGGGAGGGACACACACACAGCCTCTAGAGCCCAGGCTGTTTCACACCTGACATAAGAGCCATATGCCAGCACTGAGGCCCTTTAGGTGTTTCTTTCCCCTTCTAAACCCCCTGCTTTGTGGGGGCTTGTCGCAAACACTTCACCATGATTGGACATCAGGAAAATCACAGAGTGCCTCTCACAGAGAGAGTGCTCAGGCCCTGGAATGGGCTGCCCAGAGTGGGGGTTGAATCCCCATCCCTGGATGAGTTTAAAAGTTGCTTAAATGAGGTGTTGGGGGATCTGGTTTAGGGGTGACCTTGTAGAGTAGGGTTGATGGTTGGACTTGGTGATCCCAGGGGTCTTTCCAACCTGAATGGTTCTATGAACCTCATCCAGGGGACCTTCCTGATGGAAACCTACCCTTTCAGTGACAGAAGACTTCTTCATCCAGATAAGCTCCCAGTCAGGTTCAACACACTGCCACAACAGCAGTTGTGCCAGGAGAAGGACAGAAGGTGAGAGCCCAGAAGAGCCTCTGGATTGCTCAAGCCAGCAGCCCACAAAAAGACTTTCTTCACAGCCTTGGCAGTGATTCCACACGGACCCTCGGGAGAGACATAGCAAACCTTTGCGGGAGACTTACCCAGAGCTGTTTGCTCACAGAATATGGGGAACTCCCAGGCGCAAGAATGAAAACACCGAGCTGATCCCCATTAGAAGGATTCTAAGCATAAACACACAAACAGATCTGCATCCCAACAGCAATGCAGGCACCTGCAAATTTAGCTCTGGGCAAAGGGTTTTCAGGTTTCCTGGGTTCTGGAAAAGCCGACCCAGAAATGTAAAAGGTGAGACTGCAATGTCTAGTGTTTTGCTTCAGTCACAGAACATCAGGGTTTGGAAGGGATTGCGAGAGATCATCCAGGCCAATCCCCCCACCACAGCAGGATCCCCTAGATCCAGTCACACAGGAACATGGCCAGGAGGGTTTGAAACGTCTCCAGAGAAGGAGACTCCACAACGCCCCTGGGCAGCCTTCCTGAAGCATCATTTCCGTTCTCACACTTAATTGCATTAAGAGGGTCCTGGATCATGGGATCCACACGAGAGCCTCGCCTGGGCCGCTGTGGAAAGGGGTTTCTATGACAATTATTAAGGGAGGCTCACGGATGGGCAGCTGAGCTCTGCACAAGCGCTCTCCGAGCACCCGGCCCGCTGACAGTGACTTAGCCCGGCTGACAAGTCCCTCGGGTACCTCCCCGGCCACGAAACCCACGCAGCTGCGATCCCGAGGTCGGAGGGGCCGCGCTACGGGAGCTGCCGATGCGCGGAACGGGCCCCGAGCCCTCAGCTGGCCCAGGGGCCGCGACGACCCTCGACCCCGTCCCCGAGTTGCGCCCCCGGCCGCCGCTCCAGGCGCCCCGGGCCGGACAGCCCCGCAGACGACCCCCAACCCCAACCCAGCGCGGTCCGAAATGGGGGCGGGGCGCGCTCACCACGTCTGCCTGCGCTGCCGCGTGGGCCGGGCCCGGCGGATCGCTCCCCGCGCGCACGCGCGCTCCCGCCCGAGCGGCGGCGGGTACCCCGCCCCTTCGGCCGAACCACTGCGGCAGCGGGCAGAGGGGAGGCCGGTGCTTTCCTCCGCCTGCCGCAGCCGGTCCCGGGCCAGCGCTCCCCCCCGCCTCCTGCCTGCGGCCGCTGGGAGGTGCCGGCCCCGGCAGGCGGCGCCGCTGTGTCATCCGCAGTCACTGGCCGCCGGACGGCTGCGCGCGAAGAGGTGGGGGTCGGGCAGCCGTCACTGTGCGCGATCCCGGCGCCCCGGTGTCCGGATCTGTGGCAAAACACTGGGACTTCCCCCTCGCCTTCCCTGCAAGGCCCTCGGGAGACGCTCCGGAGCCGGGTCCGCCTGCCCGCCGCCCCAGCGAGCGTTGCCAGGCCAGTGACGCAGTGAGAGGAGGGGGCCGCAGGCAGAGTGAGGGTCTCCTCCGCCTCTCCTCTGCCCTGGCGAGCGGGCGGCGGCAGTTCTGTGCCCGGGTCTTAGCGCCCCAGTTCAGGAGAGACGGTAGCTACTGGAGAGAGGCCAGGGCAGAGCCGCTGAGATGCTCAGGGGGCTGAAGAACCTTCCTTGTGGGGAGAGGATGAGAGAGCCAGGGCTGTTCAGCCTGGAGAGGAGGAGGCTGCGTGGAGGGCTGATCCCCGCTTATCGATATCTAAGGGGCACCGCCAGGCGCTGCTCGGGGGTGTCCGGGGACGGGACCGAGGGGCAGCACAGCAGCGGGCACAGCAAATTCAGCAGAAACAGAAGGATGTGTTTTCTTTCTGGGAGGGTAGCAGACCACTGGCACTGGTTGCCCAAAGGAGTCCCTGCCACTGGAGACATCCCAGAACGTTAGGGCTTGGAAGGGACTTCGAAAGATAAACCAGTCCCATCCCCATCCAAACCTTCCTGGGCAGCTCCGGTGCGATCTGCTGTCGGTGATGGCGGTGTAGCAGGGGGTTTGACTGGGTGGTCCACACAGGTCCCGTTCAATTAAGCCATTTTACACTTTGTGAACTTGCACTGTTTAACCCCCACCACCCGCCATTGCTTCAAATTGAAAACCTGTGAATGCAATCCATCCTACGAGCTGTGCACAAGCAAGATGTGGCTGAGCCCTTCCCACAGACAGGGTTCTGCCATAGTAGTTCCTATAACAAAATATATAAATGTGTATGATAAGGTTTCCACTGCTCTACTGCTGCAGGTTTTGCGCTCTGCACCCTCATGCCAGACACAGCTGATGTGAGATGTTAATCTCAGAGTTTGCTGCTGCCAAGGTGGGTTTCATTCCTACCCTTCTCTGTTTAAAACCCACCTGGACGTGTTCCTGTGCAACTGTATCTCGGAAGTGACTGAAACCATTCAGATACCCGTTAAAATACTGTCCCAAATGATGTCAGTTCAGTGAGAGCTGCACCAGCTGTGTTACCCTGGGGTTTGCTTCTCTGTCTCCACTTGTGTTTGGAGTTTTTTTTAATAGAGGAGATGCATTGGCTTCTAAATCCCCAGCAGCCCACTTGTCCTATAAACACCCAGGCTGCCATTGGTACTGGAGATGACTTCCTATGATGTTAATCACTAGCGTTTTAAACTTTAACCTAAGTAACCTGAACATTAGCATATTAAACAGTTGATGTTTTAAACTACCTCTTCTTGCATTTGAACTAAAGAACTTTTCTGTTTGCAGGTGGGGACTGCTGATAGACTTCTGCAGTAGAACAAATAAACAAGGACACTGAAAGCCCTTGAGTGCAATCTGCTTCTGTACACACCCAGCCATGCCTGCCAAAGGGAAAAGCGACATGGAGAGGGTTGGCCTCTTCAGTGAGATGGGCTACATTACCATTGGAGACAAGTACACGGCTTATCGTGCGTGTAAGTGCATTTCATCTGCAGCACTGGTTAGTGATAGGGACCACCACTAGTAACAGTCTGAATCACTGGTTAGTGATAGGGACCACTGCTAGTAATGATCCGAATCACTGGTTAGTGATAGGGACCACTGCTAGTAACAATCTATTTTGAGAATCATTGTTTTCTAATTTTGTGGTGGTTGCTCTTGTTAGGAAGAAATGTTTTTCCATACCTGTTCCTTTCCCAGGTTGGTGTGATTAGGAGAAAGGCTGTTGTATTGGAATGTTTATATGGGAGAAAGAAGTCCAGTAAAACTGACAAATTTTAAGTTATTAATTTATATTAAAATGTAAATGCAATCAAATTTAATTAATTCAATTAACTTTCAATTAAATTAATTTAAAATTAAAATTGTAATCTTAATTTATTTTCCATATTAATTACTGGCAGGTTATCAGTATTTTCCTGCTTTTGTGAAAACCTGTTGTGTTCTTTCTGTGCTCTTCCAGCAGGTTTTCTTTTATTGACTTTTACAGTGCCATCATTTTCAAATGGCTGTTGCAATTATTTGTCTGTTCTGATCTGACTCACATGTGAGAGATCCCCCATCCTGTCGTTTTAAAGAAGATTCTCTCATCCTTGTTGCCTGATGGAAACACTCCCCGAGAGAGGTCATTTTTGTAATTAGCAAGGTTACAGAGGTTAACCCTCAGCAGCTGCTTTGAAGTGATAGTGCAGAATACTCCTGGCTTCTCCACACAGGCACTTCTGCTCTGGTGCTGTGTCGGTGCTGAACGTGTAGAGCAGAGCTCCAGCTGATAGCCTTCTACTGCACTGAGCTGCTGGGGATTCAAAACCCCAGCTAGCTGTCATGTAAGTCAATGGGAGAGAGATGCTCCCCTGAAGTTTCACTTGTAGTGTATAAATAGGCCCCAGACCCCTCTTGGAATCACAGTCAGGAGTAACCAGCCTCTCTCTTCACTGCCTGTAGAGCAAGTGCAGGGTTTAGAAAACTACAACTTGGTGCTGTGATCCTGTCTCATAGCGCTGTAGTTCAGACACAGCCACTGAAGTGCGTGAGTTAAACCCTGTGCAGCACATTAGTTGAGAAAGCCAGCTCCAGACCGTCGATTTTCTAGCATAAGCTGAGAGAACTGCTGCTGTCAGGCAGTAATGGACAGTGCTTCCTTTTTCAAGGCCCTTTTAACGAAGCTGCAAGCAAGAACAGACAGATGTTACCCGGGGGATCCAAAATGTTGTCAGCTCTGCAGGCAGGGTATTTTGAGCGTGAGTTTGGGAGGATTTTCAGCGGTGAAGCCTACTCAGACCCTGTTCGGCTGAGGAGACGCTACAGATTGGCGGAATCAAAGAAAAATTTGGGCAAAGCTTTCCTTCCCAGTAATGGAGACAAGTGGCCGTAAGTGTTGTGACGATGTTTTGAACTGACCTTCTTTCCTGTACGCTGCAGAGAATTCTCGCCGGGTGTTTGTTACAACACCCTCCGTGGCAGCACAGTGCTGGTGTTTTACACTGTGGAGTGGGCTAGTGAGTACTGAGAAAAGAATTCTGAGCAGCAGCAGAGGCAGGAGTCAGGTACTGATGTTTGCTCTTACCTGCTGGGTTTTGTCCTTACCCTTGACCTTTTTATTTTCAATGAAAATAAAGATGACTCTGGGAAAAGGGTGTGGATAATTACTTCTTCATCTTAATTTGGGATGCAACCTCTTGGAGCTTGTCAGATACAGTGTCTTCTCCCTCCCATTTCTGAGGCTTCCTCAACGGAGTTGGCAATACACTGTGTGAACAGTAGGAAAACGGGCGTTATCCAGGTCCCACGTGTTCCTCTCAGGAAATCTATAGCCATCATTTTTTTCACTAGAGAAAGTGGTAATTATCCTACAGGATGCTCAGAAGTCTCCTTCTCTGGAGACATTTAAAGCCCGCCTGGTCGTGTTCCTGTATGACTTGATCTAGGAGATCCTGCTGTGGTGGGGGATTGGACTGGGTGATCTTTCATCGTCCCTTCCAATTCCTCTGTGAAGGTGCTGCAGAGCTGAGGAGCATACACACAGCAGTAAAAAGCAGAGGCTGGGAGAGTGGTTCGGGTTTATAATGGTCATTTAGATTCCTTATTAGGTCTTTTAATGGAATAAAAAAAATTGATGGCAAGTAATTACATGTTTATTATATCTGAGACTGCTGCCCATCACAAATGAGGAACAAGCACAGAGCTCTTGCTATTTGTTGAACTGTTGCCTTGCCTGACTGGAATGATAAGTAGCTCATGGGAGTCTTTCCTTCACATTGGAGCCACATTTGTGGTTGTCTGCACGTGGAAAGGTGGCAAGGATGTCATATTCTGAGGATGAGACTGAAGCCCGGCCTTTATTTTCATTGTGTATCACTGCTCTATGCCTCTGTTACCAGCGTAGGGAAAACCTACTGCAGAGGTGACATTTAAGGAGGAGGAAATAAAGCCCCCAAGAGCTAGGAAACACCAGGGTGGCTGTGCATTGTCAGGTGGCATGTTTCCATCTCAAATAGGGGTTTCTGAAGTCCCTAAATAAAGGGAGGGTAATGAATAGGTGGGTCAGCATTCTGTGCAGGGATGACAAGGGTTACCTTGGCATTCTAATCCTGTCAGTATTTGTGAGGGTAGGAAGTAGAACCCATATAAACAATTCTTCCTTCTCTCCACGGTAACTGCAGGCAATACAAGCCTGAAGTAATTGACAGACCTCATACAGTAGTTGCTGTTCTGGCTGGGTTTTTGGATGCATGAGGGCAGAGGGTGGGTTGGTTGAGTTTTGTTGGACCACTGCAGCTGCAGCACAGTGGACCAAATGGCCCTTCAGCAACTTTGTTGGTTTGCCTTGGTCCTTCTCTCCTCTAGCAGCTGGCTGCATGATCATTGTACATTGAGAGCAAGCAGTGCCCTCATCAGCAACACTGACTTGCAAGTTGGTCTCTAACAACCAGGCTTCGGGAAGTTCTGCCGCTTGGTAGGCACAGGTGTTTCTCATAAATGAGCTGCAGCTCTTTTTGCTCTCCTTCCACAACAAGATAGAAGGTTCATGAGTCCTGATATCTCTCAGGAAAAAGCCCCTTTCAGACAGACACCCTGTGGTGTGATAACACCAACATTCACTTAATGTTCTCTGTAAACTTGTGGGGAAGACTGCCTGCTTGTCATCAAGCATCACGTCTGTTTAGCCTGTTACTCTCTGTGACTCTGTCTCTGCCAGTCTCACTTCCTCTTGTTGGTGCAAAACTACAGCAGCCTCTCTGAAGCAAATGTCTGCTATGAGGATAAGTTCAAACTTCATCTCTGCCACCTCTTGTTTCTGTTTTGTCCAGGAACACTGTGCACAGAACTGCTGTAGGAGGAGAGCTGTGGGCAGTGGATCTGTTCCGGTTCCATATTTAACTCCAGAGATGTAGATGATGTCCGGTGTTTCTGTGCCCTTCTGTTGCAGCCGCTGGACATGGAGAGCCTGACATGTTTGCAAAATGTCAATGTGTTTGTTGGCTGTTTTCAGATGTGGACTTGGCAGCTACTATGGAACCATAGGAGGGCCGTGTCCGTACTTCAGCCCGAAGCTGAGAGACAAAGAAAGATACGTTGCTGCTGGGAAGAATTTTTATACTAACCCAGGGAAGAAAGGAAGTGGATTCGGGTAACGTCGCAGGACTGCTTCTTGCATGACATTCTGTTGGGTGTTTCTGGAGTTCTGAGCACCTGAATAATCGCTTTTGTATTTACAGTTACGCAAACCTGACCATTGGCGAGCAATATCCTCATAAACCCGATGGCTACGAGGTAGAAAGAAGCAATGCAAAGGTAAAAACAGTTGTCTGTATTAGATAGTAGCATGAAGGTAATTTATTCCGCTTTACGTGAACGTTGTTTTCCCTTTAGCCTGGAATAAATAGTTCTGGTTTAAAAAGTGGAGGAAGGAAACCAAATGAACAATCATCCCATCTAAAAATGACAGAGGTGTTGTTCATTGGCTCTTTGTAGTGGCAGCACCCCACAGAGGTCCTGCTGTTTAGGATCTGACCTGGATTTTTTGTTTGGAGATCTGAAGCTACAGTGCAGTAACGACCAAGCAGTTCTTGTGGACAGCCAGCACCATGGTATTGCTGTGGTGTTGGCAGAACAACCACAGAACATCAGGGATTGGAAGGGACCTCAAAAGATCATCCAGTCCAGTCCCCCTGCACAGCAGGATCCTCTAGATCCAGTCACACAGGAATTGGACCTCATTATCCCAGATGCTGTGGAAAGTAACTTCCTTGTGTGAGCAGCTGGGCTGCGGGCAAGCAGAATGTTGGAGCGTGTGTGCACTCAGGTGTGCCCGAGATCCAGCTCTGTAGTGCTGGTGGACACGTCTCACACGCACAGTGCTCTTCCTGGTGTCTTCCTGCCCTGCTTCCACAGGGATTGTTGTGCTGCTTGGGCACTGAATCCAGTACACATGGTGGGTGTGTAAAGTACCTTGATCAAACAGGAGCAAGGAAAGCTGGACTGCACGTTCTCTAAGACTGAACTGAAATACTTTCCACCTCTTACCTAGAGTAACAAGCAGGAACAGTCCTCAAGACTGGTTCTTTCCAAGTGTTTGTTTTACAGAAAGCACAAGAGGAGCATAGGCGTTTGATGAAAGGAGGGCCTTTCAAGCTGAATCTGCATCCCCAAGAGTATTTTGACCCGAATCCCTATTTTAGTGACAAATCTTTGCCACCTGTGAAGAAGCCACCTGCAAGGAAGCCAATTGCCCCACCTTTCAAACCAAGTTCTCCTGCTAAAAAGGTTAGTTACTGGAGACAGAAGGTAAACATTCAGGTATCTCCTGTCAACAACTCTGTTTGCAGTGCAGAGCTGTCTGCTTTGCTCTGTGTTTCCTACTGGTCTTTCAAAAGATACTTATCCATCTACTTTGTTTCCAGCTTACAAAGCAGTGAAATAGTGTTTGACCTATCATTAACTTCCTACTAGTTTCAAGTAACCTGAGAAGTGTTTGTGTTGAAGGTCTGTGCAGTTAGCTCCAGACATTGCAGAAGGTTACCCAGTAAGTGGCAGCGAGAGGAGACTGCTGGAGCAAAATGAAATGCTCTCCTCTTGTGGGGTCTGTCAGCCACTTGTATAATTTTTGAGTCTGCTAGTTACTACCAACCTTTACAGACAAACACCTAGAAGATAAATCCTAGAAATGCAATGGCAGTGGAGAGCTGGAAGGAGCAGCAAAGCTCTGGTTTATCTAACATCCAGCAAGACTGGATACGGAGGAGCACGAGTAATGCTACAGCTCACACCCAGTGCCCCTTGTCCCATCACTGGGTGCTCCTGAGCAGAGCCTGGCTCTATCCTCCTGACACCCACCCTTCACATATTGATCAACATTAATGGGGTCACCCCTCAGTTTCCTCAAAATTCAGGCTTAGGAAAGAACACTGAAAACTAAGAATTAATTGAAATAATGTCAACAATTTTCGTTAAAGCTTCCATTAAGGAAATTAAGGCAAGTTTGGCTTTGGGTTTTTTTTCGTTTCTTATTTAATACAATGCAGTCTACTGGTTGGGGTTCTTGCTTGCTTTGGCATGACAAATGTTTTCATTACCTTAATTATACTGTGGATTGACACTTGACAAGGCGGTTCTGTTTCTCTCAGGCAGGGGGCATGCAGGCGGGCACATTTGATCCCTTCCCAAGCCACTCCGCTGACCCTTACAGGCCTAAAACCCTTAAGGGTGTCACAACTAATAAAGGACAACACGTTTTTCATCCTCCCCCTGGACCCAAGAGCAGGCCTGTTACAAGCATCATTACTTTAAATGTCAGAAGGTACGCTCCTCTAGTCTGGGGTCAGAGTTCACGTGTGCTGCCTGCCAGAGGTCACTAGTGCAGCTGCTTCTTTCTGTCTAATGAATGGAGGGCTTTGTTAGCGCAAGGCTAGGATAGGTGTAAGGACCTGGGCTTTCAGATTTCATGGCTACTCCCTCTGGTAGGTGCAGGTTGCTTGCCAAGGCTCTGCTAATCACAGAGACCTTCCCAATCAGCCTGTACAGGTGCTGCTGACAAGTGATGGCATTTATTTTCTGACTTTATAAATGTGGGGGGCCTGGGCGTGTTCTTTGTAAAAAAGAAACCTGGAGTGGTTTTCCCTTGTGTGTGACATACAATTGGCTCCCTCTGAGGCAAACAGAGCGTGAGGTGAGCTAAGCCTGGGAAGCTTTTGAAGCAATGGCACTCAGGCTGGATTTCTAATTACCAGCATGCTGCTGTATGGTGTTAGAAGAGGTTTATAAGCCTGTGATTCTTCACTGTGTAGTGTCACTAAGCTGTAACCCTTATATCTAAGCAAGTTCGTGTTCTGTTTTTGGCTCTTTGCCACTCTTTAGGGTTATCTAGAAAAAACCCTTCCCAGCGCAGGGTTCTTGGGTTGCCCGTAGAACAGTCCAGCACATTATTATTGATGAGTAACAGGAACCCTGTATGAATTCTTGATACATTTAGAAAAGCTGCTTAGAGGAATCTGCTTCACATTTGTGCTTTACATGTCATGTGTGAAGTGTTCAGAAAGACACGCTCCGTGTTCAGAAAGACACGCTCCGTATTAAGCTCAGGGGCACCTATGTCTCTCACCATGGTTTTGTGTTTGACAATCACTTGCAAAGCTGCAGGGGTAGTCAGAAGTTCAGTGATGCTGACAAGGCAGAAGCTACTTATTAGTGCCTGCTGCTTTTTGTGAGCCAGGGAAGGTGACTGGCACCAGCAAGTGAGAAGGTAGAGCCTTCCATGTGTGCACTGGTGTCTTTAAAGTAGTGAAAGGGAAACCAGAGCTGGGTGTTGGCCTGAGCAGCCATCTCACCAGTGAGATTCCAGTATTGTTTATCAACAGAATAAGAATCTGTGTTCCCAAATGAAATTGTTTTACTGGGAAAAACATGCCCCAATGTATGTGAAACAGGTTACAAAATGGAAAAGGGGGGGTCAGTGTTAAACACTGACATGTTTGGTTTGGGGTCATTGTTCTCGGATTAACAGAATGAGAACTGCAGACTGACCTCATAATGACTGAGGAGCTCACAGATCATTGATTTATAGAAACATGTTAAGACATTGGACAAGGAATCTGCTTCCCCATGGAGCTGCAGCTCCCTGTGTGCTGTCCGATGGAGCTCAGCTTGTGCTACCTGGACCATCGTTCTGTGACTGAATTTGCCTCTGTAGATTCTCGCTCTTATGCAGAACTATTGAAATGAATTGTCCTTCATGGGCTCAAGCCCATTCAGTCTAATTACAGGACTGGGTGACCACAGCATTTATCTTGTAATTTGTACAGTGACCTCCTACAAAAGTCCATTAAGTTTCTCTTAATTTACATTTCAGATCCATAAATACAAAGAACTACAAGACTGCGCAGCTGAGCTTGTATTAGGTACAAAGGCTGAAGACCAGTCTTAGACTCTGTGAACTGTTAACAAGGCAAATAACAAGTGAGAAGTGAAACCCAAGCCTATCGGGCAATCCAGCCTGTTCAGTGATTGAGGGTGCCACCTGTTCTTTCTCAGTATAAAGCTGTAATAAATCATTCAAAAGCAGGTCTTTATTCCATCTCGTTGCTTGCAATGTGCTTTCAGAACACCTGCAAACAGTGGGGAGCAGTGTGTGTGTGAACCTAGTTAATCACAGGTGCCCCACAGTGAACTGAAGGCAGGGTTTCCCTTTAGCAGCGTTAAAGTTTGGGCTATATTTCAACTCTGGTCTTGTGTAAGAACTGTCTGGAAAACATCATTTTTAGTTCTGATGACCTCAAAGTGACCAGCATCGAGCTACTGTTCAAAGCCAGGCCAGCAAGCAGGTTGTTGGAGCCATCCGTTCCAGCATCTCTTTATGGCTTTTCCTCAGTCTCTTGACAACGCCAAGTGCTGCCACAAGTTCTCCAGAAGAGGCTTCATTTCTCTTTGCATACAGGGAAGATTCCCAACATGTCAGATCTGTCTCTTCTCAGCTGGAGCTGTGGTCTTAAACGTCCTCCTTACCTCCATTGTAGTAATGTCTGTCTGGTTTTCATTTGTGATCCAAGGAATTAGTTCATGTGAAGTGAGTTTATTATAAAAAATAACACCCCCCTCATAATTTATTTGTCACAGAATGTTGTGTGCAGTGCTCTTGAGCAGTTCTGCCTCCTCGGGGTCCCTTGGCTGAGAAAATCCAACCTCTGTGTAAGGGGATCATTCCTGCACCTTTCTCTGCTGCAGCTGTGCTTGCTGATTGTGTTCACACGGAAAAGTGAAGATTCATCTCTTAACTAGTCCATTTGCTAAGCCAGTTTCTGGGATGAGGTGCTAAAGGGGACCCTGTGTGGATTAGAGACCAGAACGGACTGCCATCTAAAGCACACATGACAGACATTACACGTCTCTTGCAGAAGCAGCCACTGAAACCCCAGAACCATTCAGGTTAGAAAAGACCCCTGGGATCGTCGAGTCCAGCCATCAACCCCACTCTGCGAGTTCACCCCTAAACCAGATCGCCCAACACCACATCTAAGCGTCTCTTAAACACATCCAGGGTGTTGTGGCTTGTACTGAAGCGTTCGGCAAGAGGGTTGTTAAGATTCCTTCCTGACTCCGAAGTTCTAGGGACAGGATCTTCCCTTCTGTGAACTGTCCCAATGTGATGACATTTCTTTGTGCTGCTTAGCCTGTGCAAGAGTCTGCTGTGAGCAGGGGAGACTCAACCAAGAGTCACAAGAACTGAAACATGGAAATGACTGGGCACCAGAACTGTAAATATTTGATAAAATGGTTTATTAAAATGAATTTGAAGCAGTAGACCGCTGTAGGTCACAGGTATTGCCTGGAAACCAGCTGGCACGAGTCTGCAGAACAGAGCTTGTACCGTGGGGATTGTGTTGCAGGGCTTTGCAAGTTGCACAGAGGTTTCCCTACAAATTCTAGCAGAAAACTGGAGTCAAAGTACTGTCACACGGGGTGGACACCTGGTGCCCAACCTTCTGTGACGTCGCAGTGAAATATAGTCCTTACTCAAACCATAACATGATTCTTGTTTTCTGCAGGCCATGGGTGATCTGTTGACGGCGAGCGTTCCTGGGTGAGCTGACTGAGGTCTTGCTCATACCTGGAAACAGCCTGTTTGTACACCTGCAGCTTTTCTTTAAGCTGCTGATTTTCCCTGGTGATGTTTGCTACTGTTGTTGATAACTTTCTGCGGTCTTGGTTGGCGCTCTCCAGGCTGCGCTTTAAAAGATCAATAAGTGCTTTTGCCTTCTGGAGTTCAATCCTGAGTTTAGTTTCCGTGTAAGCTTTGTCTACCTGCAGTGTCTCAGAGTCCCTCTGCACCTCCTCCTCAGTGTCAGAACACTCCTGCAGGCTGATGGCAAAGTTAAGGTGTTTGGCTTCCTGTTCTTCCATTGACTGAGGAGGAGTTTCCAGGTCAGATTTTTCTGAGTTGTCTTGTTCTGTAATTTGTTGGCTATCATTCAGAATTCTTCCATGTCTTTCCTCTGGGGCGCTGTTTTCTCTGCTGAGCTGTGATATTTTTTTCTTCAGTTTTGCGTTTCTGCTCTTTAACCGGAGGCATTCCTTTAGCACGAGCTCTAGGCCTGCATCCAGCATTTGTCTCCAACAGGTAGGAGCTGTCACCTTCATTTCTACACTGTGTATCTCATGAATCTTAGACTGCACCTGGAAAAGATGGGTATCGTTTACTGAACACCTCACTGTACAGCGATGTTGTTTCCCAGAAGCATCTGACTGCTCAAGAGATCCTGTCTTAGGAAGGACAGACCAGATGTTAGTGGCCTGCAGGGATATGGAATTGGTTCTAACCAACCGAGTGTGAAGGGAAGTGTCCTTCCAACACCTTGTCTATAAAGCAGCAGGTAAAACGATCCCAAAGAGGCAGCCCAGCATTTTGGGAAGCTGGCAGCTTCTAGAAATACAACAGGTGACCGTGCCACAAGGAGGAATTGACTTGTTTGGAAACAACAGAGCTTCTTTGAGCTGACAGTGACACAAAGGACAGAAGGATCTAGTAATTCCCTTTTTTTCCTGAACTCACTTTCCCCTCTGTTTTCCAGAGGTTTTTAAGTAGAACACTGGGAGTAACAGGGAGCAAGAGCCTAGAGGTGAGATGACCTTAACAGCCATCCTATGACACAAGATCAAATACAGGCTTAATGTCCCCAGCAGTCTAAGAGCAGATCTTACTCAAACCACCTGAAAAATGCAGCAGGAGAGTACTGTGGTATACTCTTACCATGTTAATATTCTCCAGGGTCTGTTGCCAAAAGGTCTGAAATAAGTCCAGCTGTTGCTGAAGAATCTAAAATAAATAAACACCAGACAGTGAGCCACTGGTGGGTTGGTTTGGTTTGGTTTGAAATACTGAGATGAGTTGGGTTGCTTCCTCTATTGAAATTAGGTTTATTTTTCCAGTGCCAAGATTGTTTTCACCCAGTTGGAGTCAACAGGAGGTCATCAGATGCTTCTGTGACAACTCCACAGCCATTTAGGAATTGATGTGCAGGACTGGAAGGATTTCGGCAGTTTTCTACAGATAGTTCCTCGTGTTTCAGAAAGCATCATCACATCTGGCCTTACCCAAACGTGCTTCTGTTAGGGTTCTGACTACAGTTCCAAACATCTTGGTTTCAATTGCAGGGTACTGGTTGGACAACATAAGGAGGTTGGACTGTCTCTGGGATTAGAAACTGCAAGCTCTAATAGTCTGCATTACCAGAAGTACTGCTAGCTTAGCTGAAATGACTTAGAAGTGCTCTAAAATAAAGACTGCAGATCCTTTACATAGACAAAAGGTTTTTTCTCTTGGGTCGCAGGAGCAGAGAAGTTCAGCTAAAGGACTGAGTATGTGCACAGAGCAAGAGTTCGTTTTGCTTTCCATGTGTTCTGCTTTGGAAGACAAGCCCTCAAAACACCAAAGAGTCAGTCAGAGAGGTTCTGGGTGATGGTACCAATGCTGAAACCAAACCCCAAACACAGTAGTTCCTCAAGTGGAAGCTGCACTTTGCAAGTTGACCCTGACCACTGCAGGACAGTCCAGCAAGGCTGGTTTGTTCCTGGCAAGCCCAAGTAGTGAGTGACAGCCCCTGTTGTAGGGTTCCAGCCCTGCACACAGGTGAAAACCCCATATTGAAACAATCACTGTGTTTATGTTCAGGAGCCACTTTGCACGAGCTGAGCGCTGTAAGAGAGACTCGAGATGGCTGTGATGCCAAGAATGAACACCTTGCCTGGGCAGCTCCTGCAGTAAGGCCCCTGGAGCTGGCAGCCTGGGCTGCTCCTGTGGCTCTGGGGAACCTGGTGCAGGCTGCTCTGTAAGCCAGCGCTGCTCTGGCCCTGGGCACATCCCTACCACAGAATCACAGCCTGCTGTGAGCTGGGAAGGGCACCCAGTCCAACTCCTCTGGCAGCGAGCCAGCCCATCCTTAGCAGAGCCCCATCCAACGTGATGCTGAACGTTTCCAGGCATTGGCCATCTACCGTGTCCCTGGGCAACCTCACCAGTGTGTCACCACCCTCACATCAATGACATTGNGCTTATGAGGAGAGGCTGAGGGACTTGGGGCTTTTTAGTCTGGAGAAGAGAAGACTTAGGGGAGATTTGATCAATGTTTATAAGTACCTGAAGGCTGGCCAGGAAGGGGGGGACAGGCTCTCTTCACTTGCTCCCTGTGATAGGACAAGGAGCAATGGGTGTAAGTTGCAGCAGAGGAGGTTCCGCCTCAACACAAGGGGGAACTTCTTTGCTGTGAGGGTCACGGAGCACTGGAACAGACTCCCCAGGGAGGTCGTGGAGTCTCCTTCTCTGGGGACTTTCAAGGCCCGCCTGGATGCGTTCCTCTGTGATCTGTGTTAGATAGTTTTGTCCTGCTCTGGCAGGGGGGTTGGACTTGATGATCTCTTGGGTCCCTTCCAACCCCTAACATCCTATGATCCTATGATCTCACACCCAGCCCTTCACCCCGCAGGACCCCCCAGAGTCCTTCCTCGCCAGGCTGCTCCCCACGCCTCACCCCTGGCCTGGCAGCGACGGCTGCCCCCAGAGCACCCCTCGCTCGGTGCCCGCCCAGCCTCGATCCCCGGCCATCCCCGCATACTTTCGCCTCGGCCGCCTCCTCCGCTCGCGGCTGCCCCGGCCCCGCCATCCCGGGGCTGCTCGTGCGCTCGACCCGCTCTGGGGACCCGCTAGCGATGCCCTTGGCGACGCCTTTGCTACCCAGCGGTCCCGAACCGTCGCGCGGAGGCGCTGCCAGGCAACGGTGTCCGCGCGCCGCGTCCTCTGAGGAGAACAGCGGGTTCTGCGACGCAGGTCTCCCGGCGCCCCCGGGGCTACCGGGACTGGCCGTGGCTGGCAGTGACGAGCGATAGCCCGAGCGGACTCATGGAAGGGCTCCTCAGGCAAGTGCTGGCGCCACGGAAGGGCAGCGAGGCGAAGGGTCCGTAGAACAAGCCCTGTGCGAGATGCGGCGAGAGAGCTGCGGCCGGGCAGGCTGAGGGGCGCTCAAGGGAGACCCCGCCCTTGTTTTCAGCCGCCAGCCGGGAGGGTGGGGAAAGCTGGGGGCTGGTCTCTCGGCGCAAGCGACAGGTGATGGGACGAGAGGAAACGGGGTCGAGCTGTGCCGGGGAAGTTCGGGCTGGGCATCAGGAAAAACTTCTTCATGGGTCATTACTGTTGATAAACATGTAGGGGGCGGGTGTCAGGAGGATGGAGCCAGGGTCTGCTCAGGGGCACCCGACGATATGACAAGGGGCACAGAGCTGGAACAGAGGAGGTTCCCCATCAATGTGAGAAGGACCTTCTTCCCAGTGAGGGTGACAGAGCCCTGGAAGGGGCTGCGCAGGGGGGTTGTGGAGTCTCCTTCTCTGAAGCCGTTTCAAACCCACCTGGACATGTTCATGTGTGACTGAATCTAGGGGATACTGCTCTGGCCGGGTGATTGGACTGGATGATCTTTCAAGGTCCCTTCCAATCCCTGATGTTTTGTGACTCTGTGTGAAAGGGTCACCTGAAACAGGCTGGCCGGGGAGGGGTTGAATCTCCATCGCTGGAGGTGTTTACTCGTCAGGTTGATGTGGAGCTGGTGCAGGTAGGGTTTATCAATCGGCTTAATCTCGAAGGTCTTTTCCTCATAAACAATTCTGTGGTTCACTGAACTTAGTCTGTGCCATGTTGTGTCTGGGCTGAGTGCACTGTGCCAGCCATTTTTACCCTGGAGAATCGTGATGGAGGTTAGAATGTGTCTGTGATTCTCTGAATATAGTCTGTGGCACTGGAGTCCGATGTCTTCTCCTGTAAGGTCAGCACATGTGGAAAACCTTTGGTGGCACCTCACTGCAAGTAGCCACAGATATCCCTCATTGGCCTTACTTTGGGAAGCACTGCTGCCAAAGGTAGGGGTTTTGCCTTGAATTTAACTTTAGATCTGTGCCAGGCTTTAAAGTTAAAGATGCTACAGTGATTTAGTGGTAGAAGGGATTTATTTTTGTTAAACCCAGTGTTGCATAAAGGCTGCGCATCTGGTGGGATGTAGAATCATAGAATCTTTAGGGATTGGAAGCGACCTCGAAAGATCATCTAGTCCAATCCCCCTGCCACAGCAGGATCACCCACACCAAGTCATACAATCAGTCTGGGTTAGAAGGAACCACAGGAACATCCAGCTCCAACTCCCCTACCATAGGCAGGGACACCCCACCCTAGATCAGGCTGGCCAGAGCCTTATCCAGCCTGTCCTTAAATACCTCCAAGGATGGGGCCTCCACCACCTTCCTGGGCAACTCATTCCAGGCTCTCACCACTCTCACAGTGAAGAACTTCCCCCTCACATCATGTGTTGATGAAAGAACATATTCAAGAGCAAAGCCTCAAGCCTTTCATTTCATGTTCCAATGTCTGTAGTTATTTCTTTGAACTGTTCTGTTTCCTTGATGGTGAGAGAGAAGGCAGATGAAATCTGGTCAACAAGTTCAGTAGTGCGAGATGTTGAGAACATCGGAGATCTTAAATATTCAGTGGTGGGACTTGTCACTGAGCACTCACTGGGAACAGCTGGCACGTCAGAAGGTTAGCATCGCACAGCCTGACTGAGACAGTCGTGAGGTCCATCTGAACATCACTTTGGCAGGATCCTTTGAACTTAGTCAGATGAAAGCATTAAGTTGGGATCATGACTCTCAGCCCTTAAGAATGACATGGCTGGAACCTTTGGGGTTTTCAGGTTCTCCAAATAGTTCTCATGTGTTTTTGCAGAAGTACAAAGTTAGTGAAACCACTTGACACCTGTTGAGGAACAGCTGAGGACTTTAGTGGCTGGAACGAGCCCAGCGGTATTACACAACACTGATCTCAGAGTTAGCTGCTTACTTTC
Source organism: Rhinopomastus cyanomelas (assembly GCA_013400115.1). NCBI lineage: Eukaryota > Metazoa > Chordata > Aves > Bucerotiformes > Rhinopomastidae > Rhinopomastus > Rhinopomastus cyanomelas. The sequence goes on from VXBP01008824.1 coordinate 286,390, forward strand.
CAACCCAGACATCTTGGTTTTCTCATTCTTTGGCATCGTAAGGGGGTAAAAAAGGGTTTGGGTGATGTTTGCAGTCCATAAGTAGTAGATCACAACATTTGTCGCTGTGAATTGTCCCCCAGTTACACTGCGTGAGGGATTGTTTTCATCCTTTGCTAACATTAGTGACATTGGTGTCTGCAGGGGTGTTCAGTAGTTTTCCATGAACTTGAGTCAGAACCTTTTATTGGGAGTCATTGGTGAAGCAATTTGCACTTAAGGTTGTGGGCCTGGCTTTGCATCAGTTAATGGGTTTGATTATCGAATCAGACCTTTTAGCTTGTCCTTCAGCTCTGCTGGCAAATCAAGTCTGACCTTTTCTGCTTCGGGCTGTTTTGTCAAAGATAACTTAGAAAATTTCAGTTGTAAAAGACTGTTGTACCGTCAAAGATCCGGAAACCAGCAGAAGGCTTTGCTGCCAGCAGTGCAAAAGGAAGAAGAGTGAATTAGTGATGCACAAAAAATTCAGTCTTTGACTGAAGGTACTTTCCAGTATTTACCATCCACATTGCGGAAACTTCTCAGAATACTTCTTTGTCTGCAGAGACTTAGAAATACGTGAAGGGTGGGTGTCAGGAGGATGGAGCCTCTGCTCAGGGGCACCCAATGATAGGACAGGAGGCACTGGATGTGAGCTGGAACACGCGAGGTTCCACATCAATATGAGAAGGACCTTCTTCACTGTGAGGACAGAGCCCTGGAAGGGGCTGCCCAGGGGGGTTGTGGAGTCTCCTCTGGAGATGTTTCAAATCCACCTGGCCATGTTCCTGTGTGACTGAATCTAGGGGATCCTGCTGTGGCAGGGGGATTGGGCTCGATGATCTTTTGAGGTCCCTTCCAACCTCTAATGTTCTGTGATTCTGAAGACAAAGGTAAATTGTTTGTTCTTGAAGGTCTGAGAATTCTGACTCTCATTCTTCCCCCCCCTTCCTTAATTTCAATCCCAAAGGTCTGATTAGCAGTTAATAACTTGAATAAAATTAGGACTAATGTCTTTTTAAACATTGATGCTGAATGCATTCCCCAGCCTTGAAAGGACCGCAAAATGATGTGTTTTATAAAGCATTTTACCAGCATCTAATGCAAAACTAGAACAAGGGCAGGAGGTAAGGGTGCGAAGTTTTGGGGATGAGCAGCATTTTCCTTGATCTGTGTTTGACACAGACTGCCTCTTTCTTCAAGAAAGCCTTCACAGAAGGAGTGGGGTGCAGTCTTCAGTAACCGTTTTTATTAAAACAAACGGAATATAATGAAGGAGGAGAGCGACAAAGCTGGAGCAGAGCATTGTTCTCATAGCTTGCAGTGTAAGATGCCAACCTGTCTGAAGCCTCCCTGGCAGCTCAGGACCTTAGAACCCCATGAATCTCCTTAGAGAAATGTGGGCTAAATATGAGCAGCTAATGAAATTTTCCTGTGTCCCCAACTATGACAGAAATGTTCAGTTCAGCCATGGGGACAGCTGTCACCTCTTGATTATAGTGAGACATGTGGACATGTTCCACGAACCTCTGAACAGGTGGAGCCCAGACAGGTTTATTAAGACACAGTAGCAGTAAGGATGCAAGAATGCGAGGCATTGGGGACTCACAGAATACCTTAAATGTCCGAAGATGCCAGTTAAAGTCTCCAACTTGAGAGGCAGCATGTAAGTCAGAGCTGATCAATTGGCATGAATTCACTTCTCCCAGGGAGTTCTGAAGTGTCAAGGGTAGAGTAATTAAAGATATAAATTCAAAGGAGGGTTCTTTTATCACCATTGCTGGAGTCTATAGGAGGGTAACTGTTGGAATGTTCTACTCACTGATTAATTTGTACCATGTATTCAGTATCCTCTGTCCATGGTACATTAAGATATAAGGACTAATTCATTACACTTCCATTATAAATGAATAAATGAGTATAAATTAATAAATGAGTGTAAGTGACGGCACGACCAGGTGGGTAGGTGATGCCGAAGCAGTGGATGTGGTCTGTCTTGACTTCAGCACAGCATTTGACACGGTCTCCCACAGTATCCTTGCAGCCAAACTGAAGCAGTGTGGTCTGGATGATGGGGTAGTGAGGTGGGTCATGGAGGTTCCACATCAGTTAGAGAAGGACCTTCTTCACAGTGAGGGTGACAGAGCACCTGTCCTGCCCAGTGGGGTTGTGGAGTCTTCATCTCTGGAGATGTTTAAAACCCTCCTGGATATGTTCCTGTGTGACTTGATCTAGGGGATCCTGCAGTGGGAGGGGGATTGGACTGGATGATCTTTTAAGGTCCCTTCCAGTCCCTAATGTTATGCGATTCTGTCATCTCCCAGAACAGTCCTGCTGTTTATACAGCAGCAGCAGCACAGCTGAGGAAAGCTTTTGACACCTGTTGATTGGCATCTGAGGAGTCGAGATAACAAGCGTGTGAAGTCATACTTCCTATCTTTCTCTCCATCTAAAAGTACATGCCCTGGCTCTCTGTGGCCTTGGAAAGTCTGGGCATGGGTGAGAGGTGTGGGAGCATTATGCTGGAGTGATTTACTGGCCGTGCCATTCTTCCACTAGAAGATAAAGATCTACAGCTGGACTCCATGTAAAGGGTTAGTGCCAGGAGTGCCTGACACCCAACTAAGACTGAGAACTTGGCCTCAAGAATGCAACAGAGAGACCTTCTCTGTCTCACATTTAGACTTCTGTAGTCAGCTCCCCCAGACCGAAGTGACTGCAGGATGAGGTTTCCCACATTTCTTCTCTATCAAGAGCAAGGGCTTTAGAATCTGCATTAACTGAAAATGAGTGTCCCTGTGTGTTGTGTTGGTGCGAGGGTTTTCATGTGGCTGGGTGCGTGCAGTTGGGCAGGCTACGCTAAGCTGTCCAAGTCATGTCCAGCTTCAAACCTCTCCAGGTAGCACCATGGTGATGCAAGACCACTGACTGCTCCCCAGAGGTTGGCCACTGGGCCATGCTCTGGGGCTTGCTTTCAGCCTAACTGTGCTTGTAGCTGCAGTTACGAGTTCCCCCACCTCCACAGTCCTTTCATTTGTCATCTTAAAGGCAGAGTAGTTTTTGGTCTTCAGTCTGGAAAACACACACTCTCGCTGGGTTTTGGAAAGCTGATTGTGCTCAGATCAAACACACCACATAAAACTGTGTTTCGTTCTTGGCAGCTGCTTGGGAAACACAAAGCACAGTCCTCTGTCAGGCAACAAGAGCCACCCTCTGTTAGTGTGAAGTCCCCTGGCACTCACACTGCCTTATTTTTCATGCTGGCAAGAAGAATCACAGACCCTTTAGCGGATGTAGGACGTTGATGTTTACTGTCAGTTGCTACACAAAGAAATGGAAGGAAGCAACATCTGAAGACACTGCTGACATGTGAGGTCTGGGCACTACGTGCACTCACACGCTCATGACGATGGTAAGGTTTGTCTTGTGGCTTTGTTAGTGGAGGGACAGGACAGAGCCTCTGCTCCCCCAGAACAGAGCGATGTGCTGTGCTCTGGAAGAAGTCAGGAGCTAGCACAGGGGGTGCAGCACTTCTTGGACGTCTGCTTTTGGTGCACAGGCAGACGTCACCCATGCAGTGACACAGACGCTTCCAAAGCACTTCAGCTGCCTAACAGTGTTTTCAGACATGTTGAAAGCCTTTGGAGATGCCGACATGGTGATTCAAGTTTTGGGCTTCACGCCAATTTGAAAAAGAAATGTGAAGTCTGTACAGCTTGTGGATTTGACTCCATATTCCTCTCACACCTTAAACTTCCTCTGTTGTAGAGTGAGCCAATCGGTGAGATGGTTTGCCCCCAGACTGTTCCTTTGTGCTGGCTGGGCAGATAGAAAATAGAATGTTGTGGGTTTGCCTACTTCAGAGCAGGTTCAAAATACCCCACTGAACCCTTTACCACTGGGGTTGATGCTGTTTTGGAAAATGCTAAGTTTCCTTTTGTCAGCCGGGGTCATAGATGTCATGGCACCTACCTGAAAGCAGTGTGGCCCTTGAGAGTTCTGGAAATTGATTTCCAGCCCGTCCTGTCCACCTAGGATCCCAGCAGCCTTTGGAAAAGAACGGATGTGCATGTCCCCGTTGGCACTGATTTTTGCAGTTGCCCAATGCTGGGTGTATCAGTAACAGAGCTCTTCTGGGGACATTTCCCCATTGTTTCTGTGGTGGCAACCGAAAGGCAGAGATGCAAAACCTGTCACCATTTGCTGAAGAAAGGCTTCAACATTTACTCTTGTTCCCTGTTTGCACTGAGGCTCTGGCAGCGGGTGTCTTGTCTGCGTGTCTTTCCCCACAGTCAGTGTGCCCACCTGCCTCCAGGCGATCTGAGCGGCGTGGCAGCTGATACCGTGGTAGCTTGCTACAACGTAGAACTGGCTGAACTAAACTAACTAGTCTGCTGTTTTATTGTAAGACTTGATATTTATTCCTTAGCTCAGTGGCAGTGTCAGACAGCCCCAAAATCAAAGCACAGTAAGCAAATCCATGGTTGAGTAGTAGATGGTGGTGCAGACGTGAACAGCTGATTTGGTTGTATTTTCCATGTGAAATAGCTGCTTTTCCCAAGGTTTGTCAGATGTCTCCATTTGTTAGGGCCCAGCCTGCAGCTCTCTGATGACTCTGGTGTTTGCACAGGTACTCACTTGATGTTGAGTGAGCTGTGTGCGATGTATGTGCTGCAGTAGTCACATAATGCCGCAGCTGGTCCCCTGCTGGAGTTCCACAACATCGTGGAGTTTTGTTGCAGCTTCAAAGATAACATTTAATTGGAATATTACTGGCATCGTAGGCTACTGCTGGCTAATAGGAACTTCCACCTCCATTAGAATTCCATGGGAAAAGGTTTGAAAGCTGCTACTTTGGAACAGGCAGGAGTCCCGGCACTAGTGCTGCAGTTGTAAGCTGTTAGTGTGTGCGTGTGTGTGCTGATGTGCTGGTGTCGGGCTAGCACTTCGGGTAAACAGTGACTGCTTCATAGCCCTCCGGTGGCCTCATGCGAGCCCGTGCGTGAGCTTCACAGTAGAGCTGACCTTCCACAAAGAAGTAGCCCTTCTGTTTCAGGTTGAGATCGCAGTCAGAGCAGACAAAACACTCTGGGTGCCGGTACTTGTCGCGTGCCTTCACCACTGTTCCTCTGCGTGGAAACAACAAAGAGAAAACAAAGCTCAGTTGAATAGCATGAATCTCAAGCGAGAAGAAGCTGCAGTATGATGCAGAGTAAGTTGTAGGTGTTATTCTTAAAGCTTGTAAGTTGTTAGTCTGGCGGACTTGCCAGTTGCTGTCATGGTTGGAGGCTGGAATGCATGTTGGAGTAACTGACACAAAGTGCCTTAGAATTGGTCGCACAGGTCAGTAGTTCATTGGAAAAGTGATTTGCAGGAACGTGCTGGTTTGTTTCCAAGACAGAAGGCACAGTCTGTCCTCTCAAAGCGGCGGTGAAATGAGTTTCACAGCCACCTTTCTGTTCTTCAGTACCTGGGTTCTCAGAGCTCATCATTGCCTGTCATTGCTTTGCTTGGGTTAGTGCTGCCGTTCAGTTTGGAACGTGACCCACAGACCTGTCTATATAGCCCCACTGGCGCTGGAGAAGGACTGGCATTACCAGGAGCCTTCAGACAATTCACAGGCTGAGGCTACGCAGGGCAGAGACCTGCTGGTTTCTGGCACTGTGTGCTAATGATTCACTTGCCAAAAGTGCCAGGGTATCTCAGCTAAAGCCCCAGCAGGACATCGTCAGCGCCGAGATGTTCTGCACTGAGGTGTCTGAGGTACAGGGCAACACTTTGGGATTCAGAACAACATGCCCTGTCTCTGTGCTCTAGCAGCATTTCTCGGTGAGTGCGGATGCCAACCGGTGCCATCGCTTGCAAGGTCTGTGGTTGTGTTCGAGGACAGGGGCTTGAGCTTGAGATTTCTAGAACTGAAAAGAACCAACTTACAAGATCCCACTCCCACACTTGTCACACAGTGGCACTTTCTGGACACCGGGCATGGCAGAGGGTGCCTTTGTTACAGGTGCTTTCACGCTTCTCGTACCCACGGGGCGGCCCTCTGAGAACGAAAACAGTCCCATTATGTACAGACTGAGAAAGGGATGTGATGCAGAGAAACACACGGCTGGATGTGTTTACAGGCTGTCGCTTGTACCAACAACCAAACACATTTCACAGAATCCCAGAATCCCAGAACACCAGGGATTGGAAGGGACCTCGAAACACCATCCAGCCCAATCTAACCAGTACAGATCTAGTGGGGCAGATCCCACCTCTTTGGAGCTGCGGGTGTGGCCAAAAGGCAAGTACAGCAGTGGTTCCCGTTCTGTATCAAGAGAGCTCTGTCTCAGAGACATCATCTAGCTCTCTGACAGTAAGTCCCTGGTGTGGGCTTTAAGGAGACAACACGACACAGTCAGCTCCCGTCACTGGCCTCCTGTTTACGTAACAGCTGTGTGTAGTTGCTGTTGGTAGAACTAACCACACAGCACACAGTCGGGAACACTAGCAACATCGTCTGCGCACAGAATTGCAGCAGGATGCAAGAACATCCCCCAGAACATCCCCCAAGGTAAACATGATCGATCAGAGGTGCTCGTCCCTTGTCTGGCAAAGAGATCTCTGCTGTTCAAGGTGGTGGGCATTCATTGTTTAAACTTCCTCGCCTGCAGTCTCTAGTAATGTTCTTGTAAAACTTTTTCTCATGGAAGGGACTGTCATCTTACAGTCCTCTTCAACGTTTGTCTAGGGTGAGGAAGGGATGGGTGTAACCTGTAGTGGCTACATGCCACTTGTCCCAAACGTTCTCATGCAGAACTTTGCACTGTTCAGTTAAAGCCAACTTTGTACGTTCATGGTCTTAAACTCTGAGGGGAGATTCTGAGTGCAGTGATTAACGGCCCCTTCTGCTGCCTAGTGACAGGAGATTGCTGGCCATAAAAGCAGCAGGGAAATGGGAAGAATTGGTGTGGAATCTGTTAGGTTCCAGAAAGTCTTGCAGCTCTGATCTCTCTTACTTTCCTCTTAGTTTCCCCCTTCCCACAGACATTTAAAAGCACTTTGAACAGGTAGTTATTTGAACATCGTTATCCACCTTCCTCGGAGACTAAGTTCTGAAGCACCTTGAAGGAGCCAGACTGGCGAGGCTGGCCGGGCTCCTCCTGGCTGGTGTGCAGCATCCTGTACACGTCCGACTGCGGCACTGCGCTGGGGTGCGTGTCACTGGATCACAGGGAGAAAGAGCAGGCAAAACAGTTAATGAAGGTCAGTTCAAAGCAGCAGCTCTATCAGGCACAAAACTTGACTAGGAAACACACATGAAGAGCTGTGTTCCTACAGCTGCCCATCTTTCCCAGGTGGCATTGCTTTACTCTTGATTTAACAAGGGCTGAAAGAAATACTTCTGCGTGGCTGTGAAAAAACCCTGTGAACTTAGGAAAGGGTTTCCACAACAACTGTTCTGACTGTAATGGGCTTCAGAAATAGCTCGGGACCTCTGTTGGCACTCAGCCAGCTGCTGTGTGACATGGGCTCCTCGCTGCAGCACCCACGAGTTCCATTTGCAGCAGCAGCTTGCCTCAAGAAGGCTGTTGAGATCCCAGCTTCTGTCTTTACAGAACATCCGCCAAAATGCTGAGCAAACAGGTTCTGGGGTAGAATGGCATGAAGGTAGCCTTCTTTTTTGGAGCTGGCTTGATCTCTAATGAACACGGTGACGGATTGGCTGGGGTAATTGCTATCTCATCTCTGGAAATAAGGAAGAAGAGGAAAGCAGGGACTGTGCAGGAGGAAGCGCTGGAGAATGGACACGAGAATCCCATTTCTTAATGAAATTTGCATGAGACACAGCTGATTTGATGATAAAAATACACAGTGAATCACTGTCCAAACAACAGACAGTGGTTGAATTTGCAATGACTTGTGAGCTGTAGGTGGTACCGAGGCTATTTAACGGTATTGAAAGCTATGCTGGATGTTCTATTTCATCATGATAACTACCATCCTAAATAGGTGAGAGGAAGTGGAGATGATGATGTGCGCTGGCAGGAGTGAGGCTGATTGTGTGCCACCTGGAAAAGGAGTCTGACTGCGTTTTGCTCTTGCTTGTGGTTTGATGTGTTTCCCAGGGCAGCCTCTGATCTGACAGATGGCACAGAGGGAGCAGCAGCCTGTTGCCTGTGTTGTTTTTTCATCTTCATTAATCGATAGACTTCTCTGAGCTGTCTAAGCTGGTGAAGAAACCGCTGCTTCCTTCTCTTGTCACAAGCTTATAATGAATAGAAGTATCTTAGTTTTCCTGCTCGCACTGATTGCTAATGAAGCCCTTGCTCCTCTCATCATAATGCATCAAAGCAGTGATGACACAATCACCTACAGAAGGCAGCAAGGCAGACATGAGTGTGTGGGAGAACATTCTGAAAGTGCATGCAGAAAACCAAACGCACAACAAAGGCCAGGCTTTTCAAACGTGCAGACAGAGCCAGTTCCCAGGCTGCAAGTGCCACAGGAATTTGTGAAATGCTATTGCTCTGGGCTTAATCCATCAGCCCGTGAGGAAAAGTCATTTATTCTGTTACTGTTCTTTAATGCAATTGAGGATGACTGGTCATGCAGCCGTGCAGCAGCACTTTGCACAGGCTCCATGAATTGCTGTTTTCACTGGGCAGGATGAAGGTCAGTGTTCTAGGTAAGCAGGATTTGTGTGGTCAGTGCCAGCCCAGCTCCGCAAGGCACTGAAGAAGGCACCTTGCTTCGGGTGGTTACTGCTGATTTAAAACATGAGTAGGTGGCTGCAATTTGCACCACACATACGGGTTTGCATCCCAACTGCAGTGCCATGCGACACAGCAGAGCTAGTCATTGTCATGCGCATGTAAAGGTGGCCAAACAAGAGCGATTCGTAGTCCCTTGAACAGAACACCTGGAGCTTGCAGACTTGTTACTGCACAGCCATCAGTCATTGTTGGCCAGGCACACAAGGGTCCTGCCAGGCTTTCAGTCAGGGCAGTGGTTGCATTTTGTAGCTTAGTGATGGATCAGTCACCCGGCAAAGTCCATTCTGGCTTTGACTGCACAGTTTGGACCAAACGCAAACTCAACCTCTAAACCACTAGCGACATCCACAAGATGCTGTATGTGAATGTCAGCAGCTGGAACGAGCTGGAGAGAATAAAGTGGTTGTACTGATCGCTAAGAAGAGTGAGTTGTGAAATGGTTGTGAAGTAAGTTATGATTACGACAAAAACAGATACTTCTGAATTTGGGATGGAATGGAAACCTCGGTTTGTGCAGTCCGTTGGCAAACAGCGCCCAAGTGTTCTTGGGCTTCACCTGTTAGCTGTAAACAGACAGGCATTTGCTGTTGCCCCATTTGCTTGTCAAGGCTGGAAAGCTCCTCTCAAGCTTTAGGCTAAAAATCCTCAGTGAGTAATATTTCAATGGAAACAACTTTGAGAGGGCTGTAAATGACTCAGGTGGTCTCTGTCCCTTATTTTAGTAGGAGCAGTGTGAAATCATTAAAGCGCCTGAGGCACTTTGTAAACTTGTATATCCATCAATGCTAAAGATACTGCTCTCAATTACCTTATGGCAGGTGCTTCCCCCAGAGCTGTAGAGACTTGGCCTTGCAGCGTTTCCATGATGTTATCGTCTGAGTACAGCTGCATAGGGGTGTTAAACTGCGCGTGCACAATCTTGACCCCGGGAAGCTCCATTTCCAGGGGGATGTTAGGGGCCATCTTAGACACTGCCTTCAGCTCGGTCGGGCAGATAGAGCTGACCGTGCTAATTGAAGAGGGGGTGCTGCGCCCACTGCTGCAGTCGATCACCGAAGGGGTGCTGCGTCCACTGTGTTAACAGCCAGGAGACAGAGGAGTGCGCGGTGTGTACAGGAGAAGAGAGGAAGAAGACAGAAGGAGAGGGACACGGTGATGTTAGCAGGGCTGGAAAGAGAAACAAAGCAGATACAGAAACGAAAAAGTGCATGCAAGAGAGAAAAGCAAAAGTGTGTTTGTTCACTGGAAGCTCTTCTCCTGTGAAAGGTGCCAGTGGTAAAGCAGCCCTGCCAGTTCTGGCCTGCATTGGCTTTAAAGATAGGAAACACTCTTCGAATAATTCAGAACAATGGTATCACTTGATATTTTTCATTCTACGTTTTGTAGAGGATTAACTGAGCCTCTCTAAATTGACTTTTGTTCTAGGAAAGTGATCCTTAGCACCTGCCAAAGGGTAGCACCCAAGGGTTCTGCAAGCTGCCCTGTCAGCAACAGCACGAGTCTGGGACTGGAATCCTAGAGGCAGCATTCCAGCATTGTACCTGCTCGGTCCACACTGGAAGAGACTTCTGTAAAGTCCTGAATGTGACATTTCCTCCATCTCCTTAGCCTCCACAAGGAGCCTGTTTTAAAATTGGTCTAACCGTGGCTTTCAGTTCTTAACTGTTTGTGAGCGGTTCAAAGAAGGAAAGGCACTAACCCAGTCGGGTGTACTTTTGCGTTTCTAGACACCAGTGCTTCCTTGCAAAGCGGCCCTGCACAACCACAGTCTCTGTGTGCCCAGAGAATGAATTCCACTGCTTTTGGTGCAGGCTTTCCCTACAATTTATACATAAGAAGAAAGAAGTACGGTTTGGAAGACATCTTAACGTCGCTCGGTGGCACAGCAGTCAAGTTACTGCCCACAAAGGCGGTGTCTCTGGAAAAAGGATTAGTGAAGTAATCGAGCCCAGGTCTTTACAGGGCCACTCCTTTGAACACTTGTTTCCTCCACAGCATCCAGGAGCCTCCTTTGCTGTGGTTGTGTGACAGCACACACCCCAGGCTTTCTGTAGTCATGGCGCACTGGTTACGGATAATTCCAGCCATGTGATGACAGATGCTCTATCTTTTCCCTCCAGGTGACTGATCCTGTGTAAACCTGGGAAAACCTTCTGTTCCCAGTTTGGCAGTACAGTGCTCTGCCCACTGACTACCCCAAACACCTCAGCTACTCAGAGGGGAATTGTGCAGGACCACTTTCAAGGGAAATGCATGCCCCATGATCAAAGACACCCTGACAGAAAGCTCATTGCAGAAACAGCAGCAAGCAACGCTAAAGCAGAAGTGCAGCTCTGCACTTTCACCAAGCACGAGCCAGCCGAAACGATTCACACAGCGGCCGCTGACTGAGAAACCCAGACTAGTAAGATCCTGCAGAGGAGTAAGTTTTGTCAGTGCTGGTAGGGTTAATACCAAGAAAAGTCGTTAGAATCCATTAAAGTGCACTGCACACCACCTGGAATTACAGAGCCAGCATCCTGTCCTGTCGGTTTTGCCACAGTCAAAAAGTGTGGCTAATGCCCAGTGCGTCAGCTCGAACCCTAAAGAGTTGATCCAGGATCAGCTCTTCTGGTAATCAAGGTCCTGTTCAGCCTCAGCTGTCTGTCCCAAACGGACATTCACAGTCATGGGGATGGTTTGGTTTATGCTGCCTTTAGCAGAGGTTCTGCGTCAAGCCAAAGTGATGGAAAAGTGGTGGACGAATGCTGTGACAGCCAAGGCTTCGTAGGGCCACCCTGCTGTGTCAGGGGCTGTGCTGTCTGCAAAAACAGGATTCACAAGTGCAACCACACCTGGCAGACCCTGCCCAACTAAAGGTCTGAAACTGGCTGCATCACTGTCCGGGCGGTGTTTGCCTTTTCCCCCATCTGACATCCTCCAAAACGGCCATTGAAGTCATCAAGATTTTCATGTGAAACCCTGTGTCACTGAGGGTCCTGTATTAGAACTTTATGTTCCTGATAGCACTGATTTTGATCTACTGGTAGCTCTTGCTCACAGAAGGGTGGAACCCTGCCCATCTTCTCTAATCTCTTTATCACTCAGACGGTTTCAAAACTGAGCCCATCTCACCAAACTGATAATCTGTATGAGACTGCCCTTTTCTGGTCTGGTGTGTCAGCTCTGAATTCGTGCCACAGCAAGGCAGGCATTGCATGCCGAGAATGAGATGCAGAACACCGAGTCCACCGGCAAAAAGTGCTGCTGCTGCAACGGATGAAGGGCTGCATCGAGACGTGTGGAATTGCTCGGGCACTTCTGAGCTTCCTTGCACTTGTAGCCACCACATGCTCATTGTGTTTTCCCTCCTGTATTGGGCAGTGTAAATCCTCGTGGGTGAGATGTCTCTTCCCCAGTTACAGCACAGGGGCATGAAAACGATGGAGGTACCTGCCTGAGCTTTTCTGCCTGTCAGAACTTTGCAAGCCTGACGAGCCATCAAACAGTTCTGTCTGAGCTCTGCATGAGGTTGCCTGCAGAGGAGCCAGTTTAAAGCAACTAGCTCTCGTTTCCTAGACATCCCGTGGGTTCACGTTTGCGCAGAAGGGTCTTCGAGTGCTGGGCTGTTCGTCACATTTGGCATCATGCTGCAAACTGAACCAGGTTAATGGATGTGGTTGCTTCAGACTCCCACCGACACAACTGAGATGGTAACGTGGACTTGCAATGGAAGGTTGAATTTCAAGCCTGACCTCTGCAAGCCAGCCATCTCAGCTGCTTTGTCAGGGGCAGTGTTAGGCTGTAAGTCAATCCTGCACCCGTCAGCGTGCTCGACGGATAGCAGCATGCATCCACACGCAGCACAGCACGCAGACTTTACAACCTGCTTCGGCCTGAGACCGCAAAAGGTTTGGGCCGAATGTTATGCTTGTGCTCAAAGTAGTTCATGTCCTGCAAAGAAAGGAGGGGTCAAGTGACTTTGCTTGGCCTGAAACTGCTTATTTATGGTTTAAAAGTAGCTGACAAGGTGATGTGATTGTAGCTGTGAAGTAACTCTGTTTTGTTTGTGCTCTCCTGGTGCTCAAAATAAATCACTTCGGTGGTCCCAAACATTCAGACCGCAGCGCAGTGGTAAGAGAGAAGGTTGGTGGGCAGTGCTGCAGCCCAAAAGCAGGGGCAAACGGTAGCCGCGTGTGTCACTGCGGCTGCAGAGCTGAGCGGGTAACTGCGCTGGAAAGAAAAGACTTGGTTTGTCACAGTTGTTTTGGGCAAACAGTGCACTCCTGATTGTCAGAGAGAACAGCAAGAGCTGGACCTTTTAGCTGAACCCAGAACAGACAGCGATGCGCCACCAACGACCGCGATCACAGTCAACACCAGTACTCACTTTTGCGACGGGTTAGGAATGAGACCCCGCAGTTGTCCATGCAGTGCGTCTTGAATATTGCCAGATGAGTACAGCCCAATTGGAGAGTTATAGGAGGAGCTCACTACCTGTCTTTTGTCATCAATATTGGCTGCTGCAACAAAAGGCTGGGCCCTTCTGTTGTGAGCTGTACCAATAGGCTTGAATTCCTGTACACGATAGGCAGACAAAACACACAAGGCTACAGTGCACACCAAAGCTAGGAACGAGCGAAACCAACAGCATCAGCGGGGTCAATCTTGGCATTAGGTACTGCTGGGACCCTGGCACTCCCTAACTGGTGCCAGTGTGCTGCACTTGCCAAGGAATTTTCTCTATGCTCCGTAGTACAAACACATCCAGAGACCATTCTTCCCCTGCCCCAGGGCAAAGCCAAGGCACCCTGTGTTTGTAAGTAGCACAGAGCTCAAGGAGGAAACAAGAGGGGTGACTGTTAGAGGGGCAACTGCAGAGTGGCCTTCTCAACTGGGCACTGCTCTTTCAGAAGCCTTTTGTATGTCTGTAGTTATTTGTCCTGCTTTGGTGCCAGCCCCTGGCTCCTGCTTCTTTGTCACAGTCTGATGGAGGCACTTGGGAAAGGGTGAAGGTTTGGCTGCCTAGAAAACATGTCGCGTTTAACATCAGATGATTCTGAAATAATCCTGAATGTGTATAAAGTCAGGGACCTTATTTTGAGCTGATTCCCTGCTTTGCAGTGCTTGATCGTAAAAAATGCCACTCTGCGTAATTTAAAGAGAATGTGAAATCATCAGGAGTAAGTGAAACCCAGAAATGGGTCAACTGGAGTAATTCTGCAGTCAGAGTTTGTTCATTGTCGGCCCAGACATGTCCTCCATTTGTGGAGTTCATTGGTTTGAAGTCTGGAAGCAGGTTCTCTGGTAACCTTGTGGCTCTCATGCAGCGTTAGTCCTCAGTGCTTGGTCAGGAGAGACAAAGAATCATAGAATCACAAATGTCTCCTCTGTCTACTAAGAACAAGTCTGAAAAAGAGTTCTTTGGATGCAGAAGTGGCTTTCTTAGACGACCTTAGCCTTTGGCGGGGCTAGAAAATTCTCAAGTTAGAAAAACTACAAGCTGCTACCAACGAAGAAAGTAGTTCCTTGAATACTCAACTCCACAGAATAAATCAAGATCAAAAGAGTAGGTTAGATAAACACAGAGCTGTAGCTTCTTATTCCTTCCTCACCACAGTCTTTCTCAGGCACCGTCAAGTCTTGTTCAAACTTTTGGGCTATAATTCCTGAAAATGATGAGAACCTGACTGTGACCTGACCCTGCTGTTTTAAAGCAGCAGCCTCAGGCACAAACGTAGGAAGAGATCTAACCAAAAGTCATGGATATCTGAAATGTGCAGCCAGCAAATGCAGACAGGAGCAAGCAGATGTATGGCATGGAATAGGCTACCAACAGCAGCGACCAACTGAATGAACACAAAGGTCTTGCTTCTGATGGAACTGGGCTGCAGTTAACACAACGTATTAGTAGATGGCCACAGTCTACCAGTGTTTAGGGTCACGTCTGCTTAATGAAGGATATTGGTGTAAAAGTATTTATGGTGGATTTAAATCCATGTGCGATACAAAACAAACAAAACCAACCATGAACATTGGTCACTTCCTCCCCCTTTTAGTTTCTTGAAAGACAGAGACACCATAACCGCACCGTCACCGCGTGCTTGCAAGGGAGCCCTTGCCAAGCAGGTCTTTGCCGTTAGTGACACTCCAATGCCTTTTCTTCTTCCCTCATCTCTGCTATGAAGTGTCAGCGACAGAACATACAACAGGAAAAGTGGTCCAGCTCTTGTGTTTATCTGATCTCTTTGGATCTCTGAATATTCCTTCTTCAGTTCAAAACTACGTGAGACCTAGAGGTTGTGGAGACTGCCAGTGGGGAATGTCTGAGGAGAGCAGAGGTTAATTGCTCAGAGGTTGTTCCAGCTGGTGATATCTGTGTTGTAGGGCTGACTACATTTCTCATTGATACTGGTGTCACGGGTGGAATAAATGTCACCCACAAGGTGTGCATGGGGGCATCCAGCACGGGCCATCTGGTGGCCTTCCTCAATGGCAACTGCTGTGACAGAGCAGAGCTACGGAGGTGTTGACTTCTTGGAGGTGTGTGCATGAGCCTGTGAGTAACTGCTAGGGCAGGGGTCCTCAAACCCCAGCCCGCGGACCAGATATGGCCCCCCAGGCTGTCCAATCCGGCCCTCTGGCCTGCCGGTATTTACCCAACCCCACCAAGCAGCCGCAGTTTGCTTCTTCCTGCTGACTGTGCGGCCAGGCTGAGGCATGCGGCTTGCCATCTCTCCCTCCCACTCCCAGGCAGGACAAGCCAGGCAGCACAAACTGCAGCCTGGTCCCTGACACTGTCTGAGGGACAGGACCTGGCCCCCTATTTAAAAAGTTTGAGGACCCCTGTGCTAGGGAAGTAGGGGAGTGTCTCAGAACTGGGCAGCACAGCTGGGTTGTTTCAGAGCTTGGTTCTAGGTGGGAATGAAGGGGTAAGAACTTGGTCCTAAGTGGGCTATAAACTGACTGCAGTGGGGCAGGGTTCTGTTAGCTCTCTGTGCTGACTGAGGTGTGGAGCGCACGTCTGTCTCCCAGGAACAGCTCTTGCTTCCTTGGCCAAATGCCTCATCACACTGGGCAGAGTGTTTAGAGGCAAACAGAGAAGCGACAAAGAGAAGCCCAAATAACAGCAATTTAAAAAATGGTGGTGATGGGAACAAATTCATTTGAAATGGGGTTAAAGGGATTTTAGCTGAGAAAAAATGTTCAGGTTGCGCCGTTGTTTTAGTAAGTGATGATGCAGTAGAGAGGTAAAGTTCGCCCTTTACACTGTTTCCTTTTCCTACTTCCATTCTTTCAAACCCTCTGCTCCAAATTGCTTTTGTGCTGAACATGATGTGATTTCAGTGTTTCTCATTGTTTATCCATCAGGCTATAGGTGGTTCCAGGGTAAAACAATGAGTCTGGTTTTTGTTTTGGAAAGTGTTGTTTTAAAGTGTGGCTCCTGGGCAGCCTCTGACTGTGTCCTAACTTTTCACTACTCAATAAAGTGCCCAGTCAGAGAAGCCGATGTTCACACACATCATAGCCGTGACTGTCTGTATTAGCCTAAACTGGCAGGTGATGGATGAAGTCCTGCCCAAAGAACTTTAATGAACACAAGGGACACATCCTTGTTGAGTGGAAATGGTTGGGTGACTTTCAACAGTGCATACCTGTGGTTCAGCTTCCAGATTTATCTTGAAGGGATGTGCTTTGCCATCTTCCGACACTTGAGGGGACCATAGCTTAGTTCCTGCCCTAGAAAACAAGGCAGGGAGAGTGTAAGTCACTGGGATTCCTAAGGAGTGGCATGTGCTGCCTGTTCTGCGCCTTCCTAACATTTGGCTGCAAAGGTTTCGGCTGTACACAAAGTGACGTGTAGCTAAGCAGTGTGTCGAGGGCACGTTTGGTTTCTGAGCGGATCTGACTGCGCTGCCTGCATTTTCTGTCTTTAACGTTTGATGAAAGGAGCGGTGTGTCCTCAGAGGCTTTAGTGCCAATCGAGGAACACACCAGGAATGTGTCCCAAACCAAACCGCCACCGTCCTGGCTTTGACGCCGTCAGACCCATACTCAGCATGCTTCTCAGCGCAAGCAGTGCCACTGAGGTGCAAGCGCTGCTTGTACAGCTGCACGCTGGGGTGACACGGAGAATCCCTTCAGTCACAGGCGGAGAGAGCAGCCGTGCCAAGATCAGTCACACATCTGTTCTCCCTGACACACTGAGGCTTGGCAGCTGATGACAGCTCTGTGCACTGCCTAGTCCTCCTCGTTACCCAAGTCACGATTGTTATGCGTGAGCGACTGTGCACAGATCTTGTGGCCACAGCAGCACTCGTGTCCTGATGGTTGCTTCCGAGGGAGCTGCGGCGTGGCCAGCATCTCCTGGTGACGCAGCCCAGGATGAACCGTCGGGGTTTCCTCCTGTGGGGTGCGCTCCAGCCATTAGTCAGCGCTCGTGTTTAAATGGAAAACATCCCTGCTTGTATCTGAAAAAGCTGCTGCAGCCAGTGGGTAGTGAAGTGCGGGGCCTCTTTAAGGGCCTCAGGGCAGCAGAGCTCTCTGACTCCTGGACACAGCTTCAGGGGTCTGCCAGGTGGTCCTTATTAAAGGCTGAGTGCAGGCAGGCAGGAGGTGGGAGGATGCAGGTTGTTTCTCTGGTTGGTTCTACCTGGAAGATCTGAGCATGTGAACGTTCTGCTCTCCTGCAGGTCAGGTAAGAGAAGGGTTTTTAGTTTTGCTTTTAACATTGCTTTGAGAATCTGGTGTTTGGTTTGAGACCCCTGCTTTGTCACTCCCTTATGAGACTCAGAAGTGTTGTTGCTTTCCTTAGCTAGGGGCTCTGTGGGACAGGAAGCAGTAGTGAGCACCTGTGTATGGAGGGGTGTTGGAGCAGTGATGGCACCAACAGCTAGCTGGGGGCTTTGGTGTTTCCTGCAAGATATAGTGGACCATTTGTGTCTATCAGCAGACACAGGACGTGTGCAGTGGCAGAGGCAGAAGGTAGTGTGGTTCATGGCTCAGGATGCGTGCCCATGAGAACACTGTCTGGGGAGCCTGGCTGGATGTGGAATTGGTGGTCAGTCTGTGTTTGTGAAGGCTTTGTGAAGTTCAGAGAGCTGCCTGGAAAGGTTAAGCTCTGTAATTGCTGGGATAGGCAGTGTTTCTTTTCAGAAGTAAACAGATGGGCACATACCTCTCTATTTTCAGACAAAGCTGATGTGCAGCCGCCTTGATTCTCTCCTGGGCATCGTTGTGCGTCATGTTTTCAGTGCCTAGACCATCAATCGCGATGATAACATCACCAGGGCACAGGTTGGCGGCAGAAGCCTTGCTTCCAGGTGTAATCTGAAAAGGAAGAGATGTGCTGCTTGAGCACCACAGAAAGTGGATCGAGCAAACAAACTGCCCCGTGCTTTCCTGACCCAAAAAAGGAAGGCCTGTGGGTCTGGCCAAGTATGCAGCTGCTTAGGAAGGGGTGCTGCGGGAGCACTTACTCAGGGTCTGTCCTGAATGTCTACTGTGGTAACGGAGGCATCAATTTTAAGCAAATCTCCCATCAATACTCTTAAACTGAGCAAATTAACTGCCCTTTTCCCTGTGTGTGTTTGGTGCCATGGTTCTACTTTAGATGTGGTTTTGAGCTCTTCTGTGAGATGCTAGGAGCCAACGGCTTGTGCCTGGTGAGACAGTCAGCAGGGCTGAGGCAGTAGCAAACCCTTTTATTCTTTAGGAAGCTACAGTTATAGTAACACCCTTCGTTACTGTGCTTCCAGACCTTGTTGCCCTGAGTCTAAACACAAAGAGAACACAAACCAGACACCACTGAAATATTTCTCATTAGAGAGAATGGAAACTTTGCTCTTGGAAGCCCATAAAAGGCAATGAAGCCCCCGAAACATAGAGAGCTTTCTTCTCTTTTTGTTCAATGTTTTTTCTCTTAAGGCTCCAAAGACATTGCTGTGCCCTGGGAGTGTTTGTTGTGAAGCTATGTACCACCCAATACCAGCACGCTGGCTCACTGCAGTTTGAAGAGATGAAGTCTTGTGTGCTCATGTAAATTGGGCAGAAGTGGATTGAGTACTGTGGCTTTTGCTAATGTGCCAACAGTGGTTCCTTTAACCTTCATACCGTCCCTTCTTTGCAGGCCTGTGTGCTGCAGAGCATCACCAGCAGGAGCCATCCTTCAAGGCTCCTGGTGTTTGTCTAATACCAGGCATAGTGGGTCTATTGAGTCATAGTGCAGGGCTTTTAAAAGCAAAGAAAGAATCAGAAAGGCATTGGTGAGGCTCCTGGGACACGTGGACGTGTGTCTGAGCCTCTGAAAGGCAGCAAAGCTAAGAGAACATGTCCTAGTCTGGGGAGTGTTGAACGCTGTTGTCAAAATAGACAAATTACGGAACTATCTGTCCTGTCCCTTGAGTAGATCTATCTCTGGAGACCTGTGCAGGGCAGCTGGCAGTGGTCTGCATGTTTCCTTCCTTGAGTTACTAATTTCTTAAATAGATTGATAGAAAAAGCTCATGGCTCATGAAAAAAGGGAAGGCTGGGGTTCTCAATGTTTACTGGGGATGGGGTCAGTTGTCCGTATCTGAGTGTGGAAGACAACAGCCAAGAAAATTTGGAGGGGGTAACTTTGGAACAGTTCACTGATGCAGCGGTGGTGAGCGTGAAAAAACTGCACACAGATAAAGCGGGTGCTGGCAAGAATCGTGACTTGATGGCATTAAATGAGACTCAAATGAATCCTGTTAGGTTGGCACAGAGTTCTCAAAACACAAACCTCCAGACGCGAGTTCCTGCTGCTGAGCAGTGTCCGCCCAGCAAGCGCAGGATAGTCGCGACAATGACAGAAGGGGCTCAAAACTAATGTTCTCATCAAATATCTAGGGAAACGGTGCCAGAGGCTTTCTGCTGCCCAGGCATTTGGATTTGATGTTGGAGGTGTAGATGGGAATGCAGCTAAAGTCTCAGACTGGTAAAACAATTCTAGAAACATCCCAACGAGCTCTAAACCCGCTGGCAGCCAGCTGGCTCTGCTAGAACTGCCAGCTCCTCGCTCATCTACTCACAGTTCCATCCAACCTCTGAACTCCAGAGCGGGGGAGAAGTCTGCAGCAGCTACTGCATGTAACTAATAGAAAGGAAATCAAGTACCTACCCTGGTTATGATTAAGGGCTGGTTAAAATCTACTCCTCCCGAGAGCCTGAATCCCCAGGGGGCTGGTCCTTGAAGAACAACGTTTTGCGGCATCGTGGGCAAGTGGTTTCCTCTTGGTGGTTTTTCTTTTCCTCCTTAGCTCTGTCTGAGAAGTAGTGCGAAGGGTGCTGTCGGTGAAGCACCTGCCAGACCAGGCAGCTGACTGTATCTACCTCTTGGGAAGTTTTACTCGTCCCACAGCTGCTGGCGCTGCTCTTTATCCCTGCTCTTTGGGTGACGTCAGCCAGTCCCTCGGCTTCTCCACCCACAGAGGGGAGTATCCAGCTCGGACAAATAAAGCCAGGATGCTGGGAAGTTTACAGCGAGTGCTCAGTGTCCCCTTTGCCTGGCAATCAGCAGGCGTTGGGGTGCAGCGTCCGGCTTCCTTAAAGCAGCTCTGTGACTCATGCAACAGCGTTGCCATCACGCTGCTGGTGCTCGTTTTGGCTCTGTAATGTGGCCTCTCACTGTGACCAGGATTCTGTTTAATGTAAACAAAAGTGCTGATGGGCAGCTTTGCCTCCCAGGCTCTAGTGTGACATCTTGCTTGTAATGGAAGAGCTGGTTGTGCTCATTGTCCTTCCAGCCCTTCGGCTGAGCTTTTCTGCAGCAGTCACTCGACCGCAGCAAGCCCCAACGGCTTGAAGACTCTGCACTGGTGCCGTGCGTGTTGCTCATGTGGAGGAAGTAAAATGCAGTTTTAGATGACTGGGAGTTGAGTCCTCATCCCTGGATGAGTTTAAAAGCCGCTTGCATGTGGTGTTGGGGGGTCTGGTTTAGTGGTGACCTTGTAGAGTAGGGCTGATGATTGAACTCGATGATCCCAGGGGTCTTTTCCAACCTGAAGGATTCTGTGATGACGTCTCTTTGTAGAAATCTTAGAGCCTCTTTAAAGGTAGCTGCAGCTACCTGCTCTGGGTACCTTCGTGCTACTGAATGAAGTGCTCTGTGTTCCTTTTAGCTGTCCTGCATCAGGTTTACTCTGACTTACCCTTGTATCTTGTTCAGACAACACGGAGGCTTTTGCAGTGGTGATGCAGGTGTTCACCCCCTTTCTGTAACGCGGTGGTGCGGATGTGTGCTGCCGTCAGGGTTGGTGTGTACGTGAGCCATGTCCTTTGAGCATCTCTGGCCTGCTCAGGGCAGCGTCTGCAGCTCTCGTCAAGCCGTGCGCTGTGCAGGGCTTTTTCTGTCCATCTGTGTTTCTTCTCCTCCAAAATGAGTCAACACCAAGGAGAAAACCTCTATGCAGACACACGTCGTTTTGGCTTTACCTCTGGGAAATCCTCTGTTTGGTCCTTGAGTGGGGTTCGCGGTTCTGTGGCTCTGCTGGTGGGGGGGGATGTGCGCTCCTGAGTTTTGTCGTTGGTCGTGGCACACAATGTGCCCGCTTGGGTTTGCCCCATGCCCTTCCCTCTCTGGGCTGTAGCCTGCTGTGAAGAGTCTGTGATGGACAAGACAGCGTCGTTGTGGGGCTGTGTGTTCTTGTCTGGAATATTCCACAGACTGTCCCTATCATTGGGGTTCACCTCACCCCTCATGCAGTCATGAAATACGTGTGAAGTAGTTACTGTTGTTTGTGTTATTCTGGTTGGAAAAGCTGCCTCTTTTCAGACTTCATGGTCCCAGCTCCCTCTACCATTCCGTGCACAAAGAGCTGATGCTGTGCTGGCTGTCACGGGCCTCGTGAACTCGCGGGGTGCGAAGGGAGACTGCCATGCTCAGAGACATAAGGCGAGGGAGCTCTTCAAGCCAGGGCTAGCTCGACATTAGTAACCCAAACTTTTCCGTGGTTTAAAGTTGAGGAAAAATGCTGTCGTGTTGTTCGTGAATCCCGTGTCTGCATGATTGGAGGTTGACCCAGTATGTGCCTTCGATATTTTTGTGGTGTATCTGGGTCATTCTTCTGCATCATGTGGCTTGGCCAAGGCTGGAAGGCATCGCTGAACAGTACTTCAGTTTGGTACCTCTTTACCTCCTCCTTGACACCTGTCTGGAGTGAACCCTTCATTTGGTGGCATTTTCTCGCATCTTTACCTCTTCTCCTAGTGGATCCATAACGTTGCTTGCTCTGTAGCTGGGAATGGCAGTGCCACGTGCCAGATGTGCTCGTTCAAAGGATTCCCTTGGGTGCCATCGGCCTTTTCTTGTTTGTCGAGCACAGGCAGCCTCCCACACAGAACGCTTCCGGGCTCAGAAATGTAAGAGCGTCTGGACTGGAGAACCCAACACCCATGAGTAAGCTCTGAGCTTCCAGTCTCAAAGATTATGCCTGTATAGTAACTCATTTTTTTGAGAGACTTCTTCCAAAGCCCTGTGAGTGGGTTGTTAAGCGATTGATTTCCAGCTCCATGTGTAAGCTGGCTTTGTATGAGCAATCCTAGGTAGTGAAACCAAGGCTCTTTCTGACACTACTCAGTATAGGACTACTTCTTGCATATGAGTGGGGATGCTGCAGGTTTACTCCCCCTCGGCAGGGGAAGTCATGTGCTGGTGTGAGACTGAGCTCTAGATCAAAGATGATTTACTGCTTATTTTTCCCTGCCTGGTCTTCTGGAAGAGTGACTTGCTCTCCAAGTGCTGCTGTTCCACACCGCAACCGACAGACCCTGCTTTATTTGGAGCTGGGCTCTAAGTCCAGCTGTGGAATTGGATTTTTCTAGGTCCGTAGCAGCGTGACACTGAGTTTCCTTCTCTTGTGCTGTTGAGGCTCCTGTCTGAAAAGCCCCAAAGCTGCTAGCTTGGCTGGATTTGTCTTGCCCCATTGGCCATGCAATCGCTGGTGTTATGACTCCTCTTTGGTCTGTAGTGTGATCAACTGTCACACCCGAGACAGGCTCTTGAGCTCTGGGCTGGAGTTCCATGAGTGTCTTGTGCTCAGTGTTGTCCTTGTCCCCAGTGCAATGTCGGAGGACACCCACACGCCCTTTTTCGGGGTCATGGAGGATGCTGTGTTGCCCGTCTTCGTATCACTCAAGTTGCTGGAATTTGGAGCATGAGGGCGCGGCATGGTCATTTGAGTGATGCACGTGTGATGGTGCCTTGCTGGCTTTAGACCCCGAAGCTCCTGTGTCCAGAGCACAGCAGTGCTTTCCCCTGGCATTAGGGACAGCCCCCATGCTGCCCGACTCACGTCACAGTCCTTCAGGATGTCAGGTTCCTACCTCTTCTCTGTGTGTTTTGAGTCCCCATCCCCAAATGAGTCTAAAAGACACTTAAATGTGGTGGTGGGGGTCTGGTGTAGGGGTGACCTTGTAGAGTGGTGTTGCTGGTTGGACTTGGTGATCCTGGGGGTCTTTTCCAACCGGAATGGTTCTGGGATTCTGCATGTTCCTGCCGTTATGGAGGGAAATGTTTTCCTCAGACTCTATTCCTGAAGGCTCTCAGATGCTCTGCTGCAGCTGCAGAACAGGAAGGCAGAGGCAGAAACAAAAACCCCTCTCCAGGCTGTGCGTTTTAGGTCATTTGGAGCTCAGCCTGTCTCCTGATAAGCTCTGCTTGGCTGTGCTGCTGTCTGAAGTCCAAACAGCCACAGCCCGGGATCCCAAACGGAGCTTGCACAGCACTGGCGTGAGGGGAACAGCGGGTACTTAAACGTGCTCTGCAGAGGGGAAGGTCGGCACATTCCCTGTGTTTGTTGTGAAATGCGGGTGCGTGGGAAGTACTGTCGTCGTGCTTGCTGCTGCTGTTAGAGCACTTTCCCCAGCGCAGCAGCACACGACTGCGCCTCTGCACTGCCCGGTGTTTCCTAACTGCGCTGTCGGGGAGCACAAATAGTTAACGTCTCGGATCCTGGTGACCCCTGCAGCTCCTGGGGAGTCACTGGCTGATGAATTAGCAGCATGTGTAGCCCTTCCTGGCAAGGGGGAGATCCCCTTTCGTTTTCCCAGCTGGTATGACAGGCAGCTCTGGTGCTCTTCCCGTGCGCGTGGCAAAGTGAGGAGTGGGGCTGCTAGACCCCTCTTCCTGGCACCAGGAATTTCCAGCCTGGGAGTGCATGTGTGGAATGATGTTCCTGCAATTGCTTCCCACCTGTCCCAGCTTCTCACTTGTTTCGAGGCTGCTATTTGGGTTAGCTGCCCTCTCACTTTAAACTTCAGCTTGTCATTTCTGTGCAGCTTCGGTACTTTTCCCTGCTCTTTTAAGTTTGGAGTAGAAAACAGCAGCTGATAAGACTCAGCTTTGCTGTCTGCAGGCCCCGGGAGCCAGGAATGGATTGTCTGGTTCTTAAATTCTTTTCATTAATCCCTCAAGGGTGATAAATCTGTTCTGAGAGTACTGCCAGAACTCGAGACTAACACCAGCTCACCTTCTGCAAGGAGCTTCCTCCTGAGCAAACGTGGAGTAGGTGTCTCAGAGCCTTAGCAAGCTTGCGCTGCAGGTCAGAACTGTCTTCAACCCTGTTGGAAGTGTACAAGCAAGGTGGCATTTTCATCTGAGTTTTCTGCTGACCTCCCTGTTTTCCTTCTAGTTTTCCAAAGGTATGAAGTTGCTGAAGGCGTAAAGAGAACCATGACTAGTATTTCAACCCATCTAAAGAGCACAGAGGACTGGGATGCTTCAGTCACACGAAGGCGCTGCAGTTCTGACTGCTCACCTTTGTTTTGAGAACTCAGCTGTAATGTGTTTGCCCAACTGACAGGAGCAGACCCAAATAGACCCAAACAGACAGGTTGACTCTTCTCTTCGTGCACTGGCTGCCTGAAGTGGTGCTGCTGTTGCAGGGTTTCTGTGATGCCTGTGTGGAGGTTAGATGTTACTGTGACTGGGGAAGCGACCTGCTGTCCTGTCCTGGTCTCATTGTGGGCCCGGTGTAACGACTGCTTGTGCTGTAATTGTGGTTCTTGCCAAGTGATCGGCTGGAAGCCGCTGATCAAATCCTGTGCTCAGGGGCTGAACTTCTCCATTTGATGCTTGGCTACTTCTGTGGGTGTTGAGTGCTTTCTAAGATGTCTCTTCCTGGTTTGTGAAGGAGACGATTTACTCCTCAGTTCTGTTACTCCAAGGCAGTTCTGATTGAAAGTCTTCAAGCTGGCTGTTCGCTCATCCACGGTTCTGCTCCCTTTAATAACTACAGTCGGAGGTCACCTCCAACCTTGGCAAGCTGATGCCTTATTTGCTTAGAGTTAAGGCTAACTTTGGCCCTGGAAACCGAGCAAGTTCGTTCCAAAGGACTGAAGTCGGTATGAGGTTGGTGGGGCTGCATGCCAGAAGATAAGCCTGGAATGCTGATGCTTCCATCCAGCTCTGTGCAGTGCAGGATGGCTGCTGAGTGGCTCTGTGTTGCCAGCCGACATCACCTGGAGGCCACTGGGGATGTGGTCAGACTCACCCCGTCTCTTTTGGGGTAAATGTCGCAGCTGAGCATTTGGGAGGCAGGCAGAGTGCTTCTGTAGGTGTGTAATTACAGGAGCCGAGGCAGAGCTCTCTAGGCACCCAGTGTCCAGCAAAAGCAAAGTAAGTGTGTGCTCCTGCAGCAACCAGTGCTACTTCTTTGTTCCAGCTGCAGCTGTCTGCAGTTTGCTGCTGGGTCGGTGATTCTGCTGCACAGCAGCTTGACTCTCCGTGTCTTCTCTGGAAAAAAGCTTTCGTGCTTATTCACGGGGTGGTGAAGGGCAGGATCATGAGAGTTACCCCCCCACACTTTCCAAACTGTCGGGGTAGACTGTGAGTGCTATCCGCAGGACACTGTCAGCGGCTGGTGATGACCCTAACCAGATGAGCTGTTCTCTGCCGGTGGCCATGAGCAGGTGTGAATGTGCCTTCCGGCAGCTGGTTGCCCTACTGGCTGGTGCTGCTGCCTGGCCTGTGGGCCCTGGTACGTGTGGCAGGGAGTGCATTTTGGTAGCTCTGTCGCTGTTTGCCCGAGATCCTTTGCCGTTGGTTGTGTCGCCTCTCCAGCCCCTTTTGAAAGGGCAGAGGCTGTAAAGCATCAGCTGTCATCATGTGTGTTCTTTGTGGTTTCGAAGGGTGGAAACAGAAGGGGTGTCTGTGTCTGCAGGCCAGAATAAATGTGTGACTGCTTGCAGTGATCTACTGGAGCCCACCACAGGTCTTCTCTTGTGCTGGGTTGTTTGGTGCAAGTCAGGTGCTGGCAATGCACAGTAGGGAGGAGGCTGTATGGCAGTCCTGGAGGGAGTAAGGTGATGAGGATCGGGGAAATGGGCAGTGCAAATGATGGAGGAGGAATGTTAGCTTGGAATTCAGAAAGCAGCAGTAACTCAAGATCCCTAGAAGCCGTTGGCTGGCTTGGTTTTGATGCGACCCAGTCAGGTTTTGCTGTGTGCATCCTGCTTTGGCACTGCATCCTTTCCTTTTGGACATGTGCGTGGTCACTGTTATCCGAGGCTCAGTCATGGGACATGGCTTGTTGTCCCTGCACTGTTCAGAGACTAAAGCTGGTACAGAGCGCTGTGTCGTGTTCCTGCTCTTAGCCTGGAGATCCAGGTGCTGGAACTGTGGCAGTGTGACCTGTAGTGTGCAACTACTGTGAGCTCGTCAGAGTTAGCCTTCCTGTACTCCTGGACTGATCAAGATGAAAGGTAAATGCCAAGTGAGGGTGTGTTTGTGTGGAGATGACCCCTGCTGCTCGTGCAAACAGAGCAGAGTGTCTTTGACAGCCCTTGATGTGGCACCAGCATTGGAGAGCTTTGCAAAGCTGAAGTCTGTAGGAACAGGTATGCACTTTGTGTGAGTAGAGACCTCTCGGGCAGCAGGCAGTAGCAGTGCTGCTTAAAAACCTGCTTCTGGAAGGGGTGAAGGGTTCTTCTGTCATTGCTGGTGAGAGAGAGCTTGTTCTTGCAGTGGGGAAACTGTGTGTCCTGTAAGTGTCTCTCTCCATGGAAATGCCTGCATGTGCCTTCTCCCTCCTTTGGGTTGGCTCTTGCCAGTTTGTGTCTGGAAAAGGATCTGAGCCAAATTGTTGAGAAGACAAGAGTGATCCTGTTGGTAAAGAAGATGCTGATGCTTGTGTGACTCTGATTTGTGCTCTATTCCTGGCCTAAGCCTTAGCTCGTCTCCAGCTGATCTTTAGAGCAGGTGCTTGAGGTTTTTCCTTGTCCTGTCTATGATTGTGACACTTGTGACTTGCCGAGACCAAACACCTGGGTTTCTGCTGCTGTGCACAAAGGACCCTTGTGGCAACAGAAGGTACCAGGCAAAGCTGCTCGTCTTGGCTGGGGCTGCTTCTGAAAGTTGGCCCAGGCTTTTCTGAGCAGTTAGTTTCATTCTGTGTCTATTTTAAGCTGTAAATTAGTGCTCTTTTGGAGGGCTCTTCGTGCTTAGCAGAGCAAAGCAGACAGAAATGTTCTCCAACACTGTGAAGAGTGTTGGGGATGGTGTTTCCCCTGCGGCTCTTCTGGAGGCACGTAGGCAGTAAGAGAGCCCAAGGGCTTGGAGTGTGCTCCATGGTGGTTTCCAGCCCACTCTGTGTGTGCCTGTGCCTGTTGTGTGAGAGTGAAGCATTGGTAGTAGGGGGTGTTTGCAATTAGTCTGTGGTCAGAAAACCTCTGTCTGGGAAGCTTGGGAAGAAGAAAGAAAGTGAACCTGTCCTAAGCACATAAGAACACAGGGGCTTGTCAGTATAGAGCAGCCCAGGGTTTCTTCAAATCCTGTGTCAGACTTGTACATGAGTCCCTTAGTGTTTCGTGGTCTCCCAAGAGCTGAGACTTCACAGAGCAGAGCATAAGGACCACGTGTAAGGCCACAGTCGCTTGTAGTCCAAGTGCCAAACCTTCAGAGTATGTTTTTTCCCTGAGAAAGAGGCATCAGAGTTTCATTAATTCACCGTCACCTCGCTTTCCCCCAAGCACTGCCTTCAAGAGCCAGCTTGCTTTCGCACTGAGAGCTTTAAGGGCAGTTGCCATGGAAGAGTTGGCCACGTTTATGGGGCCGTGACAGGCGGCCACAGCTGAAGACAAATATGGAGTTATGCTTCAAGTGTAGGGGGGGGGCCTGAGCCAGAGATCAGCAGCTTCAGAGTGCAGCTGGCCGTGACTCTGAGTCCTGGGGCTCTGACACACGCCCTGGCTATTCAAGCAGGACCCGTAAACTTGGCTCCGACTTGGGCTTTTGTCACTGCAGTTTTGATTTCTTGCTGCTTGTGAAAAGGGAACCATCAGCCTGCCACGGCTGTGGGTTGGCTTCTTAACAGCAAGAGAAAACGCTGCCTGGAAGTCAACAGTTCCTCACTTAGCACCTTGCCTTGGCTGGGCAGGCTGCGTCCCTCTGCTCAGTGCGTGAGAGGACTCGGGTAAAGGTTGGCTGCAGCCCGGGTGGACTTCACAGCGTCACTGACTGTAACCGCTGGATCTGAACTGATCGGTGTGAAAACAGTCAGAGCTGCGGATGCACAAGCTGCCCGAAGGCTGGGTTTGTACACCCACACCTGCTGCACCCCAGCGTGTGGGGAGTTCAGGTAACTCTCAGCACAGCCGGGAGCTTGCACACTCCCCATTTCCCAGGGCTGTAGAAATCCAAGCCACAAGCTCAGTCTGATCTGATGCAGTTTTCCAAAGGGTCATCTTCTCTCTGTAGTGTGAAGACAGGTAAATCGTGGTGTGTACAGCCAGTGCTGTGGAATGGGACTTACCTGGCTCTGAGCAGACATGTGCCTGGAAAGTGTCCTGCTTGCACTCCTCACCCCTGCCAAGAGCCTTCCACTCCACCAGAAAACACAAGAGCAGCATAGTGTGCAGAAGCACCAAAACACTGTCTTTGTGGAGGTTGTTTGTCCAACATTTCATTTCCAGTGGCTTCTGGTTTGCGTTTTCTTAGCAGTAACTCACCCGTCCCCTCAGGCAAGCGAGAATGTCCGAGTTGGGACCTTCTAACCCACATGGGTCGTGTACCATGGAGGGGCTGCCAGCCTGTGTTGGGATGGTCTGATGCAGCTCTGGGTTTCCAGTGGTGATGACCAAGCTGCTGCCAGTAGCGCTTTGCCCTGGATAATGGGAGGCCAGAGCTGCAGCTATTGGGGTGAGATACAGCGGCATTATGGTGCTTCTCTGCTGTGAAAGGGTTCGTGTCTCCATGGCTGGCTGTCCTTCCTCCAGCAGTCCCTCTTGCCTCAGGGGCTGCCAGTGGTAGAACAGGAGGGGTAAACAGGGCAGAGTGCCCTTCAGGGCAGGCAGTAGGAGGCCTGGATTGCCTGGAGAATGTCAGAAGTAGCTTCTGCTGACCAAGCCATGGCTGTTCGTGTCTTCTTCAGTCCATCTTGCTCTTTGAGGTTCTAGCCTGGTCTGTGTTGAACAGCCGCCTCTCTCAGGGCTGTCCCGCGGAGGCACTGTGAAAGCACTGTGTGCGTGTGGTGAAGGGAGAAGACTGACCCTGCTGAATGCCCTGAAGCAGCTCTCCCCACTCTTACCTGCCTTTGGCCGAACAGCCGGCTTTGTCCCCACTCTGGTTTTGGGGTTTCTCTGGGTAAGGGGGCGCGTGCTTGGCAAGAGGCCGCAACCTGTGAGACCCCTGCTGCGTCTGTATCTGACCAGATGTGCCTGCGAATGTGTAAAGACACAGCTCTTCCTCCTCCCCACCCTGGTCAAACAGTGGTCAAGGCCTGCAAGGACCAAGGGCCTCTTGGCACAAGTGCTACACGGGGAAGCTGCAGCAGGCTGTAGATTCCCGTCTGGAGCTCATGCTGTCGGTGGACATGCGACAAAATAGAGAAATAAAGGGAGAGGGTTTGCGTAGTAAGTGGTGGTTCTGGGGGGCTCCCATTTGTCACTGATAACAGTGATAAAGAGCCAGTGTTCTCCAGCTAATTGCACCCAGCGGCTGTGGAACGACAGCTGCTCTCTGCTGCTGACAGAGGTTTGGACCAACGGCTTCATCTCTCGGAGCTCCCTTTGCCTAACACAGTAGGGACCAAAGTCCCCCTCTCTAGGAGCCTGCCTGCCTCAGCATGTGGGGATGGATGTGTGGTGATGGATGGCTGAGGGTGTGAGGTTTTCTGGGTTCTGGGACTTTTTGCGTCCTACATGTTTCTCTGTGGTTTTGAGGGTCTGCGGGTTTCATACGTTGTGTTTCAGACTGTGGGCAGTGCTATGCTGTTGTGTCCTTGTCCCTCAGAGCTGGCTGCAGGAGCAGATGAAGCAACTCTATAAATAGCGCCTGAACCCTTCCATGTCGCACAAACATTGCCCTCTGCTACCTCAGACGTCCTGGGTGCATTCACTTGTCCCCTTTTATGGTTGGGGGGGGAGGTGATTCTCACCTGTTTGGATATTTCCAGTTAGACATGAAAAAAGCTCTATCTATAACAGATGAATCTCTGGTGTAAGAGAAGCCTCGAGTGGGTCTTAAGCCGGTCAGTATCGATCCGTTTCACATTACAGTTCGCAGCATTAACCCCGGGAAGCATGAGCTGGGTCGCTGTGTGCTCGGGGTTTATCCGCAAGTGACGGCAACGGAATCGAGGCGATGACCCACTCAGAACGACATGTGCAGTCTGTGCTCCCCATCCGCAGGGCTGGTTCCAGCTGAACGCTTGATTGCCTCTAGGGAAAATAAATTGTGATGTGAATGGCCAGAAGTTTGATCGCTGTGTTTGTACAACAACCACTGCTCCAAAGTGGCACTTGTGGGAAGGTCGGAAATAAAGTGTCTGGTTGATTTTAGCACCCGAAAAACTCCAAAATGACCTGACCAATGCCAGGCATGGCGAAGCAAACTGCTATCAAAACCAAAGTTGGAGTGGACCCCTGTGAATACGGGACCCTCTCTGGCAAAGGGGAGCAGCAGCCTGGAACAGCAAAGTTTCCCTCTCTGTTTTGGAGGGACGTAGCAGCAGTCAGTGAGCGACTCTCTGCTCATCCCTCGTGCAGAGAAACAAGCATTTACATTATTGCTGGGCTGTCTCCTGAAGTGGTTTAATGATGTCTCTGGTGGATGGAAAATGTCAGGGGGTGACTTTGTTGTGCATGCGGGTGACGAAACAGCAGCTCCCAAGTTGTTATTTGTGCTGGCAGCAGAAACATAAATTGTTGAGATGTGAGTGGCTGCGCTGGGGATAAACCTAGCAACGCATTTCTGGTTGCCAGTCAACATTTCCTCCCCCCCCCCACTGTGACTTGTGATGTAATGGTACCCCGCTGCAGAGGAACCCTCTGCGTGCCCGGTCTGCAGTGGGGTGCGATGTCAGTGTGTGCAGGCTACTGACAGAGCTGCTTTGCACAAGTTACTGCAGCCATTAGGGCTGCTGGAGTAAGAGTGCTGGCTGCTAGCATTAAGTACTCTTCCCCTGTGACTCCCAAAGAGACAGAAGTTGACTACTAGTCAGGCTGTCCTGCTCTCTAGACCGGGTTCATGCTGATGCAAATGAAATGGGAGCTGGGAGGTTTGGGTGCAGCTGCACAGTGGAACCAGCCAGCAGGATCACAGCAAGTGCTGTGCCTGCAGGATTGTCCAGGCTCTGCCCAGGTTTCATCGTTCTACATTGACCTAAACCCTTCTGTTCCTCTTCTTGTCATCCAGAGGTGACACCAAATGTGTGGATGAGAGCCCGTGTGTCATATGCATCGCTTTCTCTGGCCCACACACTCTCTAATCCAGGGCAGTGCAAGCAGGAGCTAACTTGCTCTTCTGTTTCCCTTGTGGGGGGCTGCTGCTGTAGCCCATGTATCACAACATCACTAATCTTTGAAGGGTTTTGACCCCTCTGTATTGATGAGAACAGATTCTACTGGGCAACAGTTTGCTAGGACTCACGAACCTGCTGGTTTGGCCTTGGGGAGGAGGGTAACAGTGAAATGGCACTTTTGCATCCAGCTGAAATGTGCCCAGTGTGGCAGGCAGTTCTGCTGTGCAAACATCTTAAAGAGCCCGGAATTGCTGGCTGTTTAAGTGGGCTTCTGCAGCCACAGAGGATTGGACTTGTAAGTTAGGTACTGGAGAAGGGGAGCTGCTGCTGTGGAGTGGGAGCAGCTGAACAACTTGTTTCTGGAGTCTGTCTGCACTCACAGTTATCCAGCATAATAAAACCGACCCAAAGTGGACATTCAGTGCTCCAGAGCTTCTCTCTTGTGCAGTTTTGTTTTCAGGTGAACAGAGAGGCTCTACTACCCCTCCTGTGGGATCTCTTGGTTTCAGTGAAGTTGGCTGTTCACAGGAGCAAGGGCAGGGTTTCACCTCATAGCTCTCACAGCTGTAAGAGAATAAACTTAGCAATGACCTAAGGGCTGTCTAGAGCTACTGACTTCATGCTCAGCTTCCCACTGGCTTGTGTGCTGTTCTTTCAAAGGCACAGGAAGCACCTCGTGTTCCTGTCCAGGTTCTGTACATCAGCTTTTGAAAGGCAACTAGTAAAAATGCCAGGCATGGCGGAGTGACACCAGGCTTTGCTTTGGCTCGGGTGAGGGAATGTGAACCCTGCCAGGGTGACCCTCTGCCTGCTTCAGGCTACAGATCATTACCCTGAAGTGCTTGTGCACTGGTCTTCCTGCCTCGGTGGGGTTTCAGGGCTTTTCTTGTTTGAAGAAGCCCTTGCCCTAACAACAAGTGGGTGGCTCACAGCTTGGTGAGCAGTGGAAGCCACTGGTCTGCCGGGTGTTTCCGTAGGGCTGCTCTGTTCGTGCTCAGTGTTTGTCTGTAACGGAGCACAGCTCCACAATCCCACAGACTCGTGGGAACTGATGGTGGCTCCCTGTGGTCTACCAGCACACCCCCTGTGCCGGGGCATTGCAAGAAAGCCCTGGCACGCTGTGTCTCCTGTCAGGGGCTACTAAACAGCCTTCTAGAAAGGGCCACCACAAGAGTCAAGCACTGGAATGAGTTTGTGGTGATCTCTTCCTAGACATTAAGCGGGTTAGCCTCTGATTCCCCAGCTCTCTTTCCTGTGGTCTTAAGGAAGCTCTGCCTAGTCCTCTGGTATCTCCCTCATGAATTTGTAGGGAAGTAGACAAGGGTTGCACAAGGAAGCTCAAAGAATCCTTCACTCTGTTCCTTAATCGTAGGTGTAAGCGGTGTGTACTTGGTGCTGGGGAAAACCTCTGCGCAGGGCAGGCGCCAGCCTTGTTTGTGCCATCGCTTGGGCTGCACACACTTTGAAGAATGGCAGGGAAGCAGTTACGTACTCCAAGCAAAATTTATTAGAAGTCTATCCAAGAAAAAACCACAGAGACCTTTTGCTTGTAGGAATTCAAAGTCAGTGACCTGAAAGCCAGGTAGAAAAACCTGTGCTGTTCTAAAATCAGATACAGAGTAGAAACAGTACTTTTTAAATACCACAGGCAACAGAGAGTGAAGTCATCAATCATAAACGGCATCAAAGATAGGTGTTAATCTCACAGCAAAGCTACATGCAGATCTAGGTCAAACCCGAAAGCCTTTGCCATGAACTCTGCGGTAATAAAGGTGCACTGCACAAAGATGTCTCTTTGTCTTTCTCCGAGCGACATCTCTCAGTAACAAAGACGTCTGTACATTTAGATTTGGCTGGAAAACCATCTTTTACTTGCTAAAACGGTGCATAAAATGGTGTTGTACAGAGCTGTGCTCAGCAGCTGTGCTTCCTGCGAACAGAGCAGGAGAAGAGGGCTGCATCAGGACGCTCTGGCTGTCAGGAGGGAGCACATAAGGAGCCTGATTTTTTTACGATCAGCAGCCCAATGGCTCTGTACAGGAAAGCAAACAGAATGTACATACAAAGTGCTACAGGGACTACGTGCGCTGAGAATTCCAATCCCTCATCCGCGAGAAATGCAGCAGAAGCTTTGCCAGCAGTAAGGTGCTGAGGAAACCCACTCCGCATCGTCGTTAGAGGCTAGAGTTACTAAGGCCAGGGTCATCGTCATCCTCTGCCTGGATTTCACTGCTGTTCACGCTCACGGAAAGCGTCTCTTCATCCAGGAAAGAAAGGAGGAGAAACCCACCTCTGAAAGGTATCAGTTTCACTGCTTGTTGTGACTTCTCATTCCACACTAAACTGCAAAGAGGAGGGTGTGCCTGGGGGTTGGTCGTGCACGTACATGGCTAGAGAGAGTGGTGTGAGGTGAGGCAGTATGTGGGGCTTGTGGCTGCTCCTCAGGTGGCCGCATTAGGGGCAAGTCCAACACCCACAGCCCTTTGCACTAACACTGATTACTTCCTCCTCCTTAAAACCCCTGATATGTGAAAACACTAGGCTCCCAAAGTTTGTGTTCTTCACTATCGCAGTGATTGGATTCCCACCACCGAATAGCAGACATCAGTAGCAGGTTAGCATAGTCTCCTCCTCGACAAACCCTCGTTCCTCAGGGATTGTGCCCCTTGCACTGCTGACCTTGCAAGAGCAGCCACTACAGCTTTATTAGGGAGTCGAGACAGGCTCAGCTGACCCTGCTGCACCTCTCTGGAACGCTTGCAACGCCTCTGTTAGTCACTGTGCTTGCTCGAGATTTGACACTTACTGTGCACGTTACAACAGACCAGCGCAGGCAAGAATCTGGGTTGTGTTTGTCACACAGCGTAAACCAGTACAACAGGCAAAGTGAGCGACAAGTGCTGCCAAGCTAGTGAGCGTGTGGGAGCTTGAATGGCCCTCTGCTGGGTTCTTTAGTGGTACCCAGCAACTTCCCCCTTGGTTCCCCACTCGATGGAGAACCCCGTCGGGCTGCAGGATGGTGCCACAGGGGTCCAAACTGAGAACAGCTTCTCCCCATCCGCACCTTCCCACAGCAGTTCTCCCGCGCGCCTGGCATCATCCCTGCCTCCTCCCTACAGCAGTTCTTCCGCGTGCCTGGCATCGGGCTTTTCCTACTGTGTTTCAAGCGAAAGGAGGGTTTAACTGCTGAAACAGTTCCTCTTGCTTCAGAAGAGCTCAGGTTATTCGCCCCGTGGCCATTGCTGTGATACTGGTGGGATGGTCTGGCGTGTGGGATGGGGTGAGGATGAGCTAGATGGCCTCTAGTGGAGACTGCAAGCAAGAGAACAGAAGGCCAGCAGAGCGTGTGTCCTGGCAGCTCTATGCGGATGTGTTGGAGAGATGCAGCACAAATGAGTAGGAAAAACCCATTCACAGCCTCTTGACATAGTTTCCAGGGAAAGTACCAAAGAATTTGGTTCTTCTGGAGGTTCCTGAAATGAGAAGCAATAGATGAACGGTGGGAATAACAGCAGATAGTCACAGTGCTGACGTGGCTCTGGAATTCTGCATTTGCTGTGGCACAGACAGACTTTGGGGTTTCTCCCGAGAAAGCCAGTCTCGGCTCTATATGCTGAACACCACAAGCAGCTTGTTTAGAAGCCAACACCAAGCAAAGAGGGCAGGAAAAAGAATTCCAGAGGCAAGGGAATTCCAACGTACCCACGAACCAGCCGTCATCACACTTCTCCATCACATCAACGATGTCTCCCTCTCTGAGCTCCAATTCATCTTCGTTCCTAGGAGTATAGTTATATAGAGCCTGAAACCTTAAATAGGACAAATGAGGCATTTTAAAAAGAGGTCTGAGTTCTCTGCCTTTGCTGAAGTAAAGGAGCTGCTTTCAGCATGAACTGCTAAGTGACAAACACAGGGGAAAGGGCTTTGTTTTGCTGGGTGGGCTCCAGGGCTAGACATTGACTACAGTGAACAAGCAAACTTATCAGACCAGTAACTCTTCCGGCAAGACGTCAAAGTCTATATTTAAATCACACTAGCAAAATGGAAAGGGGCAGCTTATTTAAACAGTTAGCTCTGGTAATTAATGAGGCAGGAGAAGGAACTACTCAGGCAAAAACCAAAGTGACAGTAACCTCTTCTGTTCTGCTTATCACTGCTCCAGGAAAGCAGAACCCCGATAATGTTCAAACCAGACTAAAGGCAGCTTCCAGAGGTATGAATGTTGCAGATGCAGTGTGTCATGACCAGGATTCAGGCCAGCAGCTTCCTCAGACACAGCCCCAGGAGTTAGCACTCTTTGTACTTGAAAAACCTAATCTCAGTCTTTTCTAGACAACACACCTCAGTCACTCCTTTTGTAGTCCCCCGCTCCTCTGCGCTCACCCAAGACTGCCTTCAACGCGGAGCCTCCACTACCGAGTGCTCACTGAATCCGTCTCCGAGACAAAGGCTGTTTGGTTCGTTGTGCAAACGGACAGTCTTGGGCTGCTCCTTACTAAGTGTGTCCGGTGCGGTTTAGAGCCCTTCCTTCCCAAGCAGAGGCGGGCTCTTGGTGTGCTCTGCTCTGCACAACTCGCGTGTCCACTGTCCACAGAATCACTGAACATTCTGGGCTGGAAGGGACCTTCACAGGCCACCTAGTCCAGGCCCCTTGAGGTAAGCAGATCAGGTTGCCCAGAGTGTCACCTCACCTGACTTTGAATGTCTCTGGGTTGGGGCCTCCACCACTTTGTGAGGCAAAGCCATCCTGGTGTCCCCACCCTCCCTGTAAAGCATTTCTTCCCAGTGCCCAATCTCAACCTACCCTCTTGCACTGTACAGTCATCGCCCCTTGTCCTGTCACAAGAGGCCCTGCTAAAAGGTCCCTTGCTAGCTTGCTTGTGGGTTTCCCTTCAAGTAGTGAGAAGGTCTCTGTGGAGCTTTCTTTCCTGCAGGCCAGGCAAGCCCAGCTCTTGCAGTCTGGCCTCGCCTCGCAGGGGAGGTGTTCTATCCTTCCGATCGCCGTTGTGGCCCTCCTCTGGACCCACTTGTGCTGAGGACACCAGAACTGGACACAGCTCTCTGGGCAAGGTCTTCGCTGTCTATTACCTGTGGTTAGGTGTTTGCTAGCAGTTTTAACCCCTCTCCTCTCTTTTGCCGTGCAAGTGGCCAACAGCTACACTTAGAGACATCTGCAGATGCTAAGACTCAGTTGCACTTGGGAAGATGAATCTGTGGGGGCACACTCCAAGGTGGTCTTGGTGCTACAGGAAGAATGGCTACTGGTTGCCATGACCACCAAAGCAGGACTCGAGTGCGAGTCTGGGAGGGTATAAAAACCAGGAAACAATCTCTTGCACTGCACCTACTAGGAGTCGGCACTGGAACAGCCTCTCGAGCTCTACCGTAAGGGCTTACGTTGCGCAAACTGGGCTCTTCCTCCGTTTCCAGAGAGGCTTCCTTGTATCTGACTTTTAACTTCCACACATAACTGCCCAAAAAGTGAGAGCCCGTGACCAACATCATCAAGTCAATTCTGAATCTGTTCACCCCCGGAGCAGTTTCTGAGGGATTTGTGAGGAGGCAGTAAAGCAGATGAGGTGGTGACCCAATGTTCAGGCTTTAACTGGCCTTCCGCTGAGATGGCAACACAGTTATTTGCACAAAACCATATCTTGTGAGCACAAGCATTGCAGGTCTGTGGGCTGGCACATCCGTCTGCCTTTGAGGGAGATTAAACAACTAGGGCTCTGCCTTCTGGGACCTTCTTGGCCCTGCTCCTGCATCATGTGGGTGTGAGTAACTTTGTGCAATCTCTTTGTGCTTGTACTTGGTAGCCAACAAATCGTTGGGTAATATGCTGGCTGTTGCTGAGACCTTAGCTTTGGGTCTAGTAGAGAAGGAGGAAAATACTTACGGTTCCCCCCCACCGTGAGTGTTTTCATGAGCAAGCACAGGGCACTGTGGCTGAAATGAAATGATCTGAAATGTAATAAAGTTCTATAGTCCGAGGCCCACCCAGTTGGACAGGGGCATGATACCCAACTGCTGGAGAGTTTGTAACCTGTCTGCAGAGAACACCACCCCCTCCACCCCACTCTCCAGCTCCCAGCAGGGCCATGGCAAGCAGCAGCGTCTTTGGGGGACACAGTAAAAACCAAACAAAGCTGTCAACGTTATTGCCAGTCCCACTCTACTGACAGTACAGATGGAAGCGGGCACAGAACCCGGCTGGGTCTGCACTGGGAAACCAGATGCAGCTAATGAGCATCAGGCAGTGCTGGGCTGAAGGGAATTTTTAGATGAATAAAATCTCCTAAACGTGAGGGCTGAGCTTAGAGGAGTCCTAGACAGGCAACAGACTGGTTGATGTCACAGACACACGGAGCGGTATCGGCAGGCAGAGCATGCTAGGGTTTCGCGACCGCGGTCTCGTCTCAGGGGGAGCACAAAGCCATGCAGGCTGCTGGGAGGCACAGAGCACAGAGAGTTTCGAAAGACGCTTGTAGCTGTGTGAAAGGAACCACTGTTTTGCTTCCGAGGAGAAAGCATTTTGTATTCCCAGTGCAGAGCTTTCTGAAAGGAGCTGCCTTCTACAGGAACCAGACCCTGCTTAGAGAGATGCTGATTTGTACCCGGTAGTAGTGCGTGTCTGGGGCCAGAGAGCAGCTGCACGGGAGAGCTCTTGATGTGAGCAGTGCTCATGTTCTCTGCTGACTGAGCCACATGCAGCTCACAGGCTTATTTTCTTTCATGAGCTGAGTAAACTGCAACCTGATCTTGAAGCCATGGGCTTTGTCTTGTTGCTCCAAGGTTCTCTCTTCCCCAGGTCTGGCTGTTTCAGCTCTCCATGCTTCAGTTTGCTCTTGAAGATGGCCAGTCCTGGTGGACAACTTGCAGTCCAATGAGAACAATTGAAAGGGAAAAGGCACTGTGCTTGCTTGCTTTTCCCACTCCCAGCATCTCCAGATGAAAAGGAAGTAATTAAATCTCTTTTCATCATGCTGCCATCACAGGTACGTGCAGAAGGCACCGTGAACAGCCTGTGTTTTGCTTTCTGCTGGTAGAGTCTAACTTTTCCAAGGTGTGTAGAGATGCCTGCAGGCAGCCTGCAGAACACTTATTTCTTTGGGTGGCAGCTGGGTGGGTAGGAGTTTGAGACGTTCAACACCAGTGGTGTGTCCTCTTGGAGTCGCCCTCATGTAACTCTTCTGCCAGTGCACGAGACAGATCTTGTCACCAGGGTATCCAAGAATAAGGACAGCAAACTAGACATTTCAGCTGTCGGTAAACCCCCTTCAACAGTTTAAAAGTCGTGTAGGTCTGGAGCCTGGGGACGAGGTTTAGCAGGGCTTGGGACAGGTGGGTTAATGGACACGATGATCTTGAAGGGCTTTCCCCGACCTAAACAGTTCTGTGATTCTGTGAATGAAATCTGTGGCACTGAAGACAGGTTGCTTCTCATGAAGCCCCTCTGAGGTTAATGCACACGGGAAATCTTTGGTTGCAAATTGAAATTGGTTCAAATTTTAAGCAGCACCAGAAGCCTGATGGTAGAAAGTCAGCAGCAACAGCATGGAAAGGGCTCATGCACTTGTTAAGGGCTAAATGTTAAGAAACCAAAGCAAAGGATCATTTAGTCCTTAAGATGAAAGTAAAATGTGGTCTCTGCGTTCTCGTTCTCAGTTTGAGCTGGTTTTGCGTGTGCTCATCCGTTTGTGTGTGCTTGACTTGTTTGTCACCACTGAATCCCCTTGCTGAGCAAATCATATGTGAACACTAAGCAATGTGTCGGGGTCGTGTCACTGGTGTAGGGAAAGGCTGAAGAGCGGGACAGGCTGGAACCAGGACAAAGAGGACAGTCTGGAAGGAGCACAGTGCAACAAAGAACCATAGAATCACTGGGGATTGGAAGGGACCTTGAGAGATCATCTAGTCCCGCAGCAAAGCACTTGGAGAAGGACAACCTGGAGTCTGAGCCAAGAACTCAGCAGGCAGACGGGCAGTGAGATGGACATTTCTGTCCCCCAGAAGCTGTAACTGCGATCAAGTAGAAACACTCCCAAAGAGGCCAGTGACTTAGGAAAAAACAGGCTAAACCTAAGGAACTTGGAGCCCTTATGCGGGTAGCACTGGAAATACTGCGCAGGACTGCGGAGACACAACACACTAATGGATCGCTGAAGAATGGATGGCACGCGCAGCCCTGTTGGCATCTCTCAGCCACAGCAGCACAGCACAGGAGGGTCACACTGCAGCCGGACAGCGCTGAGACACTCTGCAAAAGCAAAACGCTGGCAGACTGGGCACCAGCTTCCTCAGCTGTGGCAGTGCTGTCACTGCACACCAGGCACCCAGTACCATACCCTGTGGCCTCTGACAGGTGAGCTGCAGCATCTCGTAGACATCGCTGGGCTACGAGGAGGTTTGCCCATTACAGGCGTCTCTCTCTTTAACTCAGCCTAGAGAAACCACAAAGACTGTCAAGCAAGCGCACAGCAGCACAGCGCTGCGGGGCCATCGTTGCTTCACTCTTGCGTGCGAGCCAGGCTGTTCTGGTAACAAAAAGCAGCCACAAGGCTACCGTGAGAGTACGGGACCTTCCCTGGTGCCACTCTGCCTGTTTATCCCAAGGGTTAGCTGCTCTGGCACAGGCCCTTGAGTT
The DNA here is from genome assembly GCA_013400115.1 of Rhinopomastus cyanomelas. Taxonomy (NCBI): domain Eukaryota; kingdom Metazoa; phylum Chordata; class Aves; order Bucerotiformes; family Rhinopomastidae; genus Rhinopomastus; species Rhinopomastus cyanomelas. The sequence continues at coordinate 326,553 of VXBP01008824.1, forward strand.
CAGTCACGAGCAGAGGCTGCCGCTGGAGCTGAGCGAGCACAGTTCTGCGCAGCTATCACAAGCAGCTCTGTTAGTGCAGCAAAGCCCGGCAGCGCAGAGCAGAGCTGCTGTCTGAGAAGCACCAGTGGTGAATGCAGTCCCTTGCTGTGAACCACCTAGGCCTTACATGTGCATCTAGACAGCAGGTAAATGCTTGATGGGAAGCACCTAACAAACCTGGGATGTTTCCTTTTTCAGCTAAATACCTGTCAGAATGCAGCGCCTGAGGGGGCCGTGCAGCAGACTGAACTCTCAGGGGCAGGGGTGAGCCAGAGGGAACATGAGCGGAGCAGAGCGCTGACACTGCTGTGTCTGGCTGCCAGCAGAAATGGGCAAGACACAGGAACAGCCCTCTCTTAGGAGCTGCAAGGGTGAGTAGCAAATGGAAAAAGCCTGTGAGGGAGTCCACGGAGGCAGGGACTCATCCACGTTTCTCCTTGGTTAGTGTCTTCCTTGCGGAGGACACATCCCTTCCACTGACACAAGCCAAGCAATCCTTTGCACCCTGAGTGCCTTGTATTCTGCTGCCGTCCCCCGTCACGTGTTAGGGCTGAGCCCCACTCCAGTGTGGGCGCGTGTGTGCGTTCGCACTGACATGTGGCTGTGTTTCTGCACCAGCAAGCAGCACGATAGCAGCAGTGTCCGGCTTCCAGAGCTCTCTGGAGCAGCCTCCCTTTGCTTGTGCTGTTTGATTCTGGGCAACGTCTCCGCTGTTTCTGCTGTGGCGGCTACCAGTGGACTTTAGTCCTAGTCAACAGGCACGAAAGAGGACAGGAGCTACTCCCTTCTCAAGTCCAGCCTGCAGGTTAAACAGCAGAGATGGTGACGGCCATCACCTGGCTACACATACGTTAATCCCACTCTCCAGCCCAGCAGTGGAGCCAGTGCGGACTGCTGGAAAAAGTTTGCTGAACCCCTGGGAGACAAGAAGTCTCTGGTGTCTTGGAAATACGTTACAAAGAGTCCTTAGGCTGCAGGAGGGTGTCCGGTACCATACCAACGTGCATCGCTTGCATGTCATTTTGAGAAGGCCTAACTTAGCTCCTCATGTGTTTGTTATTGACTGTTAGTAAAGGAAGCAATACATCTGGAAAGGGGTTAGTCCTGCGGTTACTTAGCAGAGGTTAGTGTTTGTAGCAATCCACACGCCAGGGGGGCCGTTACCTTTAGGTCTGGGGACTTTTTCTCCTGGTGATGTAAAGGTTTAGAAAGGAGAGTAGGCGAGAAGGAAGCAGTAGACAGGGATGTTGTAGGAACAGAACGAGAAGTTGGTGCCTTGGCAGAGTGAAATGGAAAAATTAGAAAGCTGGAAGGGAGGATCTGGGTCTCCTGATGTTCCCATAAAAGCAGAGCTTGCTTTAGTGTTTAAGAAAACAGGACAAGTGGCTGTGCCAAACGCTCCGTAAGGAGTCATGTCGCTAACTCGGCCAGGAGTGTGATGCTGATTTTAGTGTCACTCAGTTCACTTCGCTGGGACTCAGAGTAGCTTCCCAGGGATCGTGCCTCTCTGCTTAGTTTCCCTGCTGCTGCTTCCCTGAGCTGCCTAGTTTTGCAGGCCGAGACAGGCAGAGGCAGCAATCAAAGCCTTCCTAATGAACTCTGCACTTGTCTAACAACCCTGTCCCAAGCCTCCGCTGTACAGGTCTGTCTGTGCCAGCCAGACCCCGGTGCTGGACAGAGGGAAAACATCTCTGTAGAATGTTGCTCAGAAGCCACAGAAACTGGGGGGTGCCACTGGGGGGTGCCACTGTGGCAGCTAATGGCTGGCTCATGGTTGGAAGCATTCAGGGTTGTGCTGGAGAGGGCTTTAGGGTGAAGTGTGATGGAGCACCGTCTGCTCCATTACTCTCAGCCGCATTCTTGTGCCAGTCTGCTACAAATACAGCAGCTGGCGAGGTAGCTGGAGAAGCACAACCCCGAGTCTCCTCAGGAGGCACATCTCTCTCCAGGCTCTCAACAGCATCTCTGACTCCAAAAGGGTGGCACACCAGGGGCCAGTGAGCTTTTTGCATCAGCAGCTCAATGGCAGTTAGTTAACACTGGGAAGCAGCAGAGTTGATGCACTACGGCGCTTACAGTGGGAGGGCTGCCCCGGTGGTGGGACTGGCCCCTGCCGCTGCCTGAGGCAGTCGTACAAAGCTGTGCCCGTGCACAGCACCGACACGTGAGTACGGGCAGGGGCAGCCAATGGTTGTACTGAGCAAAGTCCCTGTCTGAGCAGAGGCCAGGGTTTTTGGAAATTAAAATACCTTCTCAATATCTGGTGACCTGTGTCCTTCAGAGCACACCGTGGGCTCTCCTCCACTTGCTGTGGGGAATTCTAAAGTGTCCTGTTCCACATCCTCCTCAATATAGAGTCTGGTCAGCTCTTCTGCTGTGTCTTGTGCTCCTCTGGAGAAACCCGATTCCTGCGGCTTTGCCTGATGCTCCATGTTAATGGACAGATCTGCCCAACACATGTCCTCTTTGCTTTCAGTGACTGCAGCTAGCGCCCTGGAGACAAAATCACCCTTGTGTGGCACAGGGCAGTTACAGAGAGCGCCCGGGTGTTCACCTTCCCGTGGAGTAGCTGCCAAGGCTTCAGTAGCTGAGGAGCCAGGTAGACCTGTCAAGCCTTTGTCTTTTCCTGCTTTAGTGTTGTTGCTGGGATGCTGAAATGCTGTGTCGTGAGATGAGGTGGACAAAGGCGAGACAGATGTAGACACAAGAAAGGACAGAGGAAGAGCTGCAGGAGAACTGAGAGACACTTCTGTACTTGGAGTGAAGTGACCATCCTTAACTTGGTAAGTACTAGTGTCTGGGGAGACGGCTACAGGCTGGGATGTTAAAGCCAAAGAGTTGAGTTCTTCTAAGTCACAAAGGAAACTGTCAAGACATGGTGGAACAGGCAAGATGCTCATGCTTGAAGGTGAAATCCCATCAGTCCTTGACAACCAGTCGCTAGTGGCAGCCTGGAGAATCTTTTGATCAGTGTGCGACCAAGAGGAGGAAAGGTGTCTGGGAAGTAGGGACAGGGCTTGGGAAGGCAACTTCAAAAATAAGAAAAAGATAGGAGTTTCAATAGATCAGCATGACAGAGAACCAGGAGAGGAGTGGCTGGGCAAGAAAGCTGTCTGTGCCATCATCTAGACTCTAGGGTGTCAGTTCGGGGAGTGCATGTGCCTGGAATCATTACTGCGTGAATTGGGTCAGCAGGACAGCCATGTGAAAGGTGGAGCTGCATCAGGTTCCAGCTCGGGGCTTAAATGTCACCCGTTAACACAGGTGTCGAGCGTCGCACTCATGAGGACAACCTGCATTTGATCTGCTCAAGTTATGTCACTTGTGGTGCTCTGCGAGTGACCCCGTCACAAGTCATTAAGTCATACAATTAATAATAATGGCAGTTTCCCGCACCTCCAGTGGTGCACTTGAGGTGCCGGCAAGTGCTTCTTCTGCACCATCGCGGCTGAGGTCCCCAGGAGCTGTTTAAGAAACATCCTTTCTTAAACACATGGCACACTTTGACTGTGGCAGGAGCAGCTACAGGCCACACTTCTCTGCAGCCTCCTACCAGCGCAGCGGCAGTAACCGTGGCGGAAGTGCATTCGATTCTGACCAAATTGAGGCAGTCAAACAGACCTTTGAATGAGTGACAGCACAGGGTACAGTAGAATGTTTGGCATGGGGGTGATAGCATCGCTTGACATATCTGTCTGATATGAGAAACGTCCTTGTGTGAGAACGAGAAATGGGGGGCTCACACGTACACAGCCTCGGTAGACATCCATTGCTTCAGTACGTACTGAAAATGCATTTGTGTTACTGTTGATCCTCACCAAGGACTTTGCTGTTGCTAGAGTTACCCAGAATAATTAGACAGCCATCTCTAAGTTATCTGGGAAGTATTGCTCTAGAACAGGAAAACTGAGTTCCCAATGCTAAATTCACATCATAGAACAGGTGGGTTCAGTCACTTACCTTGGGTTTTGTTGAAGCAAGCAAACAGCTTTAGTTTACAGTTAGAAATAACCTTTGTTACAGAGTCTTCAGTGCCAGAGTGAACAGAACAGACCTACACGCTGCGGCCCCAAGACACAGGGTCGGGCTGTTCCAAGCACCACTTGGAACATCTCGAGGGCTCTAACCTGTGGCTTTAAGCTCAGTAAATGCTGCTGGGGAGACACGGCCCTTTTTTGTTCCCTACAGCTAGAGATCTAGATGATCTCAGCCAAGGTAAGGGGAGCAAAGCCTGCTCCTGGCTGCCGTGCCTATTTATTTGCTTGCTCTTAGGCCAGAGAAGTTCAGTGCAATTGCTCCAGCAACAAGGAGTGCTCTGTGTGAACAGAACTCCAAAGGAACAGGAGAGAGCTGTTGGGAACAGCGGTAGCTCAGACTGTCTTCAGGACTGTGTGTTCCTCCTAGGAAGCCAGGAACAAGATGCCTTCTTACACGGCCTTGCTATTTCTGAAAACAGTTGAACGAGAGAGTGGAAGTGCTGGTGGCCGGTGAGACACACACCTGGCTACTCCAACACTTCACTAACAAGTTAGTGCTGTGGTTCTAAAGCAACTGCATTCGAGTCACTGCATCAAGTGTGTGTGGGGGTAGGAAAGAAAAGACAAGGCCACTCGAGGCGTGAGAGCAAAGGAAACAGTCCTTACCTTAGTTGAACTTAAATGTTGTAGTCTGTCACTAGAGTAGCTTTGGGGTGTTGGAGGATCCGGGTAGTCGTCAACACTTTTTGATGGGTTCTTTTTGACGACTTCTACATAGGAAACAGGGAAGATGCCTTGTCTGCTGGTGCCCGGTATTTTACCTTCATACCAGTTCTGATCAACTCGCTTAAGCAGAATTACTCTGTCTCCCTGCAAGGCAGTATGGAAACGAGTTACCAGCAGATCTGTCGTAAGATGCATCTTTGATTAGCAGAGTTTTTCAGTGCATAAGGAAGATACTGCAGTGGTAACAGTCTGGGGTCTTACAAACTTCAGAAAGTAAACAGCTTTAGCTCCTGTGCAATGACCTGTAACCACCAGGATGTGCACAGCAGGATAAGAATGTCAGCAAAGCTGCTCTGGGTGTCACTAAAAGAAACCTTTGCAAAAGCTGCTGCATCTACAAAACTGTCAGGATCTTTTCTTCTGTCTCTTGTTTCCTGTATTTCTCTTTATCCTGTGTTGAACACCTGACTGTGATGACTGTGAGGGCAGGAAATAGCTGTTAAGGAAAGGGATGCTTAACTAGAGGGAAACCTAGAAACTTACAGAACATCAGGGATCAGAAGGGACCTCAAAATCTCAGCTGGTCCAATCCCCACACCACAGCAGGATCCCCTAGATCCTGTTGCATGGGAACATGCCCAGGTGGGTTTGAAATGTCTCCAGAGAAGGAGACTCCACAACCTCCCTGGGCAGTCCCTGCCAGGGCTCTGGCACCCTCACTGGGTCCTTCTCACATTGATGGGGAACCTGCTCTGTTCCAGCTCACACCCAGTGCCCATTGTCCTATCACTGGGTGCCCCTGAGCAGAGGCTCCATCCTCCTGTCACTCACCCTTCACGTACTGATCAACATTAATGGGGTCACCCTCAGGCTCCTTTTTCCCAGCTCAAGGGACCCAGCTCCCTCAGCCTTTCCTCAGCAGAGAGATGCTCCCCTCCCTTCATCATCTCTATGGCTCTGCACTGGCCTCTCTCCAGCAGCTCTGTGTCCTTCTGGAACTGAGGGGCCCAGAACTGGACACAATACTCCAGCTATGGTCTCACCTCTCTGGGGTATCGGTGGGGGGAGAGCCTCTCTTAATCTGCTAACCACCCCTTTTCTGATCCACCCCTGGGTGACGCTGGCCTTCTTGGCTGCCAGGGCCTATTGCTGGCTCCCAGTCATCCTACTGGCCACCAGGTCCCTTATGTAGGTGGGCAGTTAGCTAGCAGATGTTGCGTACAGTGATCTACCACAATCCAGTTTCCTTGTGCAACCTGTTTTAAACTAGCTGTGCCGGACTGCAAGCGAATAACCTCCTGTTACTGGCTTCCTGCCACTCCATGGCTCAGCTGGCACCTCTGTGCCCACTCTGTGCTGCAGCAGCTGCTGAAGCAGGACTGCAGGGGAATTCTGAGTGGTACCTTTCGAAGTGACAGCTCCACATTGGTATCTGCACTGAAGTTGTATTTGGCAATGGCTTCTCCTATCTCTCCAACCTGTGCAGGAGGAGGTGGCCTGGCAGGCTGTGCTTTTTCTGGGGGAGAAAGTTTCTGCGGAAACAGGAAAAAAATACAGCCTGTCGTCACTCTGAGGCAGTTTAGAGACTTATTGCCCAAACTAATGCCAGGAACAAAAGCAGAGAACAAACCTCGACATAAGAAATCGGGAAGATTCCAACTCTTCCATGGTGCTCGCCCTCATACCAGTTCTGGTCAATTTTCCTGAGGATATAGACAGTCTCTCCTTTCTTAAAGGACAGCTCTCTGCAACAAATGCGTTTAGGTCACTATTTACAGTTGCACATCCAACCCTTCTACCTGCACACTCTGAGGTCTTTACAGCTTGGAGCTGGAAGAGAAGGTGGCGACTAATCCTTTGAGTTAAAAACATCCCAGCTGTGGTACTCATCGGTGGCTGGCGCCACGTACAGTGGAGGGACCTGCATCCAGGAATCCCAGCTACTGGCCACACGAGTGACTCCCAGGTACACTGTGATCCCGATGAATTGTTGCTACTTGTCACCAGAGCACTTAGGATGGGCTCTGCTTGCAAGTCCGTGGTTGCATTTGGGACAGACACCTGAGGCGTATCTGGGTCCCTCAAGATCCGCAGGGAGAACTGCAGACACCACCTCATGTCTCTGCAGCCTATCGCTGCCTCTTCCAGGAGCGCAGCTCGGCCAGCCTGAGCTCTAGTCATTCGTCTTTAAAGACAGCTCTTCAGAAGTGGGAGGAGCATGGGCTGCTGTTGGCACACTGCTGGCACATGGGGCCTCTTACATGCCCGGTCTGGGTATCAGAAAAGGGAATGAGCCAAACTGTGGGGAGTGTGTGCAGGGGCTGGCCTGGGGGGGGTCTCTGGGGTATCACCCACCAGCACTGCTGCTGCTCTGCTCATTCGGGTTGAGACTTTTCTCCCAGACATCGCTAATGTAATTCTAGTGTCAGCGTCTGGCCGCAGCCAAGCATCGCTGAAATGCCCCGAAGGACCAACACAACAGCAGGAATGAAACGCCGGTGCTCCCGTGCGACCTTCTCATATCCTCAACCAATGCTTTGTTTCTCATGGGCCACGGTGCTTTGTCTTGGTAGGGGCCACGTCCTGCAGAGAGCCTCCGCGTGTTACAACAGGCAGGACGATCCTGAAGCACAATGGAGAACTCTGGCAAGAGGTCTCTGACAGCACTTTGAGCTCTGCACCTCCTGCCTCCTAGATGCGATTCACAGCCAGTGAAGATGCTTCAGCGTGCGGGTGGCCCGCAGGAGCCCTGCTCCAGAAGGCTGGAGATGCACAGACACTCATGTGTTCAAACAAGTACAATGGAAAGTGCAGCCATTCAGGACGTCCTTACTACAAAGCAGCCTCTCACACAGCCTGCCAATGCAGACTGCTGTGACAGCGGCCAGGGTCCTCTGCTTCCCTGGCATTCACTGCGGGAGCTGTCTAGAACAGCAGTGAGCTGCCATGAGTGCGACCAAGCGTCCCCTAGAGTTCTGAAATGAGCAGAAGTGCGGTACTTACTTAGACGTCTGGGCCTTGAAGTCATAGACAGCTTTAGCTGGCAGTTTCTGAAAAGCAGGCAGTGATTAGTGCACTCAGATGGGCATTGGGACATGACTTGGTGTTTCAGACCCCAGCAGGGACCTCACTGTGTGTCTCACTGTGTTCTTGGTGCTAACAGCCCAGTAAACACACGGCTGCCTTTTAAAGGCTGCCAGGAGTTGGGGATGTACCCTTGTAAAACTAGAACTAACAGTGATGTTTCAGTCCCAGCTGCTGAGCAACGTGACTGCAGAGGGAAGCCCAACACTTCAACAAAGGTCACCTAAACACTGCAGTGACACGGGGGGGGGGCAACAGGGTCTCTAGGAACAGTGGCCATCTGCACTGAACCATGAGTGCCAAAGACAGAGCACTCTCCCATGCTGTCACTGCTTAGCACGTGTTCACAACAACCTGTGGCCAGTGTTAGCCGTCTGCAGCTACTGGGGAATGGACGTGTGGGCACTTTCCTTTCTGAGTGACTTGAATCCCTGAGGCCTGCTTGGAGAGCATTTCCAGTTCTTGAGTGAGAACTGTTCTGAAGGTGCTGCCTGACACAACAGCCCATTTTGGTCTGCACCCGTACAGCTGTACAGGCTGTGGGCTTGTCCAGCCCTGACCCCAGCACCCGCCGTAGCCAGCTCTGACAGAGCCTGCCAGTGACTACTAAACCCATCTATTTAAACAGAAATGGAAGATCAACTGTGTCTTACAAAGCTTAATATTTTAGTTCCCTGAAATGCCAGTCTCCTCAATAAGGAACAAAAGTGCTGTTTCCCAGTCTGTCTCATTGCAGTGGCTTAAAACCAACACAAGCCCTGTCTCAGAGCTGTTACCACTTCTCCACATAGGTAGCGCTGCGGTATCACTGTTGTTGCACTACCTCTTTCTCTGTAGTTCCTCTTCTCTCCCTTGGAGTACATCGTCCCACATCAGCGAAAGCAGAAGAGTAGCTTCCAGGAGAGTCCTGGTCCACTGAAAACAGAAGTGGTGTGAGACGACAGTACAGGGAACAAAACCATTCAAATCTGTGGTGCTGCCTGGTCTCACTGAGGCGGGTGAATAAATAATTGAAACTATGCTTCACCGCTATTAGAGAGAAAAGCTCACGATGGCTAACATGCACCTTTGAAAACAAGATACTAACTCTCAGGCTCTGACCCCAGCAGAAGGATGAATGACAGCAGATCAAGAGAGCAAACTTGTGCCTCCTACATGAAGGGATGCGCCTCTACCGACCAGATGGAAGACGTGACAGCAGTCCTGGGGTTTTGTCGGGTTGTGTGAGGCTGTTTTGGATGGTCAGTGTCAACACAGGGCTACAGGCACAACACGTGGGCCAGGCATGCTTTGGGGAGGAAACGGGGAGGACAGTGGCTTCCCCCTATATGACCTAAGGTGCAGGTCTGTTTTACCAGGGGTATGTGGTAGGCAGCACAAGGGGACTGAAAGGGAGATTACTTCATGAAAACACCAGTTTCAAGAGATGAGCACAAACACAAGTCACTCATCACCAATCTCTGTGGCAGATTTTCTTTGAGGCACTGACATGTCTACAGGGTGATCTGTGCTGGGTGGTGAACACCCAGTGTCATCTTTTAATAGAAGGCAACTACAATCCTACACTCCAGAGCTCAGTGAGTCGCCAGTGTGAGGAGGAAATACAGTGGAATTGTTTTAGAGTGGATGACATGAGCTGCTGTTTGACTTGTGCAATGCACTGTGTCAGTTTCCTACTGCTGTAGTGAAACCTGTCCCTGGGGACGTGACTGCTTGATACCTGTCTGCCTGTGCCTTCCTTCAGGCAATCGGCCCTTATCCAGCCCTTATGTTTGAGAAGAAGTACAAGGCGGGAAGCAAAGTATTAAAAGCATCTCATCTGTTGTGTTCGGGTCTTATGGGAGAAAGATGGACTGTGGGCTAACCCACAAAAGTTGGAGGCTATTGATAGCTACAGAGGAGGCAAACGGTGAAGCAGCTGCATTATTCACACCCCTGGGTGCAGGTGTGTTGTCACCAGCAAGTCTGTCCCAGGCCCAGGTCTGTGCTCACTGCACACATGTAGATATAATGCCTCCAAGCACAGCGCTGGGGTTGTCTATTTCCTTGAACTCTGGCAGAAAGAGGGACAGTGCAGATGGCCTTTCCTTTACTTCTGTGCAGCTCCCTCTGCCACCAATACGAGCAGTTGGCAGTTTTCTGCCAGGGCACCAGGCTCTCAGTGTGGATGGTGTCTGTCAGAAGACATGACACTTATCAATCCAACAATACATGAAACCTGTTTGAAGTAGAGCTCAGCCATGACTGGTGCTGAGGGAAGTCTGCGCACTGCTCCATCTCCAGGCTACTCCAGGGACATTCATGTTGGCAGAGGGGACCACTGTCATCAGCCTGGCTCCTTCACAGTCACAGAAGTGACTGCTGGCCCTTCTCTTTCACATGTGGTTCTGATTTCAGCGCAGCTTTATAGGGTCATCCCATTCCCAAAACTACTCTGTCGCAGGGGGCAAAACTCTAGCAGCGAAACCTCACTATTTAAAAAGAGAAACTGGTGACAGGTGAAGGCCAAAAGCACAGGAGTCTGAGTGACCTGAAGCACCCCGCCGTGCCCCTTGCTGTGAGGATGTTCTGCTGCTTCTAGCACTGTAAGGACAGGCTTTAGCAACGCTTGACACTCAGTGAAGGTTCTGGATAAAAGGAGAAGCAGAGCAATAGTGACCTCAAAGCATTAACTTGGAAGCCGGATCCCTGTTAGGACAGACCTCACCCTGAGAAGGTCATTCAAGTTTTGGTTATTGAGAATTTAGCTTCTAAGGGGGGAGGCAATTTCTCACAGCTTCAGAGATCTGCTCGACTTCTACCAGAAGAACTAGTTTTGCTGCCACAGAAATTGGAGCTGGTTCTGTGTGGACAGTGGAAACGGAAACATCCTAAACCGGCCTCATGGTCTATTCACAAAATTCCCAGGGAGCAGTAGAATGAGGATGTTTTCATGAGAAAACAATCCCCTTTTCTGATGCAGTGATTTTACCCCTTGCATGTTCTGAAGCCATTGAGCACAACTTGTGTGAGGGGCAGACCTTCATCCCTGTTCTTCAGTGACAGAACAAGAGCTCTCTGCACATCGTTTGCTGCTGGAGCAGCCGCGATGACGCCTGCATTCACTTGCCTGAGGTCTCTCTTGGGGAGGGGGAAAAGCCAACCTCACTTGCTTCATGTAATGAACGACCCCTTTGTAATGGAGAGCCCTAGTAACCTGTTGGTTTAACCACCCCAGCATTTTGTGAATAGACAGCAAACTTCTTTACCCTCATCACCTTCAGTAAGAACCTAATGGGTTGAGAGCTTCTCGACAGTGACACAAACAGAAATGGAATGAGGAAGGGTGGGAACACAGGGAGCGAGGCCGGCGAGTTAGTCACTAGAAGGACAGAGAAGGAAAGTGGCTGCACCTGGGAAGCACAGTGCACTAGCATTGTTGTTAGTGGCGTCCAAGTCTGCGAAAGAGGCACTAAGAGGTGATCGGCCACACTCGTTCTGGTACAGTGGCCAATGGCTAGCACCATCTGGAGGCAGTGGGTAAAAAGGCTGGTGCATAGGTCTCTTTTTCAGAGCTCTCAGAGATGAATTCCTTTCTGGAATGTCTGGAAGCAGCTCAGTGATCAGTCTGTGCAAGATGCTGTTGTCAGGCAGGCTTCCCCTTCTTTTCTCAGCTTTGATTTGGTCACAGATGTCTTTAAGGGCAGAGTCGAGCGCTTCGAACACAGAAGACTTGCACTTCTTCTTTTCCGCTTGTTTCTTGGGCGCTGCACTTTTTTTCCTCCGGAAAGGCACTGGGCTGACCAGGAACGCGATCTTAGAGAGACCAGACTCTGCTTCCTGTCTCCTGGGATCTTCAGGGGTCTCTTGTTTAGCCCTTTCATGCTTCAGCATGGTGGTGAAGCGGGTGTAGGATGCTGGGCATCGCCCTTTGCAGGAGCTGATGAGGTGCCGGTGGTGGTGGTGGTGGTGGTGGTGATGGCCTGATCCATAAAAGCTTTCCGATGATGCGAAGGAAAAGTGGTCAAAGTCACTTTCGCTACAAAAGGATGAACCCTCTATCTGGATAAAGTCACTGAGATCAGAAACCACTCCATCCTGATCGCTGTCTGAAAGATCCACGTGTGCTCGCTGCGGCTCATCGCTGGTCACTTCAATGTGAATTGGCACCGCGGTGTTGGAGTTGTAGCTCTGTCGTACCTGAGATGGATGCATGCCTTGATTTTCTTCTTCCAGCAAGGACTCAATGGAAAACCGCCTCTGTGGACACCGGCCATTTTCAGGGGGCTCCAGCGCAGAAGTCGACATCATGTCATCACCCAGGTTCGGCATCGATTTGGACTTCTGGATTAGTTTTTCAAATTCAGATATTCTGGTTGGCACCATGTCTCTGGGCACCTCTTCGGTAGAAGACTCTCTCCAGCCTTGCAGGATCCCTTTGTGCTGTTCCTTTTCATACTGCAGTATCCTGGACTTGACAGAGCAAATCACCTCGGAGTTCATCAAGTCCTTGCGGTTGATGCGGTGCATCTTCCTGTACATTTTCAGGAAACCTGGGGCATCGTGTGCAGACCTGTGACGAACCCTGGACCTGCTACCGCCACGACCCTCAGTGCAGGGGGAGGCCCAGTTCATCGAACAAACGTCTTTGGCGTCCTCCTCACACAACAGGGAGCCCATGCTCTCCGACTTGGCTTGTGCGTCTGGAAAGCTGTCGCGATCATCTGTTAGCAGATCGTCACAGCTACGGGATTTCCTCTTTGGAGAAGCGGCCTCTTCTGTGCTGCTCCAGACTTCTGCATTTTGACGGGTCATTTGCCAGCCATTCTTATAGCTGGTTGCTCTTCTCGAGTCATTTGGAACAGCTAAATGTTGTCTGTAAGGGCTACAGTAATCTAATTCGTTTGAGGTGTTGTGATTGTGCACCGAGGAGGTTATAAGGGACGGGTAGGCTCTGCTAACGTCCCCACCTTTGTGATCCACAGAGCAGCATGGTAAAAAAGAGACATCGCCAGGAGTTAGAAGAGTCAGGAAGCTGGAATCAACACAGTCAGAACAAGACAGACTAGGAAAGAGACAGCAGTTACTGCATGCAGCAGCTCAGGTCAGTGCATAGGCTGCTACAGCCTGGGGCGTCAGAGCTAACAACTGCTCTGCACCTGTACAGGTCCGTGCAAGGGAACCTGACCACCAGAAGGAACCAGTTAGGAATTATGGAGGTGACCCCCCCGCGACCCCTCGCCGCCAAAGCAAAGCTAGAAAACGAGCATTAGTGCTGACTGAGAAGCAGGCTGACAGACCACAGAAGCTGAACGAGGTCACAGCTCAAAGCCAACCACAATGGGGAGCTCAGGCAGATACCAACTTGTCCACCTGTGCACCCTGAAAGAAGCTGCTCGGAATGTGGATAACGGTCACAGATCTCAGAGCAGCCTCACGTGCTAAGGATCTTCACAGGAGATCAGAGGGAAATTCCTCCCTGCTGTTCACAGGGAGCCCGTTCTCTCCCTGTGTGGCACCGCTGAGGTGTTTGTGCCGCTCACAGGGAGCAGCACGGGGTAGATGAGGAACTGCGGCCCGGGTGCCGAGGAAGATGTCCCAGTTCCCTGGGCCTAACCTGCATGGAGCAGAAACAGCTTCTCTTAGACTGAGTTCCGGGGCAAAGCCTGCAGTTCCAAGGAAGTGTTAGGACGTGTTTTCCTGTGTCATAGATGTAGAGGTCAGCGTGAGACAGGTTTGGAAGTGCAGTTTCTTAGATTTGCACTGAACTTTCAAAACTGGACTCTAGTGGAAGCGCTCGCTTGTGGACACCCGCCCTGAACAGCTCACTCTGCTGCCTAGAACAACCGGAATCTGACTAGATACCCGACACTTGAATTCTAACTCCATGCAGATCAACCAGGTTATAGTCTGCTGCTTCCTTAACAAACCAGTTAACGCCAAGAGAAATGAACATTCCAGTAAATCCACAATGCTGGAGAGAATGGGGACATGGGTAAGTGGCTTTCTGAGAGCTAGGTAGCAGCAGTAGGTGTCTTGTGGGGATTTTCAAACACAGCAAGTGCTTCAGTCACGCCAAGCACTTGCTGCGAGTGCAGCACGGAAAGGCAGCGCGGGCCAACGGAGCTGAGCTGCTCTGCCCTGTGCAACTGGGCGCAGGAAACGGAGGCCTTTACCCACTTCTCAAGTGGCCACCCTAACACTGGCTTTAAAATCCATTTCCTTTCCATCCCCTCACTCTCTGTGTTCCACCCTACTCTCCTTTGTCTGACACAGTTTTTTACAGCCTGGCCACTGTATCCTTTTCAGTGGGGCTGGACTTTTTTTCCC
>VXBP01008825.1:0-42134 GCA_013400115.1 Rhinopomastus cyanomelas
TTCCGACCTTGGTAATACTGTGATACTGTGATTATCATATGATGAAGGGAGGAATTGCATCATTCACTTCCTGCAGATTTTCGTTGTATTATTTGTTTTGATGGGGGGGTTTGTCTTAATAAACAGCTTCAGAGAACGTGTTTACAGGTAGTTCATATTTGGCAAATCATGGCATGTTATTTCAGCTAATGTGTTCTGTTGTGTTTTGGAGTGTAAATTGATAAGGCATTTTGCCAAGCTTAGTCACTTGCTTCTATTACAAAAATCCATAAAGCCTTGGTGTGGAAGCAGAGGAAACATTTAGCCTCAAAGTGAAAGGTCTGGACATTTCCCAGGCAAGAATCTCATTGACTGTGGTTAGTGGAATCTCAATTACCAGGCTTTGAAAATTTATTTATAATGAGTTCTGTCTATGCCCTAGCAAACACGGTCTGCATAGGGAAACCTTATAGAAATCTGCAGAAAAGAGTTCTTCCCTCTATGAGCTGTCAAAAGATGGGCTAGTTGCACAATTTACAGTCTTTATGATTTCTACAAGTTAAATAACTCGTGCTCTTTCAACGAGAGGATAACACAAAGGACTGTACTTGCTTGCAAAGATGGATCCAAGCCTCTTTCCTGAGTGACCCTTGAATCAGTCTGTGTTTACCATAGTCATTGCTCTTCCATGGGAAGCAGATTAGGAGCTTGTGCTGTGATGCATATATACAACTCAAGATCTTGGTCTACTGCTTGGATTTCTGGCTTTCATTCAGTGCTGAAACTGTAGACATAGAAGCACTGCTTGTTGCCTCAGCTTTGCAGTAACTCCTCCAGCAGCACAGCTTCATTGGAAGGACAAACTAAAGGAATTCCTTGCAAAGGTTGGGAAAGGAAAGAAACCCTAAAGTTTATCACAAATGTTGGTATCAGCTTACCACTTCAAGGAAAAGTGATAAAATAGTTTTAATTTGCTGGTAAAATACATCCAAGGTGTAGGGTGGAATCTCTCCAAATGCTGTTTCCCAGAGTCCAGAGACTGCATGTCAGAATTCTGTTGCAGTTAGGTCTACAGGATCAGTCAGGTTGAAGATGGGACTGCTGTGTTTGCTCTTGCTGCCAAGAAATCATGTGCATGTGCTCTGATTTGTCATGTGTATTTTACGTTTTTATATTGATATCCTGCTTGCTTTATCTCTGTAATAGTCAGTTTCTTCTAGGCCAAATGAGGAAAATGAAGAACACCTTGATAAAAACTGTACATAGAAAACACAGAAAAAGCAATAGCAAAACAGAAACAACATTTTTTAAAAAGTGATTACTCTGCAAAACAGCCAGAAGACCCCTAGTTGCATGTGAACTGACCGCTGTAACTGGCACCTAGGATGTGGTTTCAGGTGCTTACAAGCTTCTTCCTTTCATGGTGTTTGTGGTTTTGTGAGTGCCTGAGCAGTTTTGGTGAGTGACTCAAGAGAGAAGCCAACACCTTGCTCTCAGCTCAACAGGTTCCTTTAGCTAAAATTTGAACTAAATTGATCACAAGTGAACTGAATGTGAGCACAGTCACTGCCACATGTGAGTGCTGCCCATGAGTGCAGGCTGCTTACCTGGAAAGAGATTCAGGTTCTTTTCCTGTTCTAGCATAAGCAGAAGAGGCCGTGTGATAGACGAGGGCAGAATCACTCAGACCCATCGTCTGACTCTAACACTATTCATAGCCACTATGTTTTCGAAGAAGGAATGACAATAAACCCCCTCATTTGGTGTGAGAACATGAAGAACTTGAGGAAAGTCGATCAATTTGTTTTTTCACCCCTACCTCTCCTTGTCTTTGGCTTTAAGTGCTGAAGAGGACTACAGTGGGGTGTCCTCAGCTTTACCACATGCGTTCTTTCTTCTTTGACAGATTTATTGTTTTAATATTGGACTACTCTGCTATATATCTCTGCAAAAATCACTGCTTTGAGAGTAGTCAGAGTGTATCTGTCCACCCATTTTCCTTGCACTGAGAAGTCTTCGCAAGGAAGCACTCGTTATAGTAAAGTAATGAAATTAACTTTAAAGTATGGGTCTAATCCACATTGTTCTGAAGCAAAGCATATTCTTTTCATTGATTCTAGTGAGTGTTGAACCAAACTCAACAGGAAGAGAGAAAATTTATGAAACTTACATTCTTTTCAATGTCAAGCACAGCTGTCTTCATGTAATTCCGAGACTTTTCAGGTACTGAGGGGTTTGGGGAGGATCAGTAATCGAACAGCTGTACAATGACCCATTATTCTATAAGGAGACCCTAACAGAACACATGGGAGGCAGGGGGAAAGGAGGAATGGGCAAGGCTTATAAATGTACTATATGTATAAAAGCTGAATGCATGGTATCGGGAAAAACTGTTTTCTTCAGGAAAAGTTGAATGCAAAGGAATTTGCAGCTAGTGTTCATGGTAGAGAATATTTTGGTTTAAAAGATTGACATTTTAATAAACTGATCTTAATTAACACTACTTTGAAATTCTGAGTTGTACACTCCCTATCTCAAAACAGTAGACCAGTGGCTTTTTAAATAATTTGCTGCTTGTGGGTGATCTCTTTTTGAAACAAACCCAGACCCTCCAGTCACAATTTATTTTTTATTTCAAAAATGATTTTTACTAGCAATTTTTGCTTTGGTTCAAGAGAATTATAAATCATTATTACACAGCCAGATACTTCAAACATTTTGTAAGAGCTTTGTGCCCAATGAAGCATCAAAGGCTATGCTGAAATTCATGATTACAGCATGGGTGCACGTCCATTCATTAATATATTAAAGTTCAGGACTCTGTTATTAATAGGATTTCTAGATTGTCATGCATTTCTCCCTTAGAAAAAGTGGCTCTTCCTGCCAGACAAAGCAAGGGGATAGTTCTTCATTAATACTAATTTAAGGGAATGTTTTGTAGACAATTTAGGGCTGCAGAACTTAGACCAAGATTTCTTAGGATTTTTTGCTATTATTTATTTACCAAGGGCAGGTTTAGTTTTTGCTTCCCCTTTCCCATGTGCCTTGTTGTTGCTAATCTGTGTAGGGAAGGAGGAAAAAGGGGCAATTATCAGTAGCTACTTTTCCTGACACCTTGATTTCTAACACCTAATTGTACTCAGTGAACATGAATCTTTACTTAGCTCTTGCTGTAATAAGCTCTGGGAGAGACAGGTAGCATGGAACAATATACTTTTGAATGTACTTCAAACATGAGAGCTCTCAAAGGCCCTGCTCTTGCTCAGATCTCACTGCACAAATCCACAATAAGAGATGGCCTCTGTCCTGTAGCATGTACAGCCTATGTAAATGAGACAAAGAACAGAATAAATGGACTGCTTGGGAACCAAGGAAGATTAAATTATTTGTTTAAATTATGGCTTCTGTCTGTGCCAGAACTGTGAAATGACTCCCTTTTTCCTGAGATCCCACCTGGTTTTTTTCTTCTCAAAATAAGTGGCTGTAATTGCAAAATTAAAAAAAAAAAAAGACTGATGTGCACCACAAATCAAAGCATGTTACTGCCCTATTTTGAGTTTTGTGGAATCCTTGGCTGTTGTTGTCCTTAGTGTTATGTGACATTGAGTAGATCATAGAAGCGTAGAATCATTCAGGTTGGAAAAGGCCCTTGAGATCAAGTCCAATCAATAACCCTACACTACCAAGTTAATCACTAGACCAGATCTCTAAGCATCACATCTAAATGATCTTTGAACACATCCAGGGATGGTGACAACCTCCTCCCTGGGCAGCCTGTTCCAAGGTCTGATCACTCCTGAGGAAAAACATTTTCCTAGTGTCCATCCTAAACCTTCCCGGGTTCCTTCTTATTCTATCACTAATGACTTGTGAGGAGAGACCAGCACCCACCTCTCTACGAAGTCCCTTCAGGTAGCTGTAGGGGCAATGGCTTTTTCAGGGACCCACCCAGGTGGGTTTTGAAAAGACTTGGGAAGAGTCTTCTCAACAGAACTCAATGCTTTGTTCTCCTTTTGAGTAAAGCTTAAAGACGCAGGTCCTTGGAGTTTAGGAAGAGGAGAATCTCAGGTCAGATAGATTTGTCTGTGTTGACAGGCCCTCTGTAGATCAGCTGAGGACTGAACATGGGCCGTCCCTTGGTAGAATGGTGCTTCTCCAGGAGAAGCAGCAGTGATTTGGAGCAATTGTGATCTGAAACCAGTGCGGTGAAACAAATGATCAGTAACTGCAGTCAATAAGGATTTGGGCAGATACCGGGCTGTCCAATACTCCTTTTAACAAGGAGATTGCTCAGAAGGTCATGTTTAACCTAGGGTCAGTTCCCTCTTTGTACTTGTCACGTGGGTAGACCTGGTTGTTTAGGTAATGGCAGACATAGCTTGACTGGTCTAGTCTTGATACTGTTTTCCCCTTTTGTAGAGGCAGGAGCAATGTGGTGTTTAGACTGGTTTGTTCCATTTCTGAAGCAGTTCCCTACAAATTTAGGAAAAGCCTGTTGTGAGACCGTGTGTTTCATGCAAACTGAAATATAAAATGAGTTCTAATACTTTTCCTTTGAGTCCTACAGGAGGCTTGAAATTTTCTTGCAGAGGAAGAGGCTTTGATCTGCATATTTTCATAAGTATTCATAAAGGGAGAGAATTAGAAGCTCCCCTTTATTCCCCTTTTCATGTACTCTGGTTTTAAAACACATTTGAAGCTGCTGAATTGATTGAACTTCCAGCAAAGCTGCTTTCTGAAGATGGCTTAGCCTAAGATGCAGGGTATCACAGGAAGCAAAAATATCCTGTAGAATGTTGTTCCTTTTCCATGCCCAGCTAGAGCAGGGGAATGTTGAGATTTACAGGGTCCATAGTTGCTTTCTTGAACTGTGTGCATGAGCTCTGGGGCTCTCATACAAACATTTCAGTGGCCTTGAAATAGCCTCTTCCTGCTAATCTGCATGTGAACAAGGGACTGATTCATTACTGCTTTCTACCATGTGTGAATTTATACCTTCCTAAAGAAGTGACAGAATAAGACCTCACCCACTGCTTGAGTTTTAAGACTATTTAATGTGAAGCTTTCATACATATGAAAACAGCAAAACAGTGCTTTACCTTTAGATTACAAGTTCTCTACTTAGATTGCATAGCAGAGCCTGTACCTGGGGAACACATGTTCTTGATTTTGTGAGGTATTCAGTGCTGGGGTTTTTTTCCTATTCATTTGGCAGAACTAGTAAAAAATATTTGCAAACAGATAATCTAAAACACATCCTACCTTTCAGGCAGAGGTTAGAACCTCTATAACTTACGTAGAACAGTAGTTATTACTGGAAATAGTTCAGCTCTCAGAACAGGCAGTTTGAGTCTAGAACCTAGATTCAAGGAGGTTTCAAATATCAAGCAGACACAGAAAGGAGGAAAAAATGAAATATCAAGGGAAATCTTGCCACATCAATGTAAAATGTGAATGCTACCTGTGCTGACTTGGTTCCCTAAAATATAATGAATGGTGTATTGTGTCTCTACATTTTTCCTTCAACTATTTTGTTTACTATGCTGTACAAGTGGTATTTTATTCTCCATTTGGTATTATTGCTGGGATTAATACATGTTGTATTAAACTCATACGGCAAAACATGCTGTTCTTCAAAATGTTAGTGTTTTCGATATGAGATTCTTAGAGCTTTGCCAGAAAGTTCTGGTGTCTCTCTCAGTAGATCATTCAGACCCTTAACACATTGGTTCCTTTGCTGGATGAGAATAATATATTTGGAATCTGTTTCTGTGAATCCCACAGGGTTGTTCTGGAGTTGAATGTTACAGAAAGTGAACACCAAGGTTCTGAGGACCATGCAGGTACTTTAGATAGGAGCTGGGACTTTCCTGAGAGCTACTGCTGTTTTCCAACATCTTTCTCTTTCTGCTTAGTAGCCAAAGGGAAAATGAGGCCCTGGTAAAAATGTGTGGCTAATGTGTATTACAATCAATGGCAGATCTCCTGACTTTGGCCCACTTTCTTTATCCTTTCAAGGTCTCTTTCCACTTGCGGCAGCACAGCAGACCCCCTTGTTTACTTGTTTGTTTTCTTTTGGTTTTGCCTGCACCAATAAAATATTTAAACACAATAAAAATGTTTGTTATAGGCAAACAGTATGCTAACTATGTTTAAAAGAGCAATGCACAAAACAACAGTGAACAAATCTTACTCCCAGGTGTTTCCTTGATGCCAGCCATGAAAGCTGGAAAAGTATTCATTATAAACTATCACTTCTGTCAACATCAAGGATAGATTCCTGGAGCGAGCAGCTCGAAAGGCAAAATGAAAGGATCGCTTCCTCTGTTACAGAGTTCTGCTTATACATATGTATATGCTGGGCATGTATGTTTGTGCATATGCATGTGTGGGTTTTATACACAGTCAGTAGTGCTACCATTTTCTATTGAAAATATTCAGAAAACTGTGCACTTTGAAATCTGAATATAAATAGAATTCTTCTCTCTGTTGTGGGGTTCCCAGAATAAAACAACTGTAGGGAGAATTTGACCAACCCACCCAAGTTAAGGCCTGTTTAAACATACAGCCTTTAATCTCCACCGAATATGCGAAGCCTTTAGTTACTATTCAGGTTCTATTTCTCAAATATATGATGGACAAACATGTGAGAGAAGTGTGTGTTGTGGAGGGACTGGAAAATATATTCCTGTCCCAGCCAAGAAATTCAGTGTGTCATCACTAAAGTGCACTTGGAAACAGTTCCTGGACTTAGTGGTCAGGGCCACTAAGTAATAAGTACTTGGTACAAGGGTGTGTGGGTTTATACCTTTCAGTTCTGACCACACAATCTTCATTCCAAGACCCAGAAAAGCAGGAATTCTCCCCACAAGACAAGTCAGTAGTTTCTGGTTTCATTAGCACATACTCTTTGTCTTCAACATTAGCAGTCCCTGAAGTGACTGCCTAAAGTCATGGAAAACTGTACTGGGTAGGCTTCTCATATCAGACCGCCTCTCTCAGACTATCCCAAAAAAGGTATTTATCATTAGATTGTGTGATATAATTTCTGGAGTGTGTTGTGCATACTCAGAAAGGTTAGGAAAGAAGGGAAAATATGCTGAGTAGGTGGGGTAGAGACAGTGTTAGGAAAGAGTCCTGTGTTGGAGCCGTGACAGGTAGGGTAATGGAGAGGCTAAAGGAAGAAATTTGAGTTTGGGGTATGTAATGCTAAGGGGCTTAGAGTTGTGGTGTGAGGAGCCGGGCAAGGGACATAAAGAATGGCATACCTCAAGGTATGATGCTGGTATGTAGACTTCTTAAAATAATAATTTGGAGCTTCACCTCTTTACTCATAGGAAGCTGAGACTGCCTGTAAGGGTAGAATCATAGAATCATTAGGGATTGGAAGGGACCTCGAAAGATCATCTAGTCCAATCCCCCTGCTGCAGCAGGATGATTTTGTCATTCACTGTATTTCTGTTTTCAAGAATCTTGGTGTTCAAGGCCAGGTTGGATGAGGCCTTGAGTAACCAAAATCTAGTTTAGTGGCATCCCTGCCCATGGCAGGTAGTTTGGAGTAGATGATCTCTAGGGTCCCTTCCAACCTTAGCCATTCTATGATTCATTCCTGAGTGCTCCGTTTCCCTGTCTACACTTTGGAAGACTCACTCAGTGAGTAACTAGGCTCTTGCTACTAGCTGTGACTGCACTCAAATGTAGTGTCCTCAGTATTTTGATGCTGTGTGCAAAGTGTTGCAAGTGCACAGTGAGTAGTGCTCTTTTCTAAGTATCTCAACTTCTGCTACACCTCCTTAGGGTATGTGGAAAGCAGTTCCTCATGGACTTACTTGTGTCAAAACAAACTGAAATTCGTGTCCTACCATTGCTGTGTGCTGCCCTCTTACATTGGTCTCTGCATCTCTGTGTGAAGCTGGACTAGTGGACTGCCCTCTGTTAAAGAAAGGAAGCAGTGACCCACGTCCAGCTAACTTACGGCAGATCTTTGTTTACTAAGCACTTGTAATGGTACCACTAATAAACTGGTGGTGAGTAACTGGTGGCGAGGGACAGGGGATTTGAGTGTGTGTTTTATTTTTGTTGTCAGTTCCGAAACCAATGTTTTACAGAACTATTCACTTAGTGCCACATGCACAGTGTGATCTCCCCAGGCGTGCGTTTTAGTACCAGACTTGCTCCAGATGCTTTTGTTAATGGGAGTGGCGTTTAAAAGCAGGAAGACTGATTTCTCTGTTTAG
This sequence comes from Rhinopomastus cyanomelas, assembly GCA_013400115.1. NCBI lineage: Eukaryota > Metazoa > Chordata > Aves > Bucerotiformes > Rhinopomastidae > Rhinopomastus > Rhinopomastus cyanomelas. The sequence continues at coordinate 8,217 of VXBP01008825.1, forward strand.
ATGTTTTCACATGGGCTGCAAAGTGGTTTCACAGCAGTGCCATTCTTATCTGAGCTAAAAATAGAGTTGGCTTCCCATTAAATGTCACATAGCTTCATGCCCCAAAAACTTCCATAAGATTAAAAAGACAGCAACAATTCTGATTTTAAAAAGAGGAAAATATTTGTGATAGGCAGACCATTTATTCACCTTTTATTCAGCTTATTTTGTTTGCTTTATGATGTGTCGCATAGTAGATGCTCCCTTTGCCTGTTTGTGGGCTCTCTGGTATTACGTGACATAGCAATTCATAGCATCTATTCATACTCACAGTTTGGGAGTTTCTGTCAGAGTCAGAAAGGGACAGTCTTCTGACTTGGCCAGGATGAGTTTTCATGTAGGGTAATAGGATCCACAGTAAACTTGTGGTGGTTGTGAATTCTAAACAGTTTGTGCAGAACCAGCATTTGCAAACGTGCAAGGATAAACAGCAGGTGAAAGCAGCATGGAGGAGCTTGTCCTGCCACTGTCCACATGCTCTGCATTCTGTGCTTAAAACGATTTCAAGCTACTGTACATCTTGTAGATGCGAATTGCTGTGAAGAAGTATTTTTCTGTAAGCAGGCAGAGAATCTGTTTTGTGAAGTCACATCTGTACTTCATATACACAAGCATTACAACCAGTCAAACTGATCAGAGTTAATAAAAATGCCATAGGAAGTATGAGCTTTGTTCACTTTTGACTCGGGATACTCTTTCTAAAGGTTATTAGAAAAAAGAATAAGTATATGGTCTAGCTGAAGTTTCCTGTCACTGGTTCCCAAGCTAGTCTGTCCTCTCTGGTCTGACCTTGAAAGTGCAGTTCTTTTCTGACTGTACTCCAGTAGACACAGAAGAGTTAATGCCTCATATGCTTTGTTGTGCAGCTGTGTGCAGGGCTTAGAGTACCTCCTGTGTTTATCCTTGTAGGTTTCTTCTAATGAAAATCCTCCTGTCTGTGCAGAAATAGCTTTCCATTCTCCATCCCCTGTGCTGCTTCACAGGACACAATATAACCTTGGCTTGGCAGGAGCATCTGTGTCAGTGAAGGAGAGGTAAAGAGGAGTCCAGCTCTGTTCCTATGACTCTTTGGAGGGCCCGAGCATGCACCAAAAAGCTTAAGTGCTGCAGCAAGCTTTATCTGGCTTTTTACTTGACCTGCTAAAGTGTAGGGGCTAGCTCTCCTGATTGCAACTCTTCTTAAGCTTGAGCTTGCTGTGGCGACTGGCACATTTGTGGGAGAAGACTGATCTCATTTAAACGGAGCTGTAGAAATAAAATACCATGGGAGGGCCTTAAACAAAAGCTTCAGCTCTCCAAGTGAAGTATGTAATAGTAAAATAAAGCAGCAGACATTGTGTAGTGTGCCACCTCCCATTCCTGCTTCAGGTTCTGCAGTGCACTGCTGAAGGCATTAATGTGTACCCTAAGCTGTCAGTCTCCTAGCTGTTAATAAAGTTCAAAGCCTTGAATATGTTGTCTGTTTTTTCAAGATGGCACTGGCGGTGTTTCTTCTGCAGGACACAGGCATTTCCAGCTTAACTAGGAGTGAGAGTACAGTGCCCTTGTGCACTTTGTGAAGAAAGTTTGGTGCAGAAGGAGGGAGGAGGCTACCTGTGCTCCCTTGGCACAAATAGTTGTGGACTAGACCCCGAGCACAAGTACTTGGTCTCATCAGCAGAAACGCTGCTCTCAGTCTGGTTCCATTGACTGCTGTGATCATGGATGTACAGCTAAACATTTGACTTTGTTTTTCTGTGTGTGTGAAGCATGCTTGCAAACCTCAAGGGCCTCTGGGATAATGAAAACTGTGGTCCAGCACAGGTTTGTAACGTGCTGGGGTAGAAAATTAGAGAAGAGGAAGTCATTTGGCTTTTGCAGCTTAAGGAGTTGCTAACTGTTCACGTGCACGCTTCTAACCTACAGCAATTCCAGGTTAAGAGACATTATATGTTAGCATGTCATGAGTCAAACCATCAGTTTAGAGCAATCTACTTTCCTTTGCAATAGCAGTGAATCAGAATCAAGCAGGGATCTCTTAATTCCTGTTTACCAGTTGAACTACATTTGTTAAGCCGTTCGGACTGCAGTTGGCAGTTTTCTGTCCACGCCCTAATTTGCCACTTCGGGTACTCATTCTTCCCACCGTGTTTCCTCTCATTAGGTCTTGAGAGTAGTCACTCCCTACAAAGCACAACACGGTTAAGAAACATTTTCAGAAAGGAGTTTCTAGGCTTGATTTCAGGCAGTTGCTCTATCTGTCAGCACTGGACGTTTCAGAACGGTACAGCAAGCTGGCAGCACAATATAGGAGCAGCACAGTTCGTACATGATTATTACTACTTTTAAAAGTGTGATGATGGCATCTGTGAAAATGGAACCAACCCATCAAGGAACATGCAGAATTGAAGTGAACAGTTGTACTAGCAGTAGAGACTAGTGATCATAAATCATCTCCCAGCCTAAGTATAGATAAAGCTGAGGATTTGAAAAACGTCCCAAGCGCATGTGGGTGTCTCAGTTTTCCCTTTCTGCTCTCCTGTCACCTTCTCCATTACTGGCTGCTGAGGAAGTAGAATACTTCCTCTGGGTTTGTTGTGACAACATATTGGAGTTTACAAAGTTATTTTTGGTGTGAATCTTGTCACCTTGCTTGACAATTTCTTGCCTCCTTATAATGTTCTGTGAGTTAATGTAAACTATATTTGAGTGGTTCTCACTTTGAGAACATGTGCCTTAAGGGGTATGCAAAGGCAGAAGATGCAAAAAAAAAAGAAATGTGAAGGCACAGCAGCCTGACCAGGAGTGGTGGGTGGGAGAGGGGGAGGTGGGAGGCTGCATTACTTTTCTTAAACTGTCTTTGGATACAAGTGTGGCCTGGGAGTTGCTGAACACTGGCAAATGCATATTGTAGTGACAGCATGTGTTAGAAAACGTTCTCTTTTTATTTCCCTGCAAACCAATTTCTTTCACTCATTCCATCTAATTTTATGACACTACATTGGCTGAAGGATGCAATGGAGGGGAACTGCAGGAGAAGGCAAGTTATCATAGTTGCATCAGTTACTGTAGTACCATAGGGAAATGGTGGTGGTGATAAGTATTTTGAGTCATGAATGTTTAAACTTATAGATTTACATTCACCCTGTGTCATGGTTCTTCTTCAGGAAGAGTTTTTCAGTGATTTCTCCTCATGCCAGAGCTATCAGCTTTGAAGCTGCTCTGCTGCGGTGGCTGACTACAGAGGAGAAGGAGGGTGGATACCTAAGCTGTAGTCTGACTCTGTCCAGTCTTGTGTGCAAATTAATTTGGAGGGTTTCTTCATAACAATGTGGGAGTCTGAGGAGGAATTTGCATCTCCTTATTTCAGCCAAGAGCATTGAAAAAAAGTATTTGAGAGAGATAGAATATGAACGTAATGAGTACAGGTTATAAATCTCTTTGAGAGGATCTTACGAGCGTAGTGCACATTAAGAAAATATCTGATTCTGCATTGTGGGTTGTTTTTTCCTGAGGAGATTAGTTAACAAAACTTGAAAACCTACATCTGTATTGGTTTCAAAAAAATAGCAAAAATCTGAATTCTGTAACTCGCTAGCAAAGAACATTTTCTGGCTAGCATGAGTGGGTTGACTTTTACAGCAATACAGTGCTCAAACACGGATGGTAGTCGGTAAAATAAATGTCTTGAATGAAATGAGAATTCCTGACCATAAAATTAAGTGGTGAGATTTTTTTCTCCACTCTGCAATTTGTCTAAAATCAACACCTGCCTGTGAAGTTCTATTTACTAGCACCTCTTTGAAGGAATGTAAACAAACACCTAAGAGTTTATTTGTTTTGAACTGAGGAATGAATGTGTTTGTTACACCCACAGTTCTGCAAGTCAGAGCTATGGCCAGACCTTTTGCCTGCAGCTGGCAGACAGTGCATGCCTTCCTTCTGACTGATGTAGGTTGGAGACTATCTCTTGCAGGGCTGGGACTCCGAACATCCTTCTGACTTGATTTGTCAATATGTAGATGTGAGCTCAATTAAATTGTTAGTAATATTTCTGCACTCCCCCAAATTCTTGTTCACATGCCTAGAATATTAGAAATGTTGCCTCGGTCATCGTTTGGTGTCTCTTTGAAGTCTCTCTGCCTTTCTGTATTTACTTTCTTTACGTTGATCTGTGTGAAGTCCTATAGCCAGGATCTTCGTAGCATTCAGCATGATGCTGTAGGAATCTGCATCAAGTGGAAAGGATTGGTTAGTAACCATGGATGGAGTAACTGTGTGAAAAATAAGATGTGACGTTGGAGAAGAGATTTTTACCTGGAACATTTTTCATCCTGATCCCTTTTCTCACCATTCTAAGTTTCACTTCTAAATACAGTTGGAATACCTTTAGACTTAAATGGGACACCTTTAAGATAGTAACTAGTTGTGTTATTAGCTTCTGTGTAGTTGAAGCCCTGTGTTAAGAGAAGGAAGGGGACAAATGAGCATATCTGTAGGAACACAATGCATTCTGAGCCCTAGGTTCACTTGTGAAAATCCTGGCAAGACTCAGTGTTTGGGTAAGCTGGAAGGTAGCTCAGTAGTGCTCTCTCTCATCTTCAAGTTCATTGATACTGCTGTCATAGATTTATAGTTGTCAGTGGAGGAGGTGTATCAGAATGGAGAGGAAGGAAGTAAATAAAATGTGTTGGCGTACTCCTCTGCACCAGAAGAAATCTCCTTGCAGAAGATCATACCATCCAGAAATCTCACTGCAAAACACTGTTTTCTGCCTTGCCTGCAAATGTGAATTTGTCAGATATTTGCCGCAGCTTAGAGACAATTTTTGGGTAGCTCTCTTGCATTCTCCACTTTCCCCCCCACCAGAATCTCATGGAATTTTTGGGTTGTTCTTAGGATACATATTGACTTCTTAAATGCTAATCTTCATCGTAAAAATTAGGAAGTGTAGGCTATCAAATTATTCTGAAAGAAGAGAAGGATGAAAACTGTATTTTTGCCTGTGTATGGGAATATGTGGGAGGGGTCATCTGCTCTGTATCTTCTTTACAGAGGGGAGTGCATTTCTGGATACCAGCTGCTTTCATGAGTGAGAGTGCAGAGCCAGCTATCTTCTCCTCTAGATAGGCAAACAAACTGCTTTTGTGTTAAGGAGAAGAGAGCCAAATGAAATAACTCCTGGGAAATAAAACGCGTAGTTAAAAATAAATTCATTGTGAAAAGTTCTCCAAAAGGATCTTTTCAAGTTTATGGCAGAGAATGCATGTGTATCCTAAAAAAAGACTAAAGCCAGCAATTGTATGCACTTTTCATGACTCTCATGTAAAACCTGGCAAACAGATTATTTGTTGGCTTAGTAGATTAGACGTGGGGGCTTCTGTAAATTAAAAACAAAAGCAGCTTTGGAATGTATTTCACTGTCTCAGTTGGAAAACAAAGATCTCTTTCCCTCCACCACTTCTTTTCCTTAGGATAATTAAAAATAAAAAAGTATGCAGAACCATATAAATAAAACAAGGGCTGGGACAAAGAAGGAAAAAAAAGGAAACCCTTCAAAGAGATGTCAGCAATCACAGTTTTTATTTGTCTGTGCCAAGAAATGTGCTTATATGTAGGTCTGAATGTAGTTTATTCTTGACTATTTATGGAAGCTATGCTCTTAGAGACCTTAATATGTAATAAAAAAGGAAAATCCTTAATTACAATCTGTTTTAAATGATGCTTAACTTGAAAGGTTTCAAATGCCTCTCAAAATGTTACGCAATGTTCCACTGTTTTCCTTTCCTAGCATTCCTCACTGGTACAAGTACATGGAAGTTTGTGCTCTAATTGGGTAGGATTTTGTTGCAATTCACTTCAAGGAAGTGTGAATGCATTCTTCATGGGCAAAATACACTTCTTTGCATGTCTGAAAATTCCCTTTGGCTATACAACTTCTCCTCAAGTTTGTAACCTAAAAGAGACTAGAATCTGTAGTAAAGAACATTAAAAACATTTAAAATACAGCTCGCTGTTAAAAAGTCATTCAAGAAAAAAGTCCGGGAGCGAGTGCTTGAGAACGGCTGGGAACGATGCCTTTATATGTGATAGTTATTTACTCTTCTAGTAAGAGAGAAACTTAGAAATTGCCATAAGTCACAAAATACATATTTTGACCAGCAGCTACAGTATAACTGCTTGAGAGAAGATCGCGTAGCGTGTCATTGTTCTCATGTTTCATTTTGGGCTGAACGGCGGGAGGATGACATGTCAAAGTAAACGTAAGGTTCCCAGCATTTATTCAGTCGTAGAAGCTGAAGACTAAATCCCTTTTTCAGAAATGGCAGAAATTTTCCTATGTTCAGCTTGAGAACAGAATGTGGAGGTAAGAAGAATAACTGAAGAGTCACAGGGTGCCCCTGGAACCATGATTGTGGTAGAGCAACATCCTAGTCCATGTTTCCATCTTCTAAGCAGTGATGACTGAGTGTCTTTTCCTTAATGGCTTTTGCCGGCCATCAGTGTATTACTTTAATGCTTTTGCCACTTGCATGATTTACTTAAAGTTTTCAGGATAATTCAAACGAGTTTGAAACTTATTTACTGCTGGCTGAAAAATAGAAAGCCTAGTGGGGAAACCAGAGTCCTCAACAGGCATGTGGAAATCCAGTGGGCATGAGTGAACAGTTTGCTGGCATCTCTGTCTACAACTTTTAAGATGTTGTATGAGGAATGCAGAATCAGTTTTTGAATGAACAGTTGGGAAGTATCTTTGGCAGTTTTGGCAAATAGAATTATCTGGCCAGTTATCAGGCATGTTCCATTCACGACAGTAATTCTCAAGGATATTCTTGATTTTGATTGAATGTTTTTATCCATGAACACTATAGTCTCTATGTTGAAACTAATATTCGTTTTCAGTTCTGGGCCAACTGGCAGATCCAAACACAAATATTGCTAATTGGCTGCTCACAAGCCTTTCTAGCAATTAATTCAGTTACAAATGATTCAGACCTTTCTGTAACCCAAGTAAGATTCGTGCTTGGTTTATCTTTCACAGGATTATTTCATAGTAGACAATCATATAATAACCCATCATTGAGTGTGGGGGAAGTCGGGTGGCTTGACAGTCCTCATTACCTCTGCTGCAGTGTTGCAGACAGAAAACAGGTAATATTTATTGTAAAGCTGGGGGGGGGGTTGTTGTTGATTTTGTTAAATAAAAACACAAACCCCGTAGTTCTTTTATTTCCAACTTCTGCATGAAATATGCTCTCAGCAGCTTTGAAACACAAAGAAGTTACAAGAAAAGGGTCCCTAGAGAATATGCAATATTCTAACCCTGACCAGTGGTACAATGACGAACGTATCCTCAGTAAAAAATCGGTTGGTTTAACAAGGATTGTAGACCCGTAAGTTTCTGCATCATTATTAGCTTTCCAGGTAAATACTGTCTTATCTTAATTACTGAAATGAGCGGTTACAAGTAATTGTTTTGTTCACTGCATTTCTGTATTGTGATGAACTCGCATGAGACAGAGCCTTTAATGGAACCCTGTGCAGATCCTGTGGTGGCACTCTTTGTAAACAAGAGGCATTTCATCCTGGTTTTGCAGCCGGGTTCACAAGTGATGACATTTGCTTGTCTCAACTGCCTTGCAGTTACTGTTGGCAGGGCACCCTTTCTCCTTTCCTTTTAAAATGTTCTCTGAATTGGACAGCTGCATTCCAACTCTGTGACAGCTACATTTTGGGGATGATTAGGCTCTGGTCCATTCTAGGACCACCAGTTTGTCTTTGGTGCCTGAATGGTATTTGGCGCGTATTTGGCTTCTATCTCAAAATTCTTCGTTAGTCTCTGTAGTGTTGGGTTGGTATTGGTTCCTAGAGTTTATTACAGTCCACAGAAGCTGAATGAAATTCAGAGCCCATTAATACAGGGATTACAATAAATACACTTTGGTTTGCTTATAAAACTTGTAATGATTGCCAGAAAGTGCAGAACTGGCAGGACGCACCAGCTGCTCAGAATTACAAGAAGACTGGGTGAAACTAGAAAGTTTTTCTGGGAAATGGAGTTTGGCTAGCAAGTCCGTGAGTCTGTGGAAGTCACCCAGGCATCTGTGCTGCCCTTGTGTGAAAAAGCACAGAACAATGAAGGTGACAAAAGCAAAGGTTCCCGTTTTGTGTAGCCATGTGTCTTGCTGTTTGATGAAGACGCAGCAGGGTCTTTTCTAATGCCTCCTAGAAAGTTTAAGGGCCGCCTACATCAGTCATTAATAAAAGAGGAATTATCCTGCATCCAATTTGCAAAGATACTTGGAAATGTTCTCTATTTCCTTCTGTGGGAATTTCAGAACTTGCAGGACTTCTTGCTGCTGTTTGTTCTAAAGAACATTAATGAAGCCGCATGGTTTATGGGGATAGCAGCTGGAGACAAAGAGGAAATGTCTCAAAGCATCTGCTCCTTACCTCTTTCCTAAATATGCCTTCACCTTGCCCTTGTTTTTCCTGAAAGCATAATGCTTTTCCATCTACATTTTTCTCTGTGCAAAAGATGTATAGAAGATCTTCCATTGTTGAAGGGGAAAAAGGGGAAAAAGCTTCTGATGAACAGGGCAAAGTGCTGAGAAATAAAGTTGTCACATGGATGAATCTCATAGCTCATTGAAAGGACCAAGGCTGGCCAGGTGCCTCCTGCAAAAGTCAAGGCTAAGACTGGGTTGGCTCCTGAGCTTGCCATCAAGAACAACCTTCAGCTTTGCTGCAACCCAGTAGGTGTTGAGTGGTGGGGATATAGGCCATACCAATCCTTCATATATAAGGGATGGCCCTCTCTGTTATAAGACGACCATCCAGGAGGGAAGGCAGGTCTCATGAGGAGCTGTTGAGGTTCCTTAATGGCCCTGAGTGGTTGCACTTGGGCCTTGAGTGGCTGCACCTGGTGCCCCTCTCAACACAAATCTAGCCTGTTCACAGAAAGAGTCAGGAGTGAGTCTGTAAGTGGATGCACCTTGCAGAGCAGAACTCTACCTGTTATTGGAAGGACCCCCAACTATCCTTCTGACAGTTGGAACTTCCAGTGGCAGCAGGACAAGAGGAATTGGACTAGAGTGAGGAGTGATTCCATGGTGGTGTCTACCTACCTATGGTGGTTGTTTTATCTGTTTTTTTGGGTTGGCTTGCTCTCTGCACCCATGGTCAGCAAGTCTGTTGACTCGTTTGCTTCCTCTGTTTCCAGCTATATCATTTAACTTTTGGACTCTGTAGAAATAGGTAATAAAATCTACCTGTGTTTTCTGCTAATGGCTGCATCCCTTCTCTTAGGTTATGCAATTGCAGAACACAGGGTTAATCTTCCAATGTGGCAAATAGCATGGCCTTATACAGTTATGTGCATGGTTGATCTTAAGTGTGGGCATGTTCACTGATTTCAAAGGTTTTTCTCCAAACTCGAAGTTCCTATACATGAAAGACCATACCATGATAAACAGAGTGTCAGAGACGCATGTTCCCTTGCCTAATATATTTTCCTCTGAACTATGAATGAAGGAAATAGATGTAGTGGTATAGTTTAGGGAGATGGTAAATTTGTGAAAGGACAGACAGGCTTAGTCAGATCTTTTGCACAAAGGGTCTGCTTCATACTTGTCACAAGTTAAAAAAAAAAAGACAAAATTAACCTGTTAATTTAGATAATGTGCAAATGGGCCAAAACAAAACCAGAAGGGTTCAAAAACCACTTACAAGTTGCAAGTAACAACAAAACTTAACATGATTTTGGGAAAAACCCAATAAGGTACCCCAAATGAAGAGATATACTCACAAAGACATAGGGATATTCTTACATAACTGAACCGAACTGCAAATGTCCAGTTCCTCAAAGGGAAGAGACTTCCAGCTGTTCCTGCTTCTTGTGGAAACTTAGAGTCAATCGAGGTCATGCCCTCAGCAGGCATTCTGTTCCATGTGTTCCATTTTTCCAGAATGCAAATTCCAATGGTGATGAACAAGGGGAGAACTTTCTACATTTCAGCAAGTGCAGAATTAAGACAAAACCTTCCTTATGCTGTTCCTTGAGTTACCACTCTCTATTCACTACATTTCTAGGGGAGCATGGCTGCCATATGTAGCTCAGTGTCCTGTCCAAAACAGGCAAGAAGTGAAGTCAAGGCAAAAGAGGAGAAGGCAGAGCTGGAAACAAGGAAGTAAGAATTCCAAACCCCTTCTGTTTGTTCATAAAGCTGCAAATCTCAGCTTGGACTCCAAGCCAGAAAATAGCAAGTTGCTACAGCAACCTTCCAATGCCTCAGGCAAGAAACCTGCTCAAATTCCAAACTATGACATTACCCTAAGTTGCTTTCATTATTAAACAGCAGTAACTTAGTTATCTATTAGGCACAGGTTGCTATGCCTTCCATGTCCTCCACATGATATTGCCTGTTAAGGTCACGGGGCATTCAGTCTTGTTCTTGCTGTTTCTTTAGTGAGGTTCTACAGCCTTGTCTTCTATTAATGGCTTAACATCAGCTGGATTTGCTGTTTATTGTCTCATGTACCTTTGTTTACTGTGATGTGATTTTATTAATGGTGGCATACTTTACATAGAGGTGATCAGATGGACAAATGTGGTCCTGCAGGTGACTGAGGTGAGCAGATTGTGCATGGTATTCTATTCCATTGGGATTTGTTTCTCCCACCTGATAACCTGCAGAATAAAAGGGTTCTGCAGGAGCAGAGTTGACTTTGCAAGGCCTAGTTAAAGTACCTAGGCCTATACCTGGATCAAACTTAAGTGAAAACCAAGTCAAGACAACATGCAGTAAGTATATAATTGGAATCTTGCTATTTGTTTCCTTGTGTTTATTTATGCCAAGGATCTTCACAAGGATCAGCTTATTGAATTTCTACCTGGCGCAGAGCTGGTGCTATTGTGGACAGTAAGTCAAACATTTTTTGGTTGTTGAATTCTGACACAAAATACATGGGTTTGATAGAATGGAAATGAGTGTTCATGCACATCCCTGCACGTTTAACAGGCAGGTTAAAAGAAAAAAGTAACTTTTGAGAGTGATAAATTACTGTGTCTGCCCTGGGTTGTGAAATCCCCCTGGAAAGTTTGAGAGGAAAATGTTACCGTGACTACAGAACTCTCGTAGGCTTAACTAGAGTGTTTACTTCTCTTTGGAAATTCTAACAGATAGTAGGGCAGACCATGGACTAATGTCTTGCCAAGGGCCTTTTTTAATTCCACAACTATTTTTTTCTGAGATAAAAATCTTTCAAAGCATTTAACTGCAACAAACTTTCTTCTTTTCAGATGGATGTAACCGAATAGTTTGTGTGTGTCCAGAAATGGTGAAAGAGATCAAGATCTCAAGATAGAGCTTAGTCTCAGGTTAGAATGTTTATGGCAGTATTGCAAGAGTGGCTCATGAGTGTTTGAAAAGTAAGTGCTGGCATCAGCCTAACCAGCATGTAAAAGCAAAGTAATAATTCCCTGTTTAACTCCCAGTTGTGCCTATGTTGTCAGTCCTTTGACAGTGGCAACTTTTGCTCACTTAAACCAGAACAGTATGTATCTGGGCAAGTTTGTGGATTGTTTATTTCTGTAAAGCACAAGCAGGGTCTTTATGGCTCATATGTAAAAGAGCTCTGGCACAATTTTGCACCACTCATTTAAACACAGGTTTACAGGCTGGACTCTCAATACTCATTGTCTGAGTTGTCATGGTGGTTAAGTTGATTAGTAAACTGCTTAGATTGAAAAATGGCATATTTTAGGTTCATTTGTTCTCTTCCAAAGGCTTGGTTCTGCTGTGTGTTTGGGTTTTTGTGGGTTTTTTCCTGTGTTTCTTCCTTATTCTCTGAAGGGACTGCTACTTTTTCCTAAGATGGTTTTAAAAACTATGTTAAATTGCACATGACTGCCTAAATCTTTTTGGAATTGATTATTAATAGAGTTTTGGAACAAATAAAACTGAGTTAATTAGCGCGTCTGTAATCAACGATAATCAACTCTATTCATCTATAACAAACAACATTGCCTGATCACACTACAACATAAAAATGGCAACAGTGGTATGTTAAAACAACTGACAACAAGCTCTGGTTTTGCTTACATTCAGCACTCGGTGTGATCTCTTCGACTCGCTTCATATATTTAATTGTATTTCAGCATCACTGTGATGACAAGGTTTGTTACATCAGCACTCTCTTAATTCCTGCTGCTGTGGCAGAGCATCTCCTGTACAGCAGTGATGGGTTTATTGATATAAAGCACAGCTCAAATAGGTGTCTGATAGAAAAAAATTTGTCTCTGTCAAACTTACTCATATGGCTGCATCTTCTGGTGTTTCACATTCTTTTCTGTATGTATTTGTCAGATTAAAATATTAATCTAAATAAATGACACCTTGTGACATCACACAACATGGTACCAAAATACTACCAGTGTCTTAGGTCCTTTGTAACATATCCAGTTGCCATGTGTTCTTGCGCCTTTCTGGAACCTCTTGTAAAGAAATCAAAGGACTCTGACGACCATATGAAAAAGTTCTTTTTAGTGATGTCTAAAACTCAGAAGATGCAGAACTATGATTGGCTAGCTCACACGGGGCTAGAATCTTGACAAGGATGGCAGCACTGATTAAGGCCAAGGATCTATCTAGCCTGGGTTCTTTTGTTCTACAGCAGTAATAAGCCTCAGCATGGAGTAAGAACAGGAAAACCATATCTATTTCTAACCTAGCTTTCTCCTAGACTCTGCTTTTCAGCTCAGAATTCCTTGGCTTGTGTGGTGTGCTGATTTAATAACTGTTAGTGTTTCATGTCAAGTGTGCCCTTGCTTGAACAACATTCCACAGGTCTACCTTCCATTGTATGAAGAACTTTAATAAAAAGTTTGGTCCTAGCTTTCGTTTTTTAGCTTTATGTCATAGTCCCTTGTACTTTTTAAAAGGAAGAAGTGCTCACGAGGTTGTAACCTTATTATGTTACCTTCTAAACACTCATTTAGGCTGAAAAGTCCTAATGTTATCAGTTACTCTTTATATGGAAGAAACACTTTTTAGTTCTAAAGTATTCTTTTTGACATTGGGAGCCAAACTCTAACTGAAGAATTGAGCTGGACAAGTGGGCCCAGGTAAACCTCATCAGGTTCAACAAGGCCAAGTGCAGTGGTACTGCATGTGGGCTGGGGCTGGGTGTGGGCAAGAAGGCCAACTGCCTTCTTGGCTGCATCAAAAGAAGTGAGGCCAGCAGACTGAGAGATGATTCTGCCCCTCTGCTCTGCCCTGGTGTGACCTCACCTGGAATATTTTGTCCATTTCCAGAGCCCTCAACGCAAGAAAGATGGGAACCTGTTGGAGTGTCCAGAGGAGGTGACAAAAATGATCAGAGGGCTGTAGTACATGTCTTATGAAGACAGGCTGAGAGAGTTGGAGTTCTTCAGCCTGAAGAGGAGAAGACTCCAGGAGGGATCTTATTGTGGCTTTCCAATGCCTGAAGGGACCTATAAGAATGCTGGGGAAGACTGTTCACAAGGCCATGGAATGACAGGACAAGAGTCATTATTTTAAGCTGGAAAGGGGTAGATTTAGAATGGACATTAGGATAAAATTATTTAATCTGAGGGTGGTGAATCCCTGGAACAGGCTGCCTAGAGTCATGGTAGAGGCCCCATCCCTGGAGACATTCAAGATTGGGCTCAAAGGGTCTCTGAGAAATCTGTTCCAGTTACTGATGCCCCTATTTGTTGTAGAGAGGTTGGACTAGATGACCTTTAGAGGTCCCTTCCAATCCAGTACATTCTATGATTCTACAATAAAGAATGTGGTGGAGTAATGTGGTCACTTGTCTTTTCCTGCTAGCTCATGTAGCTGGAGAAAAAGTTCCATTAGAAGGGATATCTGGAATCATCCAGCTGAAGGCTGTGTTGATATCGAAGTTAAATCTGGTTATTCAAGGTGTTTTCTAGCTGAGCTATGAAAATCTCCCGAGATAATAAACTCTGAGTTTGTCTAGTACTTAGCTGCAACCATGGTGGCATTGGTTATGAGTTTTTTCTTAGTCTCTAGCATGAATTTCTCTTATAGCAACTTGCAACTATTGCATCTTGTGCTTTCGTTCTGACATCAGTTAGGTCCCATCTTCTGTGACTCAATTTCCTTCAGTCTCCTCTATATTTTGCTGCAGCTCCTTCTTCTGGACTCTCAGAAGTTTAGTAGTCTCTCTCCTAGCCAAACTCGACATGGTACTCTGTGTAGCCTCCCAAGTGCTAAGAACCTTGACCTGCCAGCTACGTCATAGTTAACGCAGGCCAGTAGGTAGCTGACCATCTGCCACAGGAACTCATTTAAACTTGACCCCCGATTCCATTTCTATAGAGCTGATTTCTGGCCAAAGGGGTTCCCAGCCTGTATGTTGCCTACAGTATTTCCTCCAAAATTTGCATTGTCTCTCAATTTCTTGAGGCTCAGGCTCATGTTGGCCCATTCCTTGAACTTTTTGAAGTATCCCTGAATGGGAGCCCTCCCTTCCAGCATATCAGCTGTTCCCCACAGTGTGGTGTCATCTGTGAAGCTGGCAAGGGTGAACTTTGCATTAGCATCTTCATTAGTGTTCAATATTAAACAGTATTGCCCAGGTAGCAGCCCCTGAGGAGCCAGCTGCCCTTAGTCTTTGAAGCACAGGCCACTACCCTTGAAAGCCCCAACATTCCTAACCTTTTATTTCCTTTTCTGACCGCTGCTGAGCCAATGTTTATGTACCTGTCTTCAGTGTAACTTCTCAGACTTCCAGGTGAGTCCTTGTAGTCAGCTCACAGTCCTGCATTTTACATTTGGCTGCCAGTCTAACTTGGAATGCTTGTTTTGGATACATTTTGGAACCTTCAAAACATTTAGTTTGAGAAATTAAGCCTCTTTTAATAGGTTGCAGTATAAAAAATTCCCAAGCAATTGAAAAGGAAAGCTGTTCCAATTGGAGGATTTATTCTGGATTTCCTTTGCTTGAACGTTAGGTTGGATTTGACATTGGACATACTTGTGAATGAGGAAGGGAAATTCTGCAATCCATTCTGTATCACCTGTCTGTTGGATCCCCCAGTAGTTTTTCTGTGCGGTTTTGTATGTACTCCTAAGATTCTGCTGTTGTAAATGAGTATAAAACCATTTTCTAGGGGCACTGCTAGTGAGTAATGTCTTCAGCACTCCAGGATGCAGCACGGACTACTTGTGGCTTTCAGTCAGCTACCAGATGAGTAAGCTTAGAATTCAGGTGCAATTGAAAAACTAACTACCTGCCTAGTTGCTTGGTTTTGTTGTTACTTTCTTTAAATTGTATTGGGGAGATGCCAAAGCATCTGCAAAGCTTTATTTTAAATGTAAAAGCTTTATTACTGTGGTGTCAAGGACCTTCTGTGCTTGCTTTTCGCCAACACCCGAGCACCGAGCACTGGTTATGTGAATCCTGATAGAAAGCAAATGTGGACTTTTCATGCATGAGTACCTACTGACAGCTAACATTAGACCTGTAAGCACATGTGCTTGCACTGAAATTAGTATCTGCTGTTTGAGAGGGAACAGTGCTTAACATTGTAAGGCAATGTTGTTCAGAACTTCTTGTCAGAATGTAAGAATGTGAACTGTTAAATAAGATGTGAAATATCCCTTAGCAATGACCACTGGCATAGACAGTGAGATGACTGTGACAGAAAATCACAGGCTAATACATGCAGCATTCCCTGTGTGTATATGTAACGTACATAAAATATGAATGAAAGCAAAGATACAGCTTCTGTGAAGCCTTTTGCCAGACTCCCAACACAGAAGCTGTTGACATAATCTGTCAACTGGAACAGCCTTTCACTACCCCAAGAACTAAGCCCTGTTAGCCCTGCGTTCTGTTCCAAGCAGATCCTATTCGGAAACCATGAATTAGATCAGATCTTATTTATTCCATGGCAGTTTATGGGAATTCAGCTCAACAACCCCTGAAACAGAAAAAGCAGTATCTTCCCAGAAAGTTTCAAGATTTTATCATAGTGGAACACTGTGATTCCTTTTCAACAGGCCATCATCTCCCAGCAGAATAGCTTGACTGCTTTAAAGTGTTGCAGCAGACTGTCAAAATATACACTCTGGGAAGACCTTTCTTTTTCCCTGCAAGATTTTTTAATTTCTATTTTCCTAGCAGGGCATTAGAGTCGCCATTGCTGCCCGGCTGAATTCCTTCCTTGTCAGTTTAATTACTGGATTTGTAGTTCTGTGTGTGGGTCATCATGGTTTTTTTACACAATGCAGTAAGGCTTTGCATTCGGGGGAATTTCGTGGGAAAACCTACAAGCTGTCTTAGCTTGATGACATCACACGCTCTCTCTGGCACAGTGTTTGCTACTGTTTTTCTTGTCTGTTCTCTACAGTTTTGAAGAACAGAATGTCCACCTTTGATTTAAAAGCTCAGTGATTAAAAACCCACAGACATAACAAATTCCTGCATGTCTCCATAAATGCCTAGATTTTCATCTAGTCAGCTGTCTTCTCACTTAAGAACAGGCATTTTTATCAAAGAGGCCATGAAGATGGAGCAGGCAGATCTTCCCTTTTTTGAAACTAATTGTTTTCTAGCATTCATTCATTTGCTGGCATTGGTTTCTTTATTACCAAGTATTTGTACTTTTTTTAGTCAGTTATTATACATGTTAGTGTGGCCTGCTATTTCTTTTCTTCATATGCTTTGTGGGAATTTTGTGTGAGAGAAACCTTTGCACAGAGAACTTCTCGGAGGTTACCGGCTTTGTAATTACAGATAACACAGCTGATTCTACTAATCCTTTCTCCTGACACACACAATGGCATCCAAAACCTCAGAAACGTGTGTGGGAAAGGTGTTGGGAAAGAAGTGGCTGATGTTCAAAATGTTTTTGGTTTTCAAACGAAAGAACAGAGGATCTTTGTTAATAGCATAATGACATAAGATTCAAGGTACAGCACAGAACTGATGTGCTGACTTCACACAAAGAGTGAATATACTTTATTTTAACCAAGCTAGTAACAGGCTGTAGTAAGATCATCTCTTTATTCAACACAATAAGGCTATACTTGAGGACTTGTGTTCTCAAGAACTACACTCCTCTCTCTGCTCTGCTCTAAGCAACTGAGATTATTGTGATTGTATGTTGCTTAGTGTCCCCCAGAATGTACTGACTTGTGCACATTCCTGTGATGACTGCAGGAGTTTTACCTGGTTATCTTCTGCAGGTGAGATATCTTCCTCTTCCTACAGCTATGGCACGGTTGCTGGATGATGTGGTTTCCTCATGGTATAAGTAGTCTAAACTTCATTTACATGAATCACAGAGGAACTTGTTCTCTCAGCAGGTGACACTCAAGAAAACAAAAGGTCTTATGGTGGATGTTCTGTTTGCAGCAAAGATGTTTCATGTCATCTCACAGCTTACAAAATTCTTTTAGATAACATTTTTTTAGAATGTAATTAACGGTTGCGTAATTATCCCGCAGTACTGTCGTTTAGCATCATATTCTATTTAGGACAGGATTTATCAAGGTAGGAGTGATAACAGTTTAGAAGGAAGCATTTACATACAGAGCTAACTAGAGAGAAAGGCAAAATAAGTAAGAAATAACAGTATGGGAATGTCAATGAACTTAACAGAGGTGGAACTGAAACTGGAAGAGCTGAATATGCTTTGGTCGGGGGAACTAGATATTCTCCAGTGTAGAATGCTAAAGGAAAGAGAGCTGCAGGTCCACTTTCAAGGGCTTTTACTACACCTGAGAATGGCACCAGGTGGCTGGAGAGTATCAGACATATTTAAGATGGTGGTGAAATCCTTTGGAGCATGTACAGACCTCTTAAGTCTCCTCTGCTGGCGTGCACAAAATTTTAAGGAAAGGGTAGGTAGTTAACAATATTATTTGCAATAGGTTGATCTTGCATCTTTGGTGATTTAACTGATCTTACAGACACTGGTAGATCTAAATGTATTTGAGTTAGCATTTGATATGGTGCAAGATGGAGAACTGTTGTAGAAGTTGTGATTACACATTGTAATTGTGAGACCAGTAGACACCATGTGAAATGCAAAATACCAACTCATATGATTGCCTAATGTACCCTTCAGCCAGAGCAGTGGCCCAAAAGCAGGCTACTTTCCAGCTTCATGCAGCAGCATCTTGTCAATGAATCTCACCTATTCATTGATAAGATGTTGTTGCATGTCACCTCTTTGCTCTGGGTTGGTTCCACCAAGTACATAAAACTAGTTTAATTTCCAGTTTGCTTTGGCTACCACTCTTTAGCTGAAGAGTCTTCACAAGGGACAAAACTGAGAAGCTGGGAAGAGTGATTTATTTCTGCTGCCCGTATGTGAGCAGATCATTCACCTTTATCACACAGTTATGTGTTGCCTCGTAAGGGTGCCTCAGGAGTCTCTTTAGATCACCAGAACAGTGCAAAGGACGATGCTGTGAGCCCGATCCTTTTTAATTCTTTCTCTTTTCTTCCCCTGATTGATGCCACAAAGTAACTTTGCATGTATTTTGCTTTTGCAGTAGCTCGCACAGGTAATTACATAGAATTTGCTCTGGAGTCTCTAAAAGCTTGGTGACCAAGGTTTTTCCAGTTGTCATTCAGCTGGCACTGGGACCACGTGTCAGTGATTTCATAAATGCTACAGTTGTGAACACAGCTGTCCTCACTGTACCTGGAGAGTCACAGCTTTATTATGTCCATTTTCTGAATGCTGCCAGGTTTCATTTGGTACCTTTGCGGTGGCATTCAGTTTGCTGTTGTCATTTCTTGATGGAGTACAGCCCTGCCTTTGATTTTAAAGCTGCAAAGAAAATCTACTGCTGCGTGTAAAATATTGCTTCCTAAATCCAAGTTGTAGCCAAGTGTCCTGCAAAGATATTTAGAAGGTTCTTAAATTATTCAACTTTAAAAATACTGTTATGTGTTCTATTTAACTTCTTGCATTAATATAAAATTTCTTTCTTGGCTTGACATTGACATAAATGCTTTCCTGTCCCCCATCCTTACAGAAGACAGTTAATTGTGTTGCTTGATACTTAGAACAGATACTGACTTTGAATAGGACATTGTTTCCCAGCCAGACCAGTAGCGACCTCATAGGTTTTTTTTTCCTTCAGTATTAGTTCAGGACTGGCAACAGTACAGCAGTAGAAGAACCAAAAGCTTGAGCTTACTCAGAAATCATTTAGATTCCATCCAGTAGCTTACACTGTTAATTTATTCTTTGTAAAATTTCTTTTTCTGTAATTATTTGTAGTTGTCAGCTTCTAGCCTTATTCTAATGACAATGATAGCTCTAAATCCCTTCCCAGTGTTTTTATTTCTTACTGGTTCTAAATAAGGTCAGTCCCATTGTGTACTGAGCTCACTTGGAGATGTTTAATCAGCTGATCCCCGAGAGGCCAGGTTCTCTTATGCTGCCTGCTATCCCTTTAGCTCTTCTGCATTGCTAGGGTGATCTGTGTTAGAATAGTCACTGTTTGCACTAACTCAAGCCAGTAATATTTTAAATTCAGGCTTTCTCTCCCAAGAGTAGTGAGTTTCCTTCATTTCACTTTGAATGCCACCTCAGAGGGGAATAAATGGAACAAATAGATCATTTGTATATTAATTGATTACGAATGAGACCAATACCTTCTTTTCCCCCACCTCCATTTCTTTCTTTCATTCTTACAATGTTTTGCTGATTTTCTGTTCTCTTTCCCCTCTCCTTTCCCTCTATCTTCTTGTCTATTTTTTTCTCCTTCTTTCTTTTTCTTGTTTAAGCTGCCAGGCAAATGAGGAAACAATTACAGGATGTTGGCTTTAAAAGTGTCTGACTTTGCCAAATAAGTTTATCTTTTTTTCATTGTGGCTTAAAACATGTTGTAGTCGAAGCCAAGTCACTAACCCAAAACTGATGGTAACTTCCATTTTTTTGCACTAGACTTACAATAAACTTGGATAGTTTTTCCACAGCCCCTTTGCCAGTGATTAGTTTGGAAGATAGTATGTTTTGAATTTGCTGAGAGATCTACTGCTCTTAGCTTAGTTTTAGTACTTTTAAAAAGCCATCAATAATGCCCATTTTGTAACAAGCAGTATTTATGAACTGACAAGCAAAATGTAATTATAGTGGGTATTCCACGTAAGAAAAAAGAGGTGATCTTAAAGCCATCTCAGCGTTCTGTTTGCACTCATTTTCATTCATATAAATGATTAAGTGGTTCTGTGCTGAAATGTTTCTCTGAAGGCTTAACATTGGTCTGGAAAAGTTGATGCCAAAGAGTTGTATGATGAAGTCAATGAGCATTTGTATTAACTGTCCATTGTTACCTACAGACTACATTTTTCACAGTACTATTTTTGTGACTAAGGCCCTAACTTCACAGCAACTTAGACACCTTTTATTTTTATTCTCTGAAGACTCTGTAAATGTGTAAATTCATGACAAAGGTGAAGTCTGCATCAGGCATAGGATGATTCTGCTGTTAATGAAACCCTCTTGTCTTTCAGCTGCTGATAAATAGCTTCTTCCTGAACAATCATCAAAAACTATGATATAATTAAGAAGAAAATTCCATCTTAGAGGGCCTGATACAACTCCCAGGTTTGTGAAAACTCACCTAAGGAGTAGCCTTCAAATCAAATTAAAATGGAGATGATGTGCTTTATGAACAAAGCACTCTGGTTAGCAGTAAGTTTTGAAATAATGTGAAGTTACATACATACTGTGGCTGAATAACCATATATTGCAGTGGATTTTAGTGACACTAAGCTGCTTGGGCAGTTTCGATGAAGCCTATCTCGTTTTGAAGTGAACAGGTTTTGATATACCTGGAAATAAGCTCATGAGGTTTCTGCTTTCTGATCATATATCTTTCTACAGCGCCAGTCTTGACTACGCAAACTCTGGTAACCAAAGGATCCTCTACACTAGGTATGAAAAAGAAACCAAACAAAAAGCTTTCATGTCTTGGAGACTTAATATCTTCATGTGCTCAGAAATGTATGTCTAACCACAGTAGATTAGTTCTTCAAGTGGGGCCTCCAGTTGTGCCCAATATGTAATGCTTCTGGTTAAACTTGTATGGACTTCTGCTATGGCACAGCAATTCCATCATGCATCCTGCCAACTCTACAACAGCGGACAGACACGGAGGGCATTTATTGCTGTGCTGATCACTTTGCACCCGACACTTAAGCATACAAATTGTGTTTTTATTTTGGCCTGAAGTTGTAGAAGTGAAACCCTGCACATATGACAACTAAGGTTTACTGGAAAACGTGGACCAACTCTGGTAGAAGAGAAAAACCCTCACAACGGCAATTTTCAATAATAGCTTTATGTGCACATAAAACTTTATGGACCTCTGTTGGACTTTATGTGAGAGTAAACAGATCCATCAGCTTAAATCTTTCCCCAGGATTGGGGCCCTAAGACTTGGAGTTGGAGAGGATGCAAGGAGAATATGAAAGGAAGGCTCTAGGCTCATTCAGATATATTTCTTGGTATGGCAGAGCAGCACAATGACATCTATTGTTATGCTAGATGTAAATTCCATCTACAAACATTACATGATTTTCCTTAGAGATTAAAAAGAAACCTTCCAGATACCTATATTTCATTTGTGGGAAGTAAAATAATGATGCTGTCAGCTACTGGGCAGAAGATAATTTATATACTGCATATGAAACTTACTTTTCATTAAATTCCCATAAGCATCTCTAGACTGGATTTAATTTGAGATTACCAAAGAGCACATATTGTGCAGGTTTATGTCAGAGAACAATATATATATTTCAGTGACTACTTTGCAACCAAGTAGATTATCTGAAATTCGCACTAGTCACCAGGTCTCATGTTAAGTTCAGCAGGTTTATCTTGAGTTCCTTGATGAAACTTTACAGCAAACTGACCTGCAGGATCAGTAAAAGAGACTTTGACCCTGTGAGAGGCCCTTACTGAAACAGGCTTATGGCAGGACCTCTGGACCCACGGAAAGAGACGCCTGTGCTGCAGCAGGTTGCCCTGTAGGTGGCCAATGGTGGAGCAGTCTGTTCCTGAAAGACTGCTCCTTGTGGAAAGGACCCTCAGTGGACCAGTTAGTGGAAAAATTGGAAGAACTCAGGTTGGACAACTTCGTAGAGGACTGTCTCTTGTGAGGTGTGGACCCTGTGCCGGATCAAGGGAAGAGTGTGAGGAGTCCTCCCCCTGAGGAGGAAGGAGCAGTGGAAACAACATATGCTGAACAGTTTCCACTCCCCCGTGATGCTGAGGGGGAGGAGGCAGAGAACATCAGAAATAAAGACAAGAAAAAGGGAGGGCTGGAGTGAATGTCTTGTAAGATTTGGTTTCACTTCTCATTAGCTTCCCCTAATACGATTTGTAATAAATGAACTTCCATAGGTTGAGTCTGTTTTGCCAGCGATGCTAACTGGTGATTTCTCTGTCCTTACCCATGAACCTTTCTTTTATTTGTTTTTATCCTCTCCTGTCAAGCTGAGGAGGGGAGCGGTAGAGCGGCATTGGTGGGCACTGGCCACTCAGCCAGGGCCAATACACCACATCTCTGTATGACAACATGGCTGTTGATTTCCATTATCCTTACATCCATGTGTTAGCATGGATTGCAAATCTAATTGCCTAAGCCTGAGAAGATGGTCTAACTATGTGAGCTTTGGTCTCTGATACAGCTAACACAAGTGACTCAAGAGAGTCTTCAAGACAGATAATCTGGCAAATATACAACTTGATTTCCTTGTCACGGAACTGACCAATATTTTGAATCCTAATTATGAACAGTGGCAATAAACCAAGGGCTTCTTTCAGTTTCTCATCCAAACCAGGCACATGCATCCTATAGTGAAACTCTGAGGTTTTTGCAGTTTTGAAGGCATCACTATCCTTGGCATTGGCCTGTGCTAGTGTGAAGTTAATACAGGAAGACTTTGATTCATGAGACTTATCCTAAGGTACTCTTGCAGCTTCAGCCTTTTTGCAGGCTATGTAGTATCTCGTGACAGAGCCAGAGGAGTGATAGTGATAATAGTAACAGACAGACCCATAAATAAGCATTCACACAATCACAGAAGGCATGATCCTAAAGACCATCTATCTCCAACGCCCCTGCATAAGCAAGGACACCTTCACTACATTAGGTTATTCAGGGCCCCAGCCAACCTGACCTTGAACACTTCCAGGGTTGGGGCAGCCACAACTTCCTTGGACACCCTGTTCCAGCATCTTACCACCCTCACAGGAAAGAAGTTTTTCCTAATGTCTACCCTAAATCTCCCCTCTACAAGTCTATAACTATTTCCCTTTGTCCTTTTGCTACCATCTGTGTGAAAAGCCTACCTCAGCATTCTTGTAGGCACCTTCAGATATTGGAAGGCTGCTACAAGGTCATCTCGGAGGCTCTTCTTCTCCAGGCTGAACAACCCCAACTCGCTTAGCCTGTCCTTGCAGGGGAGGTGCTCTAGCCCTCTGATCATTTGAATTGCTCTCCTCTGGACATGTTCCAGGAGCTTTATGTCCTTATGTTGAGGACTCTGGAACTGGCCTCAGTACTCCAGGTGGGATCTCACAAGTACAGAGTAAAAGGGGAGAATCACCTCCTTTGATCAACTGTCATTGCTTCCTTTGATGCGTCCCAGGACACGACTGGCTTTCTGGGCTGCATGTGCACACTGATGGCTCCTGTGAATCTTATGATCCACCACCACCCCCAAATCCTTCTCCTCAGGGCTGCCATTGAAACCTTTTCAAAACAGTTTTCAATATTTAAGTGATTAGAACCTGTCATTTCAGGTTGTTGTTTTCAGGTTGACACAAATGACAGGACAAAGGAGCATACATGGGAATGAGATGAAAATTCAGAACAGATGTCAGGAGGCATGTTCCGTGCTGAATGTGCACAGTGGCCAACCAGGTAAGGCAAAAGCATTTTCCCATTTAGGAAATAATTAGATGGCCCGTCTTGGACAAAATGGCTTTCCCAATTTCCTTCTCTAATTTTCTTACTTTCTTATTATACTCCAGCTGCTATTCCCTTTTCTCTGACTGCAAGCTTCATCATCATCTGGACGTGAACCAAGTGCTTACAGAAATGAATGAACTGTTTAGTGAGTGCTTACTTAGCTGGATAGTATCCTGTCAATATTATATCCTGCCATCATGTGTGAGCTCTAGCAATGCAAACATTTTGAAGTTCAAAGTTTCTGGAAGTTTTCATCACACAAAATTGAGTCTAGGAGAAAATCAGAGTGACAGAAAATGGGCTGGTTTTATTATCTTTAAGAGTCTTATTATTTTAAGTGATGAACAAGGGGCAATGGTTGTAAGCTGGAACACAGGAGGTTCCACATAAATAGGACTTCTTCACAGTGAGGGTGACAGAGCACTGGAACAGGCTGCCCAGGGAGGTTGTGGAGTCTCCTTCACTGGAGATGTTTAAGACCTGCCTGGAAGATGTGTTTCTGTGTAACTTGGTCTAGGTGATCCTGCTGTGGCAGGGGGATTGGACTGGATTATCTTTTGAGGTTCCTTCCCATCTCTTATGATTCTATGGTTCTATGGTTCTATGAAAATGTTGCACAGAAATGAACCTAGGAGATAAATTGAGAAGAAACCACATTAAATAAATAAATGCAGACTCACTGTCTCCCTAAAGATGAAAGTCTCTGAAATCTTTGCTTTGGTTGAGGCTTTGCTCCCAAATACAGACTCCCTGCCTAATCTTGCTGCCCGCCTTTTCTAACCACATGCTTCATCTTTTGTGTTCAAATAACAGAACAATTTATTTTCTCAGGTGAATATGAGCGTAACTCTCCCGTTATTTGGGGCACTATATTTGACCTCGCCAAGTATCAGTCAGCATTAAGTTAATGATTACGCTTGCGATCCTCATTTCAGTGAAGCGTTGGCTGACTACAGGTGTGTATGTTGAAGCTATTTGAAAGCGACGGATAGTGCTCACTGAGGACAACATTAAGACTCAGACCTAGAAACTGAAAGTCTCTGGTTTATAACAAATTTTTGCAGGAACTGATGACGCCTTCAAACACTTACTGAACAAATGGCAGGCTGTTTCCCAGCTAATCATTTCCACCATGTTAAAAAGTAGAGCTCTCTGTCCCAACGCAAGCTCCATAGTTTCGGCGCTGAGTGGTGTCATCAGTGCGCACAATTTAAAGCCAATTATGCGATCACTAAATAAAAGAATTTGATCTTTACATTTGTGGGAATTGCTTGGTGAGGTTGCTTCTGGCTTAATTCCTAAATATGGATTACAGCACTAGTAATAAAAGTTGAAAATGTCTTAATTAACAATGTCCAATTTAGACATGTAATTGGGGATGTTTTAAAAAGCCAGTGGTGTTGAAGGATAGTAGCTCTTAGCGGCACTGTTCCTTGAAGACGTAATAAAGTGAACGACCGCTTCTGATTGTCAGGGAATTCAGCCTTCGAACAAATAAAATGCCTAAGGAAATAAAGATACTGTTTTGATTGCATATGGAGGCAATACCAGTCGCAGCACTTTTGTCGACTTTGGGAGTGGTGCAGGACTTCCTTAAATTAAAGGTGGCAAGAGAGTTAAAATTTGGTGGTGGAGCTCTGCTCATCCTTCTGTGTTGTTCTCCACCGTAATGCCCTCAAGAGCACAGCGCACAGAACAGTGTGAACTGACTTTCTGCTGACACGCGCAACTTCTATGCTCTGTTTTCCAGGATTAATTCTTTGGGGGGGCACCCGGCTGGCTCAGTGGGTAGAGCATGGGGCTCTGAATTCCTGGGGTCATGGGTTCAAGCCCCATGTAGGACATCTTGAGACAGTACTGTAGGCTTACCCTGCTCCAGCAGGGGGGGTTGGACTTAGATGATCTTTCGAGGTCCCTTCCAACCCGTAAACTTCTGTGATTCTGTGATTCTGTAATTGACTAAAAGTTGTCCAGCAACTCAAAAGTGGATGTCAACAAACCTTCTTCACCTAAAACAATCAGTAACTCCTTTTATTATATGGATGAGAAAGCACTGACTTAACACTGACATCTTTCAGAAGTAAAAGGATCTTGATGTGCGGGAATGTTCAGGAATTCAGAGGTGAGTGATGTGGACTTATTCATATAGCTATTCACCCTCTGGATATCAGTTTGTAGGAACTGGGATATTAATGTGGTAATAATACATAGTGCTGAAGAAAACCTCCTTTACCCCCACCTGTTGACTCTTGGACAGTCTTCCTGGAAGTCTTCAACTGCTGATAATGAGAGATGCATGAAAATCTAGGTGATATCATAGATAATTTCTTGACATGTCAAGGAGTCTAGCATTACTGTACCTTATGTTTTTGCCTCCAAGGGAATGGTAAGGTTAAATTTATGCACTTTTTTAAAAGTTCTTAGATGAAATAGGCTATGTATGTGCACAGTATTAAGATCACTATAGAATGTTAACTGGCATGGTTGTTTTCTGGAAAATAGTTCTCATATCATTATTAGCTGTGACTGTTCCAAGAGGAAACATTAAGTATAACACTACTAAAATGAGCTCTTTTAAGCTTGTTTTCTTTATGTTTATGTGCCACTGAAAGTAATTTACTGACCCTCTTTAAATTTAAGGCATTGTTTCTTTTCGGGTTGCAGTGCTGAAAATGCTGGATTAAAAAAATACACTCATAAAAAAAACCAAACCAAAAACATTGCCAGGATCATTCCTCTTTTCTTCCACTTCATCTGTTAACGTGTACAGTGACGGAGAACTTTAAAAGATTCCTTTGATGTCAGGTAAGAACAAACTATCTTAATTTAGGGCAATTTTTACATGAAAATAACTGCCTTAAAACAGTCCTGTGATCGATGTGGCTCTGGCTACTTTAAATCTATTCACTGAATATTGTCTCTACGAAAATAGCCTTGTAGAATTAATTGTTAGAAAAGAGTTTTTTAAAAAATTGATTTCAAAAGGTCAACATTTTAAAATTATACTGTTATTTAAATATAGTGTGAAGGTTTAAGTGCAAATCACTCGAAGGTGACTTTTTTTTTAAGAGCAGACTAATGCAGTATTATGTTTTATAGTGCAATAAAATTATGTGCTAAAATTATGCTCATAAATGCAGGCAAATGTAAACCAAGCTATTAGTTATGTTTTCTCAGATAAAAGTGATTAGCATAGCTATCAAACTCTTCTCCCATTTGAGTAACAGAATTATGTCTGAAATCTAAGGCTTGTTTGCAAAAGCTGAGTCTTAAAAAGAAATGTAAATCCAGCTATCAATGTTGTATTTGAAAGTAAAAGCAATGGTCTGCCCATCATTCTGCTAACAACCCAGAGCACAGGAACGTGACCCAAATTGCAGCAAACACATCAATATGAAATGTGCCTCAAATACTCTTTTTTGCAGTGGTTCTTGGCACGTCACCACTTATCACTTTATCCTTATACTGCTAATCAGGCTTATTTAGAAACTATTGTGGTGTGTTTAAACATAGGAATGATGAAAGAGTCTGTTACCAACAGTCACTGTGTGACAAAGGCTCATGTATAATTCATGAAGTATGTGGTCATCCTCTAGCACAAATTAATTTCCATCTGACAGCCATGCTTCTGGTAGTGTCCTCTCAGGAAGGCACATGGCACATAATTAAACTGTGAACAGAGCAAATTAAATGCTGGTTACTTCATAAACAGTCTCAAGGCTTGAGTATTGTTACCTGTCTTTATAGGACCGAACAAAGATATTTTAACAACATTTAGATGAATCCATACATTTTCTCAGCCCCTTAACCAATTGTTTTCTAATGTTGAAGGGTCTGGGTTAAAAGTGCTGCTGAAAATCCAGCTGTGAAAAACCTATTATGAAACCAACTCCTTCAAACCTGCAAGGAGCAAACAAAAGCTGCCTCAACCTTGTAGGTGTCTTTGCTGCCATGCTAATGCTGATTGGTCTCAGGAAACTTTTTAATGTTTTGAATATAAACCACTGCCCAGACAGGTGCTTTGCACTCTTCCTGCCTCCCTCTTTAATGTCCTGAAATGTGGCTAAGTAATGCCACTTGAAGAATTTGATGGGTGTTTGCCACACTGATGAAAGTGTACAGATGATCAGCACTGGTGATCATACTGAATTTCTTCTTGCTGTTTGCAGTAAAAGATAAACTATAAAATGTTATCAAGGTTTTCAAGCAAATGATGGAATGAAGAACACTGCAGAGAAGGTTCTTGCACGTGATTTTACTGAACAGGAGATTTTTAAGGTTTCCACCATGTTTTGCACTTGCACGGAACGTAAGTTTCAGCATGTGCTGGCAATCGCAGTGCAAAATCTTAACAACACACTAGCATATGCTGAAGTCTGTCACTGTCTTCCCTCTCCTTTGCTATGCTACCTAGATGAAGTTTGCAGAGATGCACAGCCATGTGCCCAAATTTACCATTCTAGGCACAGGTCTTTTGCCTATTGATTGTTGCTGCAGACAAAGTACTGGTTTTGATACACAGGTGTTTTCTCTGTGATGACAAAACCTTGTTTATCAGTCACATGTGTTTCTGTTTATACCATCTCTCCATATTCTGTTTGTGGACACTGAAGGTGCAGCACATCCAAAAGCTGCAGTAACAGATTCCTATACTGGGTAGTGGCACTAGTAGCCTTTTGGCAATGCAGGCCAAGACAGTTTCTTGAGAAAGAATCTTTAAACAGAATTCGAGAAGAAGACAAGAGTAAACCTAAAAGAATTCAGCAGATAAACGTGTGTGCAGACCCGGGTGGTGCACACAATGTCATAACGCCAATGCTTATGAGTGTTTCATAAAGATAGGACTAGTAAATCAAACAGGGACTGACAAACATTGAGCATCAGGTAACGTGAAGGAAGATTTGTCTACCACTGGCATTTATTAGTGTGTGAAGCAGTTGATGTGATCCATTCACAGTCTGTAGTTCTGTCTCTGTAGTGAATGAACAGTTCTTCTCCTACATGCCCTTCTGCTACGTTTTTAGAAAGGTTTCCACGTCAAAGGATTGTGCAGATAAATGGACCAGCAATATGATCATTCTGTTCTCTTAGTTTCTTGTTTTGTGAGAAGCTCTGCGGGGTAAAGGCTGACTTTGCATTTAACCTCAGTAAAAAGTGTGCTGGCTCCTGTATCTGTGTTTGTGTCAAGCTCTTCTTCCCTGACTTCACTAAACAAATGAGCTATTTCTTTGACTTTCACAGATTCATGATTACAGATAATTTAGAGTATTAAGGCAGATTGTGTAATTAAGGAACAGAATCAGAAAATGTCAGTGGAGGGGACCTCCTGAGGTCAGTTAGCCTGAGCCATTTTCCCTTTGCACTCAAAAGCCGGACTGACTGAAGGGTGATCATAGTGCTGCAGATCACACCCAGCCGAGTTTTGAAGGCAAAGTTATGAGGAAACTGTTGGCAGAAATTGCCTGACACTGGATTTGTTGTTTTCGTGTCAATTAAAAAAGTGGCTCAAATTAGCTGATGGCAGAATACTGGATTAGAGAGCTCAACCAATTCCCCAGTTTGAATGCTATGAAGAGGAAATGATTTGTAGTATCAGATCAGTGTCAGGATGCATTGAACACTGTTTTGTGTGTCATTTGTTCCTTTCTGTGGTTGTATCAATGAGAAGATGTTTTCTGATCTCAAAGGACTGGCTGCTTGTGGGACAGGGAAGACCTGAGTTGTGAAAATGTGGGAAGGTACAAAAACTGTCCAGAAATGGCATAAACTAATCTGTAAGATAAAGTGATAAGGAATTTGCAGATACACAAAAAGAAACAGGATTAACAAGAGTAAAACGTGAAGACTGCTTGAGGCTGCAGAACACCACCACTGAGACCAATGGTGAGAAGTGGCAGCAGCTGCCCCATCAATACCAGATTTAGTTCCAAAATGTTTTAAGCATAAAAATTCTGTCAAGAACCATGTTCCACATGGCAAATTTGAGTTTATGCCATCTTCAAATTTGTAGGATCCACTGGACAACAATTATACCTGGTAGACATTATCAGACGGCCAAAATGTGAGCTGTAACACGTGCTGAAACAAATCCTGCCATGTCTGTTCAATGCAAGCTGAAAGAACAGTATCAACTGCCAGTAAATATAAAATGAAATGAAAACAAACACTGCAGTGCATGACTTCCCGTGGGATTTTATATTAATCCCCAGTTACGAGGAGTAGTCTGTACAACATATTTTCCCTAGGGGACTCGTGTGTTCTCCAGCTAATCCTTGTTCAAGGCATATGATTTGATCCAGAAAGAAATCACACAGAGTCTTTTTTAATCAGCTCCAAATATCTAGTATTGATAATACAAGTCTGTGTGACTGGACTTTAAAAACCCTTAGAAAACAAGCCCAGTGTGCACATTCCATCATGCAGTGGTCGGCATTCCTTCAGACAAAGCGCCGTTTTAAACATTTGATTATCTTCTTTTTAAGGTCTGTTTGGATTCAGTTTGTGTCCTTTATGCTTTCAGTAATTTCTTATCCTGCTATTACCCAGACTTTCACTGGCTACAAATCACATATTAATTGTCCCCATCTTTGCATTCTAGTGATGGACCTACTGTCCGCAATGGTTTTGAGATCTCTTGTGTTTACCATCTGAACATGGCTCTTTCAGATCCAAATTTTTCTGCCTGATATGTTCTTACTTTGTCTGGGGATAGCATCTGTACCTTTCCCATTCTATGGAAGTGAGAAATGAAAAGCTTAGAAGAAGGTAGTTCACAGGATGTCATATTAAAGATACTCTGGTGTAGCACCTTCATCACCTCTTTCCAGCAGACACTGTCAGGTGTTTTCAAATGTTGGCATTTTCAAATGTTTGCTCCTTTCCTCTTAGAGTACATTGATACTTGATGAGAGTTGTGACTACATTAATTCTGTTAGTATGAAAACTTGATCTGTTGGATGGACCTATAAAATGAGAAGCATTTCTGTCCCCTGTGAGCAAAAATAAGTGAAGTCCCCTGTTCTGATGGCTTGCTGCCACGAGGTAGACCAGACAGACTTGGCTGAAATACTAACTGGGCTTCACTGCTTTCAAAAAAGTCTTGTGTTTGTGGGGTAGGAGAATGGCCTGCGTTAGCAATTAGATAATTTCTAAGCTAAGCCTGGATGCACTACTGTCAGGCGTTGTATGTTTTTAGTTTGTGCAAAAATACCTCGTATACTCTCCGTGTTTTGAGACAGGAACACAAAAATGCCAGATGTTAGATGCTTCTTTCTTGCTGTAACATGTGTGTGGTATGTATGCAGCAAATATTCCAAAGACTAAATCTTGGCATGGGACCACCAATATGCTAAATATAGAAATGACATTGTTCAGACTTTCAAGATTCCAAATTTGATACGTTGCTGCTCATTTGAAAACACACAGTGATGGAAAGGATATAGAGACATTTTTCAGTTTTCCTAAAATGATATTCTTTAAGCAAGATCTTCTCTGCAGCTGGCAGCTCTTTGCTTCCGATGAGATGAAAACACCACCAATGCTAATGAAATGTAGGTGAGTTTGTCCTTTTGTACGAAATAAACAGATCACACATTTACATTTTGTACTGAACAGTTTTAACACAGTTAGTGTAGGTAAGTGCTGAATGGCATCAGAAAGGATTAACACTTTTGCCTTCCTGTGAATACAGAGGTGCTCAGGATGTTTCATCAGTCTCTTGAGACTAGAGAATTTTGCACAGCGTATCGCAGTTGTCAGGTGCTTAGAGTTATAGTCTCAGTTCTGAGAAGACCTTATTGTGTGTTTGGATGACTAGATCTGCGTATCTGAGTTTCTACATTTATGTGAAGCATTATACTGGGGTTTTGTCTTTCATTTATTGGATAGGTGCACATTTTCTTCTATTTGAGTTTCTATAGTGTTGGAAGGGAAATAATTTGACTTTGTAGTGTGTGATTTTCTCATATTTTTTAAGGTGTGGGTTTGTGTTTTGTTTTATGCTTATCTCCTTCAAGTAGCAGAATTTCCCATTTTTTTTTAGGAAGTTTTATTTTCCTGGTTAATTTTAGGAAGATGCCAACAGAAGCTACAGAATCCATAAACTTCACTTTCTAACTGTTTACAAAACTGTACTACCAAAACAGCTTTGTCTCTTAGCTCTGGGTTTGCACTTCAGCTTGTTACTTGCTGAGCCAGAAGGGTAAGTACTATCTACTTGTCCTTTCTGCAACCACATGCAACAGTCTATTAGTATTGACCTCAGTTACTTGTTGTCCATGTCTTCTGAAAGAAAGATACAAAGACATTGAGATGATCCTGGTTTCATATTACACTGGTCAAGGTGGATGAGTACCATACTGGAGGTCCTCCATACTAGAGGTCTTAGCAAGGTCGCATAAATCCAAGAAATCTTCCAGTAATATGACGACCTTCTCCGCAAAGAAGAGAAGCGTCCTAGTTATTGGAGAACTTGCTCCTGAAAGGGACTGAGGGCCCAATATGCAGAGCTGACCCTCATCATAGGGAAGTCTGCAGTTTACCTGGAGCCCAAATCAGGGACATCACTAGGATGCTCCCTAAGCTGGTGAGATCAGCTAACCATAACCCGCTGCTGATCTTCCAGACCGGTGTGGAGGAAGCAGTTTTCCACAGCCTGAGGGGAATGAAGAAAGACTACAAGGCCTTGGGACACTTGGTAAAAGAGTCTGGGGCACAAATTGTATTTTCTTCATTACTTCTATTTTGAGGTCATGACATGGGCTGGAATAGAAGGACTCAGTCCATTAATGCCTGGCTACGAGACTGGTGTAACAGGCAGATCTTTGGGTTCTTTGATAATGACTATAAAGCACCAGATCTGACAGGTACAAATGGGAGAGGTTTATATTGGAGAAGAAAAAGGGTTCTGGGGCTGGAGCCGGCAGGGCTCATTCAGAGGGCTTCAAACTAGATTCAAAAGAGGATGGGATTGTTGGTGAGTGCGCACCAGTGGGACAGAGCTCTGGTCTTAATGAAAACCAGGTGTCCTCTCACTGTCCTAGGGTGAAATCGGAGCACTCAGCTCGCTCCCTGAAATGCCTGTACACCAATGCACACAGCATGGGGAATAAGCAGGAGGAGTTAGAAATCTGTGTCCAGTCAGGCGATTCTGATTTGGTAGCACTTCCAGAGACCTGGTGGGACAGCTCGCATGACTGGAATTTGGTCATGGATGGCTATGTCCTTTCTATGACAGGTCAGCAAGGCCCGGTGATGGAGTTGCTCTTTACGTGAGAGAGCAAGTGGAATGTGTTGAGTTCTGTTCAGGAGTGGATGAGGAAAGAGTTAAGGGTTTGTGAGTGTGGATTAAGGGGCAGGCTGACATGAATGATACTGTTGTGGTTGTCTATTACAGGCCACCAGATCAGGATAAGGAAGTTAATGAGGCCTTCTACAGGCAGCTGACAGCAGCCTCACAGCTACAGGCCCTGGTTCTCGTGAAGGATTTTAACTACCCTGATATTTGCTGGAAGACCTACTCAGCCAGCCAGCCACAGTCCAGGAGGTTCCTCCACTGCATTGGTGATAATGTCCTGATGCAAATGGTGGAGAAGCCCACTAGGAGAGGGGTGCTGCTGGATCTTGTACTCACCAACAAGGAGGGTCTGGCTGAAGCAGTGAATCACAGAATCACAGAACATTAAGGAGTGAAGGTTGAGGGCAGCCTTGGGTGCAGTGACCATGAGATGATGGAGTTGAGGGTCTCTTGTGGTAGGAACAGAATACCTAGTAGAATCACAACCCTGGACTTCAGGAGGGCCAACTTTGGTCTTTTAAAGTAATTGCTAGTGGAAATCCCATGGGACAGGATACTGGCAGGTAAAGGTACCCAAGATAGCTGGTTAATATTCAAAGACCACTT